>VZRF01009392.1:544629-653718 GCA_013396875.1 Vireo altiloquus
GGGGGTTACATCTTCTATTCCAAGGGAGGCTCCTGCCCTCCTTAGCAGATACCTGTCTTCTAAACCAAGACAACTTTACCTCACCAAAGTGGTACAATCATTTTAATATTGCCATACTAATTTGGTCCAATGGTACATCAGATCTGGAGCAGATCTGCCTTCTCACTTCTAATTGTACCATTCAAAGGCATGGAGAAATCATAATGTCAGCACAGAGGAAGACATATCCTTTAAACTTAGATTTCTGAATTCTCAGATATGGATTAAAGAAGGAAAGAGAAAAAGTGTTCTCCGTGTCATCAGATTATTATTAGCTCCAGAGAACTGTATGTGACTGTAAACTCAACGACTTGTTACAACAGTTCAGTCAAAGTAAATTGTTTTGCAAGCCATATGTCAGCTAACCCTGCTCACAATCAGGTCTGCTCTAATTGCTGCCTTGAAAGGAAGCTCTGCACAGCCAAGGCAACTCAGTAACATGCTCATTACAGACATGGGAATTAGGAGTTGCTCAGTTCTTACCATGATTGCTCTTAATAAGCCCATATAATTATATGATAATATAATGTGAAATTTCTTCTGTGGTTTCTCTGCTCTAAAGGAGCATTTCACCCTGGGAAAAAATGTTTAGTTAAGGTGGCAAGCCTCATTTTTGCACTGCAGTCCTGCCACTCTCACAACACTCGTGCTTGCTGTATTTCCTAAGGCTGGAACTCCTGGGGCCATCTGATCGTACAACAATCTGCAATTTATGTATTTATGTTAGAGAAAAACTCTCCAGTTCTTAGGGTTACGGACAAAAGCCTCCAAGTAATTACCACGAATAAAAGATGTCCTGGAGGTCAAAAGAAAGTGGCATTCAAAGCTTTTTTTTTCAAATCTCATGGTGTGTATCAATCATGGTACTTCAGACAGGAGTGAACCTGCCATGAATTTTATCCACGGAGAATAGATAATCCTGAAACCTGGTCTGGAAATTGCCTTGCACATCCCCTTGATGAAGCCCAACACAATGAGTAAATCAAAAGTAAATCAAAGAGTTTCTTTGCTACAGGTAAGTGCTGTTCTTTAGGATGGACCAGCACTATAGGTCCTTCTGGCCTTGTTTCTTACTCTGAGACAGATTTTGGGTCATTGAAATAGATTCCCTGTTCTTCATTTCATGGATATCTTAAGCAGAAATAGTCTTCTATGCCCCACTGTGAGAGAACGTGCTGCTGTGAGGCTTAATGGAGATCTGTTGTTTTTGAGATTATTGGCTGAAATGTGAAAGCATGATACTACATTTGCACAGAGATTTACTGCACATTTCAGAAAGCAGAAAGGACTGTGGCTCAGGTATACGTTTTCACAAGTGCATCACTTCCAAGCAGACACAAGCTTTTAAGCAGTCTGTTGTTTGCTAGGGGAGTGACCCAGAAGGATCTATAGCATATTTCCTAATTAATTACTTCAGATTAAAGGTATCTTTAACTGTTACTGCATTGAAGGGCAAGTTATAGTGGTGCTTTCAATTTACAACTCAGAAATTACTAATTGAATTTTTTTAATTAGGGAAAGTCAGCTACCACTGCCCCACATAATTTTGAAGATTTTTGTAAGTTGCCATGCCCTGGAAATTGCTACCATTTCCTTGACAGGAATAGTGTGAGGGGGGGTTTGTGGGTTTTGTGAGGTTTTGGGTTTGTTTTGGGCTTTTGCTGTTTGTGGGGCTTGTTTTGAGCTTTTTCTGTTGGTGGGGTTTTGTTTCCTTGTTTGTTTTCATTTCCTTGTTTGTTTCTGTGGAATTTGTTTGTTGGTTGTTGTTTCTATTTTAACAAGTATTTGACTTTCATTTTTTTTCATTAGATGTTATAGACAAGATTGGGGTCTTTACACTAAATTAGCACTGCATAAAAATACATTCATTGCACAGAATATCTGTCAGGGTGAAGTATGTCTCTGATTCTTTGTGGTGTGCCAGTATTGCACTGAGAATACAGGCTCAAGGACTTCATGCCTGACGTATTTTATTTCAATTCTCATCCAAAAATATAACATCCAAATCTTTGACACCTCGGTGGAAGTGTAAATGTAAAGATTATTGAAGTGCAAAGGAAAATGGGCAAATCTTGCAGCTTTCATCTCTCCTTCACAACACTACATCGAGGATTTCATGTCAAGAAAGTGACATTGTAAGTGGAGCTGATACTGCATCTTAATTGCCTGCTTCAGGTCTTGAAAGAAAGTGATGTTAGATCATCTGTAATCAAGGAGTCAGGGTCCTAAAGCCAAACCATTAATCCATATTTATGGCTATTACAGCTTAATAATGAGAAGTGCCAATCTCAACAGAATGCTCAAGAGATCAGTTTCAAAAAAGCATTCAGGTGCTTAAATAAAATTAACATCTAAAACTTTTCAAAATCTATTCCAGACTTGGTGCAATTCGGCCATGCTGCTACATGAGAAATGTCCAAACTTTATACTGACAGAGATAACTTAATGATAGATTTGCTTTATCAACTGTAAGGTACTTCATTAGGAACGTAACATGGAAAGGAAGAATTGCTCTGTTGGTTTTGTACCAACATAAGGTTTTTGTGAAGCCTTGACAGGAGGACAGCCTCCAGTCTTGGGACCAATGCAGACATATCATGGAGAGCCTAGAGGAAAGAACCTTAAGCAAATTTAGTCTAGGAAAAGAGGTGATTAAGAAGATGTATGGTAACAGTTTTCCACTAAAAATATAGTTAGGAAGGAAGTAATTTGTTGGTCACTCTACCTGCTAGGGTAAGGAGAAAGGAAATGAGTATATCACAGGCTTCCTCTGCTTCTACTCTTAGTAGGTAGCACCAGAATAAAGATGGTTTATTATGCTGCTCCAGCATCCTGCCAGCAAGTGAGGATTCACTCTGTGTTGTAGAAAATAAAAAATGTCTCGCCAAAAAACCAAATTAAAGTCATCAGTGCAATGAAAAAGCAGTAGGGACTAGTGGAACTTTCAGATGAGTGTGATAGAAGGGTTCCTGCCCAGGAGATGTGTTCTCTGCACCCAAGCAGCGCTAAGATAGACAAGAGTCACACAGGAAGGGACCCTGGCTGATCAACAAAAGTACTTAGAAAGAGGAGGAGAGAAAATAGTAGTGATGCTGCTCTAGACTTGTGAATCCTAAGCCTTCTGCTCTAGGATCAGGTGAAGCCAAAAGCTTCCTGGAGGGAAGCACAGTGGTCATGTTTCCAAGATGGCTTTGTCAGCCTCAGCCATGGGATGACATTGCACGAGGTGTTGAGGAAGATGGGAATCTTCTTGACAAGAGAAACTTCTTTGCCTGTCAGCTTTCCAGGATGGGGAGGCTTTATGTCAGATTTGGGAGGAAAAGAATAACAGGACCTCATTTGTAAGTAATAACAGTCCAATCTCAACTAAAGCCTAAGGACCAGAAAAAATCAGGTAGTGACTGGAAATCCAAGGCAAGGACAGGTAGGAATATGTCTCCACTGAACATCTCAGATGCTTGTGGATACTGCCTGAGCTGCACACCACTCCCATCTCCCTGGGACAGCAAGGGACAGGGACAGAGAGAGAGGCACAGCCTCTACCCAGTGTTGGAGGGTCATGGTGGCTGACTTTGACAAGACTTTACTTTCTTGTTTCTCATTACTGGACACTTAGGACATCACAAAATGCTTCAGAGATTTATCTCATATCTTCTCTATTCCTGCTTAAGGACCTTTGGAAACATCAATTCTGGTGACAGCTTAGCACTTTTCTCCTTTTACCTCTAGAGGTAATCGAAGGCACATTAGTAGGGCTTTGCACATCATGAGAGCTTCTTACTTTATTCACATTACCCTTCTTTGTAGAAACACCCACTAAGACAAAACACAGCAGTACAATCCCACCATTCTCTCTACCAAATATACCACCAGCAATTTCATGAGTTCTCATGAGGATCTTGACACATCAGTACAGAGGTGAGATTTTTCACTCATCTTAGGTCTTATCCTTGGCACCAAAACAGAAAACTCTGAAAAGTGGCTAACAAAGTTGTTAGCAGATTTCTTGTGATTAAAAGGAGCAATCTTTGGAAAAGGGAAAAAGGAAATGATAGATCAAACCAACTGCAGTTTTCCACAGTTTTTCTGGGCACAGGCAGGGATTTGGGTTTTGTTCTTTTCAGCATTTGAAGAGTAACGTGATGATGAATGAAAGCCAGCACAAATTTGTCAGATCATTTCAAAGCAGTGCATTTCCCTTCAACAACACAGTACACCAGAAGGGAAGAAGCAGCAGATAATCACATATGTTGACTTTTATGAGGCTTTTGATACTCTTTCATGTGATATTCTCAAACTACGGAAACATGGTAGAGATTAAAATTGCTTGGAGCAGTTGACAAAGCTTCTTGGGAAATCCTGCTTGGGGAATATTTATCACTATTTCATCATCACACATCAGTAAGATTCTGCAGGGGTCTCTTCATGCTCCATTGCCTCTCAGTGTTTTTAATCAGTAACATTGGTCAGGTGCCAGAGAAAGGTGAAGTGTAGGCTGTGGATACACTACACAACAGGAGTTCAAAACAAACTTGACTAACCACAGAAACAGATGGCAAAAAAAATTGAACTGAAGCAGCTCTAATACAGGATTTTATATTTTGGCAGCAGTATACTAGAGCAGAAGTGCAGTCTTGGGAATAATGAGGCAGTTCCATTGGAAGCATAAAGTTCCTGCAGCACATTTGAACTCTCCTGGGTCAGAAATGGCATCCTGTTTTTAAGAGGTAAATTCCATACCAGGATATGGCAGCTAAAAGCTGGCTGATGTAATCCTCAGATTCAGCTCAGCTGGGATGGAAGGTATCAGCTGGAGTTCTGTGCTCAGAATGAGCGTGGGACACACTCCACACAAACAGAAGCTCAACTCATTGTGGGGGTTTAGCAAGAGCCTGAAGGGAAACACAAAGCAGTCTCAGCTGCCAAGGATGTAAGAAGAGAGGGAGAGGCAAAATCTATTCTCCATGCCAAGGATGGACAAAAAGTAGGGAGGGTTAAATTTCAGTAAGGAAGAGTTAAAACAGACAGTAGGAAGGTAATAACAACATTTGCAGTGCACATATTTACTGTTCATAAACATGCAAAAATGTACCTCTGGAAATGTACACCCAAATGCATGTTCCTCCTATGTTACACTTCATGGATGAAGTTCTACATTTTCAGAGTTTAATTTCAAAAATTCTGTTTTCCCCCACTGTTATTTATCAGCCCCCTTTACTTCCTTCCTTTTTTCTCTTTTTTTTGTTTTATTTTGGTTGTTTTGTTTTGGTTGTTTTGTTTTTTAGTAAGTAATGTTGCATATATATTCTTTGTAGATCATTAGCAACCATATAAATGACATATGCTTTAGAAGCCCCAGTCTGCTGAGCATTATCGACAGTGGGCAGAAAAAAATTCCCTGATTATTTTTTCTGTCAAAAACATTATTCTGAACAGTTTCTCTTCAAGACACTAGGAAAGACTTTCAAATACTCTGTAATATGCTACACAGAATTAACAGGTTTCATGAGAATTTTAGACCACAGCTTCTCCTTACTTAGAGTGATCATGCTATGATTTATAGCTTGTAGAATTTATATGATTGTATTTGAGGGTTACCAGTGGTTCTCATCCTCATATTATCCAGTAGTGAAATCAAAATGCTGATGATTTGATGCCATGTCACTATTCACCACAGGCTGCCTCAGGGTATGAGACAAACCCAAAGCCAGAAATTGTCTTCGAAAGAAGAAAAGGTAATTACTATGAAAATAAGACAACTAACACTTTTTAATAGCCCAAGAACCCTTCCCTTCTCAAGTGGAATTCCACTGAGAATATTTTCCTCTACAGACAAGATTTACTCAGTTGTTTATCTTAAAAACAACCCAAAGCTGCAGATTATGGCCTGAATGAACACTAGAATAACCAATGAAAATCTGACATATCCAAAATGACACCAAGGATATCAGATTTAAGATCTATCTCATTTCTTTGGTGTTTCAACTCTAAGGAGAATTTATAGGTAAACCAAGACCTGCAAACTGAGTATGAAGTGTATTAGCCTCCTACTCACTGTGCCCTTTGTGCTCTCATGGACAGCTCACACCAGAGCTAAACCAGAGATTTTTTTTTTTGCTCCTTCCTGTGGTTGTATGAAACTACGGAGCTTGTATTTTTGTTTCCTAGGATTTGCCGTTTGGCTGGTGTATCAAGAGCTTAGCACACCTACTGCCCTCAGGCCCCTTGGGACAAAAATACACATTACTGAAAACTGGGACTATGGGAATTTTAATGTTTTAGAAACTAGACTTGTAAAGTCAATTAAATAAAAACAATAAAGCAAATTGAACACATATTCAGACCAAAAGCTGAAACTTGCCTCATGCAATTTGCCATTTTGTACATAAATGTATAAAACAGGTAAATCAATTCCACAGAATTACTCTGATGCCATTAGCAGAACATCTATGCAAAGAATCACTTATTAAATAAAGATTGGGGCTTTGGTCCTTGCTTTTAAGAAATGAGGATATAGCACAAAAACTGGCTGGAGAATTTATTCCTTCCCACACGGAGGCCAAATATCTCTTGATCAGCCAGTGAATAGCTGATAAAGCACCATAAAGGCACCATAAAGCATTAGCTCAGATGGAACAAAACTTGCTCTACTCCAATGTTAAAGTAATTCTAAGTGACTAAAGACAACTCAGATTTTTAGATCAGCCCAGGTCTAAAGGACCCAGGTGGGTCCTCTGCTATTGCATTAGGGACAATGCCTCCCATCAGTGGTTAGGGCTAAGCTTCAACACAAGGTTCATTTTCATTGCAGCCACACCTTGAGAGCCCAAGCCCAAAGCATCAACCTGAAAACAATGTCCCATAGCTTGCAGGTTAGATACACACGATACTTCAAGGATTGTTACCAGAAGAAACTCACTTATCACAGCTCCTGCTGCCTTGGCTATAGAAAGGTGGCTGGTGGCTATATTGCTGCCTTTAACAGGAGCATCAAGTTCAAATCAAACCTGCAGGAAAATTTTGGTCCGACAGTCAGTGCTGTCGCCAGGATTGTACTTGGTAGCATCAACTCACACACCTTCCTGTGCTGATTTAGTGTACCACTCCTAAGAATATGCTGTCCAGTGCTGGATTTTAAGTTTCATTACCACACTTCTCAGTACATCAAACAGAGTCCACAATTCCACTTACTTTAAACTGTCAACATCAAAAAAGTGATTCCCGAGCTACCTTGATACTTAATG
Organism: Vireo altiloquus; assembly: GCA_013396875.1. Lineage (NCBI taxonomy): Eukaryota > Metazoa > Chordata > Aves > Passeriformes > Vireonidae > Vireo > Vireo altiloquus. Next base: position 551,913 of record VZRF01009392.1, read on the forward strand.
TATTTTCAGGGACAGCAGACAAAGAGCCTACAAGATGGAGAGACTTTTTACAAGGGCAGGTAGTGACAGGACAAGGGGGAATGGCTTCAAACTGAGAGTAGGTTTAGATCAGACGTTAGAAAGAAATTCTTTACTGTGAGGGTGGTGAGGGCCTGGAAGAAATTGACCAGAGAAGTTGTAGACACCTCATTCCTGGAGGGGTTCGAGGCCAGGTTGGATCTGGCACTAAGCAATCTGGTCTAGTGAAAGGTGTCCCTGCCCATGGCAGGGGGTTGGAATTAGATGATATTTAAGGTCCCTTCCAACCCAAACCATTCAATGACTCTATGATCTAAGCACCTGTCAGGACTGGGCGTCACAGGAACTCCTGATATTGAGAACAGTCAATAAAGTTATTACTGCTGTTGTCCAACAAACTGAGCATGGATGGGAAGAACAACCAACATAAAACCTGAGACTTCCTTGAACACCAAAAATTACTGTATTAAAAATATATTGCCTTGCAACATAGCTCTCATACCACCAATCTAAGATTAGTAATTTCTGATATATAAATGTGAAAGCAGTAAACACAACATAACATATAATGCATGCAATGTGTTTGCCTATGCAATACACCATTTATCTAGCAAAGCTTAAACAGAACTGCACAAGTCAGCCTAAAAAAACCTAGAATTCAAGGCAGCGCTGCTGCAACTCACATCTTTGTACCCACAAAAAACTGACTCCTGTCCCTCTCCCTCTCCCCCCGATGCTCAACACTTCTTTGCAGTTCATCTGTCAGACAGAACTGCCTGCAATTGAGAACGAACCTCAGCTCTGCTTGATAGGATCACTCTCCTTAGGCAGTGGTGAAGAATGGAAGCAATGACAGCCTACACAGCCTAAAGCTGCAGCTGTGAGGCACAGGTGGGCAGCAGTTACAACAAGGGCACGTTTTAAAATCTGAGTTTATTTCATCACAAATATGATGAATGTTTTTGTAAAAATTGAGAAATATTTTTAAAACCCATTGCAATTTTGGATTTTTCTGTTATTAGACCTGTGAGCTTAGTAATGAGTGTTCTTTCGTGTTACATATTGGTGATCTTTCTTACAACTCTGTTGGCAGTGTTTTTTTAAATCAAGGTATACTGAAGTCCTAAAAAAAGCCTAACTAGACTCAGGCTTGGTACATATGGTTGATGAAAGTATGAAAAAGACATACAGAAATGATACATCAAGTGTTTTCTGACAGCCTTCAGAGTCTAAACATCTCATACCATTATACACAGGAAAAATTTCCTTGAGATGAAGGTGGTCCCACTGCAGCTCCCTCTGCCAGCAGCTCAGTACTTACACAAAGCTATTTGCTTCCCTGAAGTCAGCAAAATTCAGACAGTGCAAATTTCTAAGACAGAACACTCACTCTGAAGAAGTTTTAAAAGCAAATTTTGTTTAGCATTTGTGAAGAGCATTCTGAAGCTATGACTCCCCAAGACTGAGCTGGAACAACTCCTACTGTACTGAAAATGGAGGAGTCCAGTTTGTAAGACAAAATGTTGCAGTGTTTCTGAAGCTTCACAGAGTTTGATTATATTTTTGCTGTAATTAAGTTGCATTCATCCTTGCTCACCATCAGCAAGATTCACAACTGCAGCCTAACAGCTGAGCTGGCCCAGCAGCCACAACTGGGCAAATACTGGCTTTAACAACAGTGACCTCATCAACTATGCTGGGTCACAGAAACAGACTTCAAAACGAATTATTAGACTACAGAAAATTTTGCACCACAAAAAATTAAGACTAAGTTGAAAAGTTTCAAACTCACTCTAAATTAAGAGGAGAGTAAATTTGCAGTGTGGTTGTGATTGTAAAACTACTATGCTTGAGGGGAAATTCTGCTTGGCTGATGAACATCTGAAAGGCTTCAAAAGATTAATTAAATAATCCTGTCAAAACCAGTTGTTTCTTAATGCTCCCATAATGAATAATACTAATTATGAATATGCACTGTACTTAATGTGTGCTTTTGGAATTAATTTGGCAAGTGTGACTTTAGCTGAAATACCACTGCTTGCCTAGATTTTATTTTTGGAGGGATTTATCAATTGAAGAACTTCATTTATTCACTACTTAACCTCTGATGCTCTTATATATATATCACTGATAAGACAGGAGGTTTTTGAGAAAACCTAAATTAACAGCTGTATCCATGGATGAGAAATTTGGTGTTGCTGTTTTTATTTGTTTGGTGGTTTGTTGCCCCTCAGCCACCTCTAGAGTTCTGAGAGGACCACCCAGGGTCAGAGAAGCAGCTCTGACCTTTCATTGAAGATTCACTGCTAGATATCCAAGGAATTTGTATTAATCATGAACAAAAAGATGAGAACAATCAGAGAGCTTGCAGCGAGAGGAAGGAATGGAGTTTGATGCTGAGCTGGGCCCCCCCAGACTTTGGGAGTTGAAGGGGAAGCGCTGTGTTTGCAGTGCCCTGTACAGCAGTGCCTCGAGGACTCCTGGGCGTTATGGCAGTGCGAGGGCAGTGCGAGGGCAGTGCAGTCAGCAGGCAGGGAGGTACCAGCCATACCCCAAAGCCCAGCTCTAGTGCTTTAGACACAGGCACCGCAATTCAAAACAAAGCTCCAGGAGAACTGAGGCTGGGACTCGTGCCCCAGTGCTCAGCAAGGCACACTCTGCCTGTGCATGTACACTTGGCTTTGCTGTGCAGCTCTAAGTCCAGCTGTAGTAACTGACTACATAAATTACAACTCCCCAAAGACACAATATTTCTTCATTCACATGGTGTGTGCCCTTAAAAGCCAAATTAGTAATAAGTTGACATCAATACCTTCCTTCCTACAAGTGGCGATAACCAACTGCAACAGAAATAGATCTGAAGCCATTGATAACCCAGTTCTTACACTCATTCATGTCACACATTTGCAAGAATCCTACTTTCCGGAAATCAGAATTTAATACATGAAATACTTTGCAAGATCACCAGCTCTGAATAATAAAAAAGAAATGTCGACGCTGTACTTTTCCTTTTTTAAACAAATATTACAAAATTGAATTTTATTGAGTTTCACACAAGATGCACTTATAAAATTGATACAGAATGTCATTCAACAGAAAAAAAATGAAAGCAATTTCAGGCTTTCTTTAGCAATCGCTAAATAATTATAAAATAAGATACACCAAATTGACAGATTATCTTAATTTCAATGTGTGAACATCTCCAATTAGTATAAAATACACCAAAAATTAAAGATTTTCAAAATTTTCCACAACACAAGTCCTTTTCTTTTTACTTTCATCCCTGAACATAACCACAGATTTTGGCCATTACTCCCATTGCTCTGATGGGAGAGGAGGCTGAATGACTGCAGCAAGGAGTTCCCAGCAGAGCAGACCACCCTAAACTGTACAGCAGAGTTCTCTCATTACCAAGTCTGCTCAGGTACGTAACTCTGTCCAACTGCCTCCATCTGCTATATTACTGTAGTCCTGCAAGTTTCAGGGATTAACAGATACATTAAACTTTCACACATCCATACAGCAAATAGACTTTGGCTTTCCCATTCTGACAAATTAGGAAATTAGCAAAGAGCAAATTGTCTTCATTTGTTCAGCACTGAAGTACTTTTATGATACCTTCCCTTGGAAAGTAAAACTGGTGCTTACTGGAATGTCTGAAAGGCATTTTGGAAGTTAATGCTGTGTTTTAACAACATATGAAGAGTTTATCATTAACTAAGGGGTCTCTTCTGATACAACTCTCCAGCCTATGTTTTGAGCTCAAATTTAATCCATTCTTGGTCTGAAGATTCCAAAACTTCTTTTGTCAACCCTCCCAACTCTGCATCTCACACCAGAAATTAAGACGCATTGTAATGCTTAAATGCTCTTTATAGATCTAGTCCATCTATTTGACTACGACCAATCAATTACATTAAATGGATAATTATGATTTGCTGTCAGTGTGAGCTTTTATAGGCATGTTCTCAGGCAAGTTAATACACTGATGTCATTCTTCTAAGAGTTAAATGCAAGATGCAGTGCAATGTTCTCTTCTGCCGTGTTAATGCCATACATACAGTTTCAACACAACCCTTGTTTGCTGCAATAACACTGCCATTCCTTAACATTAGAAGTGCCCCTTTAATATTTTTTCCTACAGCAAAAAAAAATCCTCAGCTTTTAAAAATAATTTTCTAAATAATTTGCCTTGCAGGACACACAACACATGAAATGAATATGCTTTGTATTTGCCCAGTTACGCAGAACCTTCATTACTGTGATCTTTCCCTGGCGTTTAGTATTCAGATAAAATACTATGCAGTAAGTCTTTCACTTAAAGGCAAAATTTTATTCTGATTACAAGATTTTCAAGATACATCTTGAAAAGATTTTTGTTGACAAGAATAACTATCTTGACTTACTGTTTTATGTACCAATGCTTTATGCGTTTGTTGATATAAGCACAAGTTTTGAATTCTGCTTGCAGATGTTTAATAAAACACGGTAACTGGATAGGCAAGCTTCCGGTCAAGTCGCCACACATTTCCAGGAATATCCTTACACTAGAAGAGCCTTCATGAGAAGCAGTGTTCTGGAACCATGGTTTCGTAATGCAGAACAGGGTTATGCTTTTTTTCCAGTCTGTTTTCCAGAAAAGTGATACTGCAGCTCTGCGACCAGGCTAGAGACTCACGATCCACCACATTTTCCAAGAGGCAAGTTAAAGATCACTTACTTGACCTGACCAGATACCAAGCCAAGTTACTTGTAGAAAGAAATTAATATTTTTTGCCATTAATAATTTAAGTTTTTAAATAAATATTTATGCGCCTTTTGGCAACTGTCCATTCTGGTAGCAGCTGCTGTCCCAACAGCTCAGTATCCTTAGCACACTGATTTAAAAAAAAATAAATTCTTAGTCAATTCTGTTTCCACAAATAGTAAACCTGTCTATCTCCAACAAGTCTTTCTTTGCAGACCTGTGTTTTAATTCTGAACTGTCTTGGCTTATATCTTTTTCTTCTCCATCAGGAGTTGTCAGAAATTGATCAGAATTGCTTGTCACAAGTAAAGATGGCATATTCTCCTTCTGGTGCACTGGTTGATTGGTAACTGATGTAGAACTGTTTTCATCTGTGGAAATTCCTGTTGGAACAGAAGACAATTACAAAGATAATAATGAATTTAACAAAGACATATTTGTACAATGAGCAACATCCAGCAAAGCTATCCCGGGAAAGTGTGCTGCATCCAATCAGCAGAAGCAACACAAAAATGCCTTCTGGAAGCCACTACCTCTTCTTAACTTTACTGTAAGAGATTTCCTTTTCTGATTTAGAAAACAAATAGTAAAAACAAATTCTACAAAATAATCAGCAGGAGCATAAGCAGCAGAAGTTAGGACATACATGCTCATTTTTGTTGGCTTAAGCAAAAAGATTTTTGACAGTCCTTGTGTGAATCACACAAATCTTTTCTATTGAAATGAACAAAAGGAATCTCTGTGGCAGGAACTAGATGTGCCTAATCCTCTATATAAGTACAATAAACCTGCCTTCTCCAGGGATAGCTAATGAATGTCTCATGCACTGCTATGCACTTTAATAGCACTGGCTCCTAAAGCAGTGCTATTAAAGATGTCTATTTTTATTCCTGTCTCTTACTTCAGTGGAACTGAACACCGGCTTCATTAACCTAAGATATTGGTAAGTAATATCCATGTGCTTTTTCTATATTTTGTCAAAACCTTTTAAAGAATTAAAGTGCACATGCAAATCACAAGGAGATGGTAAATATAAAAAAATTTATTTTCTCCTCAGTAAAGATTGAGTTATTGTTTCTAAAGAAATCTGAAAAAAATCTGACTGATGTGGAGAGTACTGCAGACCAGCCCAAGGAAATGTTATCTGTCAGAATTGCAGCACTACCCAAATTACTACATACACTTGTTTCTGCAGAGCATCTGTCCACAGTATGCCATCTACTACTTGAAGGTACATGGGTTACCCTCGACAATCTTATGCAAGTTAAAGGTACTAAACTTGCATTGAGAAAGGAGACAAGTAATTTGAATTCTAGAACTTGGTTATAAACATAAGTATTTCCTAACCTTGCAGCTTCCAGATGTAGCTGGCCAGCCTATAAATCATTACCAGTAATTAGAGCTTTTATCCCTGAAGAGGAAGCTTAGAATTTTATTCTTCAAAATTTTAACTCTTTTTGTGGACAAGGTGGAAAATCTTTACAAAATTAACTGACAAACTATAAGCTGGCAGAAAGGAGAACAGACAAATTAATTCCCTTACCCTCATCCTAATAAAAGATGGGTTGAGAGGCTGTATTGAAAAAACCTGATAAATGGGGCACAGAGATTAACTAATATTGGAGAGCCCAGTGGTAATAATGCAAAAGCTGCGGTAATGTAAAATCATTCTTTCACATAATCAAGATTTCTAGTAAAGAAAGAGCTGTTAAAAAATATAAAACCCCCAAAAAACTGTAAAATTGAGCTTTTTCCATCACCAGTGGAAGCTAGGAATACTCTAAATAAAATCCACAAAAGCTTTTTGGTTGCTAATTTTTGCTCAAATTCTTTCCATTGGAGAAAATAAGCATCCCTGCTACTTCAGCTCAGAAGAGTCTTCAGGATTTATATACTGTAAGTTTAGGGCTCAATGTAAGTAAGTACAACTTAGTAAGTCTCATATCCAAGTGTAGTAATAGAATGTTTAATTAAAACATTATCATCATGATAGTTCTCTAATGAAATGCAAAAGACATCCAGACCAATTCATATTACATTCTTTCATCCTTAAAGTAATGCAGTTGTATGAATTTAAAAGTAAAAGTCTGCACCAAGTTTCTGCCTGATGTGATTTGACACATGTGAGATATAGAGGCTTATGACAAACACTGACAGATTCTTAACTCTCCCCTTGCTGGCGAGACACTCTGACGACTAACAAGCACCTTGCATTTCAAGCTGTTCAAGTTGTTGGCAAGCCATGGAGTGAACACAATAAAAGCCTCACTGTTAAGTTCTCTAAGGCTCTCACTGGGCTTTTCCCACAGGAAGATACAATCCAATTCAGTTGACGGGAACAATGAAGGTTTCTGTTTCCCTCCATAATGTGTCACACAAATACAATAATGCCATATTCCCATTATAAATTAACCACTAATGCTGAGGACCTGTATGAGAAAACTGTGCTGCATAGACTTGAAACGGGGTAAAGACCCACTGAAATTCCTATCTGGATTTCATAAAGCTTTTCATTAACATTATACCTATGCATAAATCTATCATGTTTTACATTGATTTCCATGAGAAATACAGATTGCTTCCCTACTAAACTTAAGCACTGTCACAGATGATGTGTAAACATTCACTTATTTGTGCAGTGACATGGCACAGAGGGTTGGACTAGATGGTCTTTAAAGATTCCTTCCAACCTAAACCAAACCATTCTATGATTATGATTTAAAACAAAAGCATGTTTCTAGTTTCTATCACCTCCCCATATCAGAGTGGGATCTTATCAGAGATATGAATATTTATTACCAAAAGAAGATGCCTGAACTAAAAGCAATAAATTCTATTACATTTACAGACTTGTGTTCACAGCTGTGATATGGCACAATTAAGGCCCAGCAACAAGGTTTGTGCAGCAAACACTGTCATGCCTCTGGTTTAATATTAAATTTAGTCTGAAAATTTTTCACTGAAAAAAACCCAAGAGAGTTAGCCTTACCTTGGGTAGATTTAAATGTGCCTTGCTGTTTGCCAGCTGGCTTCCCTGGGGTGGCAGTTAGGACAGGATTGAATAATTTCTCCTCCATTTTTGCTTCCTTTACATATTGACATGATTTCCCCAGCAATACAATGCTGTTAAGGACTTTGAGAGATATTAACCTGGAAAAAAAAATTGTTTACATATTTGCATTAGCATATTAAAATAACAGCATATTAATCATACTGCAATTATTCATATGAAAATAACTGCATATGGTTAGTGCTGTCTTAGAAGGATTAGCTAACAAATTAAATCCTTTCCGTATCAAGATCAAAAGGTACTTTCCTTTTCCTAACAATTTGTTTCAGATTCAATGCTTAATTTTCCTTTTCCTCCAGAAAGCATCTAGAGAAAAACATCAGGTTTTATTATTTAGCTAAAGGACTACAAGGACAGTTAAGCCGCCATTTAAGACATCAAATATTTAAACACAGAATTAAAAAGGGCCCTCAACAGTGCAAGTCAAAAATAAATGCACCTAAATTGTGCCAAACAAGGATCTCTACTGGACTTGGAACCACAGGACAGCAAATATAGAACCATGGAATCACTAAGGTTGGAAAAGAGTTCCAAGATCATTGAGTCCAACCATTAATCCAGCACTGCCAAGTCCAATATCTAGCTTTTACAAACTATAGACTAATCACAAGAAGTCCTTTTTCACATTACAGAAGAGAGTCCATAAAACTCAACAAATCCAAAGAGGCAGCACTGCGTTACCATCAGTTCAGCTGATGGCAGATTCTTTTTCTACTATGACTAAATTTCAGCACAAACTTCAGCAAATCACTGAATCCCTTTTACACCTGTCTCCTTGTCTGAAGAAAAGGAAGGCCTCATCTACCACCACGTGCTCTTTTTACCATTCAAATGAGTTTTGCAAAATCCAATTTCCATTACTGGCAGCACATGACTCATAGAACGTTGTCCACTCCAGGGAGCAAAGGCTCATTGCAGAACAACAAGGAAAGAGTGATCTGTTCTCTGCAGGACGAATGAAATAGTCTCTAGGCAAATCAAGCTATGTAACAAGACTGAACCAAATGCAGACTCTGAATTCATTTTCCACTCTCTGAAAAGTCTCTTTATTGTGTACATCACTAACAGACTAAAAAGACAACTTGAAATGAACACTCACAGATCCATGGAGCAAGTCTAACAGCTTAATCATGAAGTGACTCAAGCACACTCTACAGCAGCTCCCCTATCTCTCATTGAGTAAATGTAATCAGAATTTGTCAACCAGAAAAACAAACTATATGCACTTTTAAGGGAAAAAATTAATTTTACTCATTCCATTTCAATAGAGAAATGGAAGAATGAGCAGAGCACACCACTTTCAGTACTCAGAAGGAAGTGACATTTTAGTATCTAAGCAACCACAAAGAAGATATCATTTTATACAGGTTGAAAGCTGTGCTTCTCTTCAATTTTATTAGATTATTAGGTCAGATTTTATTTCAGAGAGTTAAGGTCTCCTTCATTTCTAATGTTTTAGAGGTGTTTTTCTTATGCTTCTTATGTAACATGTTTTTGTTCTGAGAGAGTAGATTTCTACAGCATAGTGTGATTTAATGAGATCAGAAGTTGAAAAGGCCATAAATCACCACTTCACTGTATCAGTTCCAGCTTCTCATGGAAAATTATGCAAGAGTTTCTAGCAATTCTCCTTTATTTTTTTCTGCTAGCCTACCCATTTTTGGCAAGACTCTTTAACTATAATTAAAGTTTAACTACAGTTGTTAACTATCAATACAATAGTTCACCCATAGTATAGGCTCAATTCTTTGCCCAGTTAACGGTTTCAGATTTTATCACATCATTTCTAACATATCTATGCTATTATGTATGTATTCTATATATATCCTCACGTCTCATAAAACCCCTGAAATTTATGCTTAGAACACAAATTACTTGAAATATGCAAGACGGAAGTTAGCTCAAAGTCTGAGATCATAGCAGAAGTAAAAATCTGTTCTCACTTTTCAATAAGGACAAAAAATAGATCAAAATGTATTTACTTTTGTGACCTGTACCTTTAAAAAGCAGCATTTAATACTTCATGTTAATCACATCACTTTTTCTGCCTTCCATTCTCTAAGCCACAGAGACAGTAAAAAATCGAGGCCTGGGCTGCAGCAGTGGAATGGTAGAGGTAGGAAAATATTACATAAATTGGGAAAAACGAAAAACCACTGAGCAGGATGGAAGTGCTGACCCTGGTATACCACAGCTTGAATGTGATGATCAGGGGATAGTGCTTTCAATTATACAAAGCTGGCTTTAGGGAGAACATGGGCACAGTGTGTAGTATGCTAGGGAAGAAATCAAAGTATGGTACAGAGGAATGTGGCTAACACTTTAGTATTTGGCCTATATGCGATATCTGAAGGTCTTAGCTACCTGACACTAAACAGATGTGTCCCTACATTGATGCAGACAAAACACATCGGATCAAGCTCTATTTTTTGCAGATCAGGGTCAGATTACAGGTAAGAGTCTACCTATTAATAAAGAATGTGTAGTAATGCAGTTCTTTTCATAAGATATTGTTGAACAGTAGTCTCCTCTCCTCCTGTTGAACCACTGCCTCTGACTTAGAATTACGCTTCCCAAGACTTGCTGCCTTCACTTAAAACACAACGTGGTAGGACACTGGAAGAGATACTCGCACAATACTGCAGGCAGGTTCTTTTTCTGTAAGCAACTTGAAATACTTAATTGTTTATGATCAATTTTGGGATGATTCCAAAATGAATCAGTACTGAGAGACAACAACGACAGCGCAGTATACAGCTCTCCCAGAAAGTGGCCACCCCCAGATAGTACACAGGAAGTACCTCAAGATAGGCAAACTACACTGGATGTAAAGTACAGTTATGCATGTCTCAGAAGTACCTATCAACTGGTGAGAAGTTAAAGGTAACACAAGTATGAACTGACTTGGTAGTGAAGGGATACTGAAGGGATACTTGCACATCATTGGTTATGGAAAACAAATTGCCATAGAACATTATATTTGTTACTGACCACACCCTTCCCAGGAAAGGTGAGCCTTGCATTTACTTTTTTTTTAACAGCTTTAACAGTTTCCTAAAGCAAAGTAAACTCTGCATTTAACTACCTGAGAGAAAAATTTATGATCTGCTCAGAGCACTTCAACTGCTTATTTTTGTTGGCTTATTGAATCTTTTGTTTTTTTTACAGAAAACTTCATTCCTTAGAATTCAATTTCAATTTTTACACAGAAGTATGATGCTTGTCTCTCAGATTCTCTGCCTTTTTGCAATGAGTTATTTCCATTATTGATGTTATTTATTGAGGGCTATAATCCCCCAACGTAGTCACAGAATTTAGGGACAAATCTGCACTCTCAATTTCAGATTATGAGCATAAGGATTTTATATTTATGTTCTTCTAAATATAAACTGTGTTTATACTTTTATCTAGAAGTATTAACAGAAACTTCTTTCACATATGTAATTAAATAATGGTGAATACTTTTCAGTCGTGTGGATTTACTTACCCACAGTAGAACAGCACAACACAAACATAAGCTAAGACTCCTTGTACTTTTATTGAGCTTGTTACGACTCTGATGAGCTGTTTTAAGAAGAAAAGTTAAAACTTAGCACACAATTACTAATAGAACATTGTAAAAGACATTTCTTATTTGGCAAATTCAAGAAAAAGTAGAAACATTTACATTAAGAGAAATTTAGTCTAATGCTCCCCTTGATAGTACTAATTATTCCAGATTTTGATGTGAATTGCAACTCTGCCAAAACCAGAGTCTGACAATGTTTCCTTAACACTGACTTTCAAGTAAAATAAGTAATATACACTGTGCCAAACTTATGATTACAAAATTGCTTTGTAGACAAGGCATGACTCCCATGTTTCACCAACAAATGGATCCTGAAATTTCAGTTTCACTTCAGTAGTTTACACAAATCCTGTGAATAGTATTTTTCCCATCTCCGTGGGATAACACTACATTTAAGTTAATTCCTATTGATATTCTTCCAGGAAAATTGTGAATTAGCATATTTGCTGATGAAGCAAGTAGAGATTCTCAGCATTATGATAACTACTGCTTGTCTGTATGTGTGTATGGGGAAAGTCAGAGCAACTATTTAGAGAAAACTTTTTGCAATAGCTAATTCAGGACAGCATGTGGACACAGTTCCATTAATTAAGTAATTCATTTTAGAGCAGCATGTAGGTGCAACAAAGTCAAATATTTCAGAGTGATGTACTCAACAACAGCTCAGGAGCTCAGTGCTCCATATAAAAGAATATTGAGTCATTAAGCATGCCATTACAGGGACTGCCCCAAGGACTCATATGAAAAACCTAAATAAACTGCTACACTACTGCTAACCTTCTGGCAACCAGCTGCTTTGACTATTCCAAATGACTGAATAGGAAAACTGCCAAAAGGAATATATGTTTAGTAAACACAGATGTAGTTTAATTCCATTGGTACAATTCAAGTTCTTACAAATTCTACAAAATTAATATATATTCAATTTTCCATGAAAGGTTGAGAAACAGTAATGTGTTTGTGAAGCCACAAGTAGTATGTGATAGAAGTCATACTGAGTGGTAGCTCAACCTTTCAGCATCATTTCAGTTACTTCAGACGATAATTTCATCCTCAAAACATCCAGCCAGCTATCTCAGAGGGCCACATTCTCAAACTGAGATCTGATTCTTATATGACAGAGAACTGATAAGAAAGATATAACTTACTAAAACAGCCAGTGGAAGAGGAATGAAACCCATTCTTCTGGAAACTGAATCACTATAATCTGTATATGCCTAGGAAAAGAAGAGGAAGAATAATGAACTACTTATGCAAAGAAATGAGCTTATTTTAGCTTGGCACACCCTCCAGACCGCAATAAAGCTCTGTTAACAAACACTATACTGGTATAAAGTGCACCTATTCACATTTTGGAATTCAAGTGGAGATAGCTGCACTCTCATACAAAAATGTAATACCACCATGACCAGCAAGATTAGCTTCAGTGCTCTAAATCAAGAGCAACTGGAGTATAATATAAATCTCTAAATCGAGAGCAATTAGGACACTGAATCCAAAGGCACTATGATATCTTGTCTGTACGTTATTACCAGCTTAGAGACCTTTTTGTATTAATTTGACTGATCCTCAAATACTCTACAGAAAAAACTGTTACAGGGATAAAAGAACAATTATTCACCACACTAGCAATTTAAAATCATTCTACAAATATCTGTAATTAGCCTTAAGATAACTCTGTTAAAATTATTTTGAAAATGTTTTTACATTTGAACTCAAAACACAACTTTGCATGACAGCTTGCCTGCAGTATTGAAGATCACACCGCAGTTAGTGCCTAAATGATGCTACTTTATTTCCCACAAAGGATCCTTACAAAAAGTAATGGAGTTTTCAAAACTAATAAACTGGTGTTTATATTATTAAGAAATTATTATTATTTTTAAGCGAAGGTGTCTAGCTTCTTTATGAGGTTTAACTACTGCATTCCTCACAATAGCCAAAGAAACACGCCCAAAAAACCCACAGAAATCATTGTAATAAAGTTCATTTAATACTTCAAGCACACATCTAAAGCATTGATGAGTGGAATGCTAACAAGTGAACCCTAATGAGTCTTCATCCATGAAAGGTGGGCTGTAAACAGCTTTCCAAAAAATGACACTAATTAAAAACACAAGTGGTCTGTGTGTTCTATAAATACCCATGCCATGACAGCAACATCAATACTACAAACATCATCTCTACATCTACCTATCTCTGCACTCTGTCTGTAAAGAAATATAAATTCCTAATGAATACTGTGTTTTAACTCAACACAGTTAAAATACAATGAAAAGAACAGTAATCTAAAATTACCTTGTTAAGCTTACTAACTTCCCATGTATCTCAAAAATGTTACAACTATTCCCTTACTGTAAGGGTATTTGGAAGAGACATCTCAGCAGTATATTAAATAAAGCTCAAACTGACCTTAACAACTGGATAAAAAGAATATAAATCACAAAGCAATATTCCTGTTATCTCTTATTAAAGACAGCAGAGTAGGAGTGTAACAGCACTGTATGTGTTCTTCAAGTGTTTGTTCCAATATTGCTCCATAACAATTGTGTTAGTTAATACAGGGAAGGGCAATTTATTTTCAGGCTTACATTTTTCTGTCGACTGCTAACAAGGTCAAATGCAAGACTGGCTCTGTATTCACTGTAGACCTGGAAAAATTCCAGAACATCAGATGTGTGATTAATTTGCAATAAAAGCAACACAGATATGATTAAGTATTTCCATAAAATATTATAAACTTATGCATTTTCTGAAAGAGTCAAAGCCAGTTTTTCTGAGGTCTAACTGTATCCTGCAAGAGATGAGCCTCTACTTCTGCAATAAATTTGCATATACATACAACAAACAAACAACACTATGCCATGTTTTAGGAATTGAATGAGTCTTAATAAGTTACTTAATTTCAGGATCATCAGAAACACAAAATTACAGAAATCACATTCATCACATTTAGTTTTTTCCCCGACAGTTCATAACTGGTTTTAAGCTACATGAAAGCTAGCCCCGGGATTAAATTAAACAAATGAGAGAGCTTTCTTACATACTACACAAGTGATCCTATGAAAAAAGCAGACTGCATCTGAACATGAATATTAAGCTTTTCCTTCTTAAAACAGTTCAGCATAGTAAGAAAGAACAGCATCTCTTTTAAGGATAAGTGACAGGACAACTTGCACTGCAGGTGTTAAAAGTTCTGGGAAAACTCAGACTTAGCAACCATAAATCTTTGGAACTTCATACACAACCCCCACTAAGTTTATTAAATAAACCTTGCAGAATTGCCAGTCACTACCTCCAGCTGTTTCAGGACTCTGAAGCATGCTACATTTTTGGCTACCATGACTTCATTACTGCTCTTTTCCACACTATGCAAAAGTAGGGCATGCATAAATGCCTCTGGCATAAGGGAGCTTATTAAGTGCATCTATTACACTTGTTTCTACATCACACGATGTAGTTACTTTAGAGATGCTGAAAAAGACAGCACTTTACAAGTTCCGATCTCATTTCCTGAAAAATGGTTTTAATGGTGAAAAGACACTAACTCATATCTTCACAAATTTATCAAGTGTGGAACACTTGTGTTCTGTGTGGAACACAAATGGCCAATGTATCATACTGCAACACACAAGAAGCAACCTCATCTACTTCTTTAAAAAAGAAGGACTGAATAATATATGCAGCCCAAGAAATTTCAGGAGTGGGAAACTAACATAACCTACTTCATATTAGTGCTCCAGGGACAGTGGAAAAAAAATTATGTCTGATTTCAGATTCCACTTTTAACACACATGCAAGAATAGAGTTAAAGCAGCCTAACATGATTTCTCCAAAAGCCTGAATTTTAACCTACAATCCAGTTTGGTAGGAAAGGGTACAAGTTCTGTCTAGGCTGCAGAACAAGTAACCTTCTGTCAATTTAAGAAATGATCACTTCACAAAATGATCTGCTAGTAATGTGAATTGTAGCTATTCCGTGAGCTGTTATACAACACTTGCAACAATTTATGGATCTGGAACTACTAATTTAAAAGCAGAGGTGTTAGTTCCACATTAAAAAGAACCTCAGAATTATATTGTATCAGCAAATCAGCAAGCTTTCCCAAGTGATATTATATATATGAAAATAAATATTTTTACATTTTCTGCACTGGAATAAATTTCAGTATTTAAAAAAATATTAGCAAAATTAAATACAATTTAAAATAGCACCCAGCATTCCAAACCGGATACCTACGTCGGCCGTGATGTCATTGAATTTTGTTATAAAGGCATGTTTCACAATATCCACTGCAATTTCTGAAGCAACCACCATGCAAACATCCGGGAATAACACCCAAAGATGATCTGAAGGTTGTGAAGAAACAAATTAGGTCATTTAATTTAGTATCAGTATACAAAAAAATTATAACACTTCTGTTCAACAGTGAAAAATTCCCATGAGTCTGAAGAATCTGTAAGTTTACATCATCACTGAGCATACAGTGTGCAAGTTCTTCCATCACTGTCCTAAAAATTTATCACACTCCAGTTAGGATCAGGTTCTTAACTCTCCACTTTGTAAACCCTTACCTCTAGTAGGATGACAACCATTGCAAGTACTAGATACCACGTGTTCAGGTTGTGTAAGACATAGACAAAGCATCTGCAGTTTTAGATGCTTAAGATAAATTTAGGTAGACTGGTAGGATTCAGATACAATACATCACACATATCAGGGGTCTAAATTATTAAAACAATGTTTAAATAAACTTGGTATTTTACACAATATTTATTAAATAGGTCATTAAAATCTTAAGTATAATCAATATTAGATTAAGAACTGTATTTTTAACATAATCTTTATCATATTTCAATCTCACTAGCCTCCCAAAATAACATTTTCTAGGGGATCCTTCATTCACAGTGTATTCCAAGGAAAGGAAAGGGCTGGGAAGAACACGGCTTGAAATTCCAGACGCTGCTTGAAATATAACTATACATGTTTATAGCATAACAATATATATCTCTAGCACAAAGGACACAGTCATTCTTAAGAGAATACTAGAAATAGAAAAACAAGGATCTAAGGTACTTAACAAAATTAAGATTTGTTAATTAAATTTCTTCATTACCCTTTTCTTTCAGATTGAGGGAAGAAGCAAGAGATACAGCTCTTGGTAGCACAGGAATTTTTCTACTAGTTTACTCACCTGGATTCCATGAGAACTGTTCCATATTTCTTAGACATACGATTAGTAGCAGCACATAATTGGTGAACCTCTCCTTTATATCTGGATTAAAAAAACCCAAAACCTGTCAGCTCTTATGAAACATTTATTTGCATACACAGATAGCTACTCATTCTGAAGTTCTACCATTTATTAATTCTTGGATTAGATAACAGTTTCCACAAATTATTTAACTGGATTTAAGGGATGGGGGAAATGCTGGGAACCACACCATGGACCGGATTTCTGCAGTCAGTTGTGACCTGGTCTGTCCGATGCTGCCTCAACTCAGGGCTCCCAGCCACAGAAGGGATTTAAGTTGTGACTTACTATCACCTCTTCTAATACACTAATAAAATAATATCCTTCTTGATAAATCTGTGCATTCCTTCTGTGATTCAAAAAGAACCAGCACCTCCTGTTACTCAAATGGAGAGAATACACCTATCTGTCCTTTCAAGCTATTAGCAAGGTACACTTTATTTTTCTACAGATCATGGATATCCAAATTGCTGTATACTGGGCTCAGTAGAAGGAAGAAAAAATGTTTGAAGACAACTGCTACACCTAATCTAGAAGGTTCCAACAAGTCTTTCACACTGTCACCTTAAAAGCGAACAGCAGGATGTATCAGCACAGTTATCAAAACCGTAAGCACTGTAACACAAAAGCAGTCTGATTAGGGGCAAAGTCCTATGTCTTCCCTCCCAGACAAAGCAGTCTTTTTTTCCATTTTGGTGTCCTGTCTCCAGAGATGACATATACGGCTTGCTTCAGGAAGCACCACATTTTTTAGCTTATTAAAAAACAGCTTCCTGAAACTGCATTACTGAAAAACAGGGTAAAGCCTAAAACATAATGTCATTACCATTTAGGAAGTCCAAAGAAGTGTTTTTAGAAGATAGAGCTATTAAGAAAATCTGTGAAGACACCATTATTGCTTGCTACACCTGTCAATAACCACAAAAATAATTTCTTTGTGGACCCTCCAAATCCAAAGGGTTCATATTTTAAAGCACCTCCAATATTGTGTGCGGTCCTACCTACTGGTTTTGGGAAACAAGAAATAAAAATGTTCAGAAGTACTCACAAGGATTAAGCTGGCAAAAAAGAATATTTGATTTTGTGTCAACAGTTTCCATCATCTCTGGCTGACTACAGGCCAACAACAATGCTTGTGACTGCAGTTACTACAGCATAATAATATCCCTCATTTTAGAATAGCAGCTTGGAAATACTGGCAAGTCGGAAAAAATGGAGTAAAAAGAAAAGAAGAAATCCTCCAGGAGAAGGAAAGAAAAGAACAGAGGATTCAAGAAGAATGAGATTTCATGCACAGTACAAAAAAGGCACATCTTGTGGTATGCAAGTTCATCTGTCAGTATGGGCTGGGGAAGGCACAGAGGAAGCACAAGCTTTCAAAACAGAATGAATACCATATATATGGAGGGGTTGGGGAGGGAAGAAAGAGGAAATCTTTTAGTACAATAAATTCAAAGTAGGAAGAAGCACATAAGTAAAACCTAACCATAATTTCTTGATTTCCTGCCAGTAATACTCCAGCAACTGAAGTACATTCTTCTATGCTTCTGAATTCATAAAATATTGCCCAAATGACCAGAACACAGTACTGTCTGAAAAACCTAGTTACAAGATATCACTTGACGCTGTCATAAATGGATGAAAATGCAGTCAAGCACTCATTGATCTATATTCTTTGTCATGTCCATTAGTGACTTGGAAATAATTACTGAGTTTTCAGACTTTTGCCCAGAATTTTAAAATGGTTTTATCTTTTATTTCCCACATCACACTCTTCCACGCTACTATGATACATCATTGGTCAGCAATGCGTAAGAAACACAGATCTCATCTTCAGCTCTTCAGACTCCAGGGAGGCCTGTACATATAGATATTCTCAAGTGGGAAGCAAGGACCTTAATTCAGACCTAACATTAAAACATGTCTCAAGCTAATCCTCCAGACATTTATTACCTGCTTGTTACATGTTAGCTCACCAGTCGACATGATTCAATTGTGAATGGATTTTTTGGGTTTTGAGTCTCCTATTACAACGCTGTAACAATATCAATTTTTCTTCCACTAATTTCTGAGACTGGGTGACAGGCTGATACCTGTTTCCCCCCCCTGCTTATTTTCCTCGTTTTCAGTGGCCTCCCTTCTAATCTGTTACCTCTGCTGCCACAGCTGTTCAAGGCTGTTAGGAGTGAGAGGAGTGACTGTGGCTGCTGCTCTTCATGCTTATCACCCTCATCAACTGTCAGAGATGCAAGCAAGGGAGACAGGGCACTTTACAGCAGCTTCAACAGTAAACTCAATGCAAAAATCCATTTCATTTCTCACCTTCACAGACAAGGACAAAAAAGGCTTCAGGATATCCAAAACAACCACTGGTAATCAGTCCTAAATATCAATTAAACTTTCAGAATACAAAATACGTACCGATGATGTTTCATCATTTATTATGAACTTATTTGATGTTGTGTATATATATATTATATATATAATAATCTTATTTGATTATTACCAACTTATTTGTTGATATATACATTCGTTTTTCTTAAACCAGTGAGGGGTGTTTCCTGTACCATGTATTGCCACTTCTTAGATGATGTGGTGAACTACAGAACTGAAGCTACATCCCTAGATTCACACTTGCTCATGCTCTTAAGAACAACAAGGGCAAAGTATGTCACTATATTTGGGAATTTGGCAGAACAGTGACAAACCACCAGTATTAGCGCTCAGCTGCAGAGAGCACAGGTACTAGCAGGAGGAAATTATTCTATTCTGCTTCAGCATAACAAAGAGTGAAGTGAAAAGAAAAAGTGATCTCTTTTCATTCTCCATTTCAACAATTATTAACAATGTGACAATATTAACATTGATACAAGCCATTTCAACTTGGTTTTGCATGTGTTCCACCAAGTATAGATGATAAGCACATCATGTAACTGTTTTTCTGTTAGGATACAGTATAGCTTCAATAACCCTTGCCTATAAGACAGGTTTAAATGACAGCCAAAATGACAGACCAATGACATTTTAAATGGTCTTCAGCTACCTCCACAAACATGTAGTTAAGAAGCTTACATTCTCAGTGTTTATGATCCTAAGTGTTAAAAACCTGACATGTAGCACTAACTCAGATATATTTATCCCCTTGGCCAGTCTCTTGTCAGCACATACCATGCATAGTGCTGATGACATATTGTACTTGAAGTCTGGACAGACATCAGTGACAGGTGCTGCCCCTCAGGGGTCCACGTTGGGACCAGTGTTATTTGATATCTTCATTAATGACATAGATGAAGGAATTGAGTGCACCCTCAGCAAATATGCACATGACTGAGTGATGAGGTTGCCACACCAGTAGGGTGGGATGTCATCCAGAAGGACCTGGACAAGCTCCACAAGAAGTGGACCCATGGGAATCTCAAGAGGTGTAATAAGACCAAGTGCAAGGTGCTGCACCTGGGTTGGGGCAACCCCAGGTATCAACACAGGCTGGGGATGAAGAGATCAAAGAGAGCCCTGTTGAGAAGGACTTGGGGATTCTGGGGGATGAGAGGCTGGGCAGGAGCTGGCAAGGTGTGCTCACAGCCCAGAAGGTCAAACGTGTCCTGGGCTGCATCCAAAG
The DNA here is from genome assembly GCA_013396875.1 of Vireo altiloquus. NCBI lineage: Eukaryota > Metazoa > Chordata > Aves > Passeriformes > Vireonidae > Vireo > Vireo altiloquus. The sequence continues at coordinate 572,190 of VZRF01009392.1, forward strand.
CACTGTGGGCACCAGGGCGAGGGAGGGGATTCTGCCCCTCTGCTCCACTCCACTGAGACCCCTCCTGCAGTGCTGCATCCAGCTCTGGGGTCCCAGCACAGGGAGGACATGGACCTGCTGGGGTGAGTCCAGAGGAGGCCATGGAGATGATCACAAGGGTGGAACACCTTTCCTATGAGAAAAGGCTAAGAGAATGGGGATTGTTCAGCCTGGAAAAAAGAAAGCTTCGGGGTGATCTAATTGTGGACTTCCAGTACCTGAAGGGAGCCTACAGAAAAGATGGAGAGGGGCTTTTTACAAGAGCATGTAGTGACAGGACGAGGGGGAATGGCTTCAAACTGAAAGAAAGTTTAGATTAGATATTAGGAAAAAATTCTTCACTGTGAGGGTGGTGAGGCCCTGGCACAGGTTGCTCAGAGAAGCTGTGGAAGTGTTCATGGCCAGGCTGGATGGAGCTCTGAGCAACCCGGTGTAGTAAAAGGTCACTTTGGGTCACGGCAGAAGTGTTGGAACTGTAGATGATTTTTCAGATCCCTTCCAACTCAGGCCATCCTATGACTGATAGACTGCATTCTCATGCCATGCTGAAGCTGCACTTGTACCAGGGCTGGACCTGAAGCCTGACACACATCACACATGTACTGCCCATTACACACTTCAGATTCTTTTGAAAGATGACACTGTATTTGCTTGTGCTTCTATGCATCCGCTAGTGGCACAAGTAACTAGCTATGATTAAACCTTTTCAACTGCCTTTAAAGTATGTATTTCAGTATTTTGAAAAGGGAATGGAAGAATCAAACATTCCAAGATTTAGTACATCAGAACTTAGTGGTCACATGTCAAAAACTAACCACAATACACACTCTTCCATTAAGGTAAGTCATGTGTGCCTATAAGGGTTGTCATATGAATAGAGGCAGTAAACATTTATTTCAAAAACATGTAATGCACATACTGCCATAAATGCAATAAAGGGAAAAAACCCCAAGAGGTACCTTTTATTTCCTCTTGGTTGTGTAAAATAAAGTCCAAAAAAGGATTGCACATAGCCAAATCAGATTTTAAATACTTCTGCCCCACTTATATGAACTCTGCCTTTCCAATTTTAATAGACTTCTATCCCCATATTAATAACACATTCTACCCTTCCATAAGTCCTCCTGAAAAATAGCAACAAATACCCAGCAATTAATTTCCAGTGTGTCAGAGGGTATCATTGTTTTTAGAAAGCATGTAAAAGACATGAGACAAATGTTACTAGAAATAAAGATTCCTGGCACAGCACTGCATCTAGTATGGACTAATGTAATTAATTAGCCAATATCTCAAACAACCAACAACTGAACCCTGAAGATCTTGGCTACTTTGCAGTGGTAATAAAAGAGGCAGTGAGATCACAGGAACAGATCCTGAAGTGGGGCAAACAGTCTTTTAGTGCTAGCTATCTCCTTCCAGATTCTCTGACACATTAAGCAGGAATCCTGAATCAGGAAAGAAAAAATAATTTTATCATGTTAATGCCACTGTTTGTATGTCTAGATCAAAAGCTAGTTATAAACAATAGCATGTAAGAAGTGAAACAAGATCTTTTGGTTTACATCTCAGCAACTCCTAAACAGTTGTAGTGCCAACTACCTCTTAACAAGTGACCAGAGCATAAGAAAGTATCAAAGACTGAACAAGGAATCATCAAGGATGCACCAATTTTAAACACAGTCCTGCCCCCAAATCCCCTCATCCTGAAAATGATTAGAATAATGGTATTAAAAAAACCTAAAGCCAAGTGAGAAAGCAGTTTGAATTTCAAAGACCAAAGGTAAAAATAAAGGCTATTCAATATTGTGATCTAAGTAAAAGAGACTGATAAATTTGGAACAAAGAAAGAACAGAGAAGAAAAAAAGTATAGATTTACAAAGAAGAAAACTGAAGTTCCTAAAAGTTCAGAATAAGTATGCTAAATTTTTGAGACAAGAGATTTAAAAAACAAGGAAGAGACACACCTAACAACCAACTGAAGGAAATAAACTAATGCATTTCATCTAATGTACTTCTTTGTATGAGGTACAATTGAATTTTGTGAAAAAATTTAATTTAGAGCACAGCTTGAAATTAAAATATTGAAATGCATAAAGGAAGGCAGCATGCTGGGCTTTCAACAATGATGAAAGAGCTTCTCTTTATAATTTGGTCTCCTTATTCTCTAATCTTGACCTTACAAAATTGGTTTACAGATAACTATTTCAAAAAGAGAATATACTATTTAAATTTAGGGAAGTATTTCTTCCTGATACAACGAATAAAAGGTTTTCTTGTCTTCTGTATAGAAGAGTTTTCCAATGGCCACAGTGTTTAGATTGCCTGGGTGTACATAAATTTCCTTGTAAAGGTCAGGGTGACAATGCCAAAGTAGTTTTGCTGCAGCTGAAAAATCAAAGCTGCAGGAGCAGCAAGCTTGGAATCACAGACTCTGTAGCTGCAATCTCAAGCATCTATAAAGGCCCCAAGGTCTTTGTTGACCTGCCCCTAAAAAATAAGAGGTTTAGTTTTATTAGATAGCAATTAACCAATGTATATCTCATGTCCTGTTCAATTAATTTTTATGTAGATGATTCACAGTTATTTTAATCTTGAAGGTTTATTGAATTAGCTGTTAAAGCAGAATTTTAAATGGCCATACCAAGGTGAGAAGGATCATTGACTCCACTGACACTAAGTCCAGAAATGAAAATACTGGGAAAAATAGTACAGCCACATGTCAGCTAGCTATCCACCACCTGGTGCTGAGCAGGATTCCAAGTGAAAATGATTTCACAATTTCCAGATCTAAACTGGTAGTTTGGTGGTACTTCCTATCCTGATGTCTTAATACATAAAAGCTTGTGCCAGGCAGAGCTCAGTAAGGTATTTCAATGTGTGATTCAGCACATTTCTTAGTAAGTATGGCCTGGACAGCTCATTTCTGTTTTAACACACAACTTGCTTTTGAATTTTAGTTGTAGTAACTTGCCTTGAACACACTATCTACTCTTGTGGTCATTGGTTATCTTTTCTCCTACATCATATTTTTCTTTTGATTAACATGTTAAATGAGAAGGGAGTTTCACCTATTCATGAGAAATTCCTCAGATACCCCTGTGAGATTCATATTATTCCCCTCAAGAATTACTATATTTAGCTACTGTGTACTAACCAGTACCTTTACATTGAATTAAAAACATATGTTTGACAACAGTAATATTTTGAGCTGAGCCCGAGAAAAGGTGGGGCAAGGGCAATTCATTCAGTGTGTCCAAGCTTAATCAGCTCCTGCTGCCATCATTGTCCTACAGCTGACTGAAGACCTCAGAAAACTACTGGAAGAAGCAGAGAAAGGTGGGTAGTATATGGGAGTGCTTAGATTTAATGCTTCCTTTCAGAAGTTTAGTTCAGTCCAGGCATGCAGTTTAAGCACATTGTGTTCTAGAACACACAATATTCTCCAAAGGCTAACTGGAAGCTCAGCTGACAGGACTAGACTAACGTCAGTTCCAGGGCAGGATGAAGTATTGGCACAGCATGCCAACACAAGATGCACCATCATTTCAGCTGCATGAAATAAAACATTTAAAAGATACCAAAGTGATCAGAATACATGAACTGAAACAATACTGTTCTATCTTTACTGAAGCTGTGATGCAGTAAATCTGTTCAAGTTCAAAAGAGGTGAAAATTTCTAATAAAAACCTGTTATTTATCTCTGAGAAGAAAAACACTGCTATTTATAACCATACTGAAAAGTGTTTCAGGAAAAGTTATCCGCTTGAAAGGAATAAATCAGCTTGTTTTGTGCACTCTTCTATGCAAGTACTCATTGCTTCCATCCCCACACTGCCTAATGAATGGCAATACTTCTTCCACCAACTGATAAAGGGTGACCTGATATTGCTATTATAGGTCTTCAATAATAATGTCCAGCAATAAATATTGATATTCTTTTCTTTTTATGGAGGAAATTACTAGCAATTTCTAATATCAGTCCCTTGTTTATTTCAACATGAAAGAGGCCTCACCTTTAGGAAGGAGAGCTAGATCAATAGCTGTAACTATTTTCTCCATTAATAAGAAACCTTATCTAGGTTTTCTGTCAATATTTAAGTAAATTTCACTTTTAGCATTCTCACTGTAAACTTAAATACCTCTGATTTAAAAAATATAAGTAATTAAATTAATTTAATAATAATAATGTTATAATAATATTATTATTATCACAGAATGAAGAGATTATCAACACAGCTGGGAAGATCTTTTTTGGGGGGTTTAAGAGCATCTATGAGGTAGCTTAAAATTTCTTTTATATAATTTTCTGCGATACATTTAAGGTTTTATGTAAATAGCCTTTCATCTAAAGAATTACAAAACATTTGCATGTATTATTGCAGTTTGTGGATGAATTATGACAAAAATCATATCAATAATCAGAACTCAAAACCTGATGTAAGCCGGTTGAAAATTTAACTCGTGATACAAAAATATGAATCATCTGTTTTTGAATAAGCAGCTATTTTTTTTTTTAACCTATTGCACACTTGAGTTGTCTGTTTTAAAATCTATGAGCTGGAATGAAAACAAAAATTCTATTTTCTTTGCTCACATGTATAAATGAAAGTGGGGAAATTCAAATCAGATATACTGAAGAAATTCTTCACTGTCAGGGTGGTAAGGCACTGGAACAGGTTGCCCAGAGAAGCTGTGGATGCCCCATCCTTAGAATGCTCAAGACCAGGGTGGATGGCAGCCCAAGTAAGCTGGTCTAGTGATAGGTGTCCCTGCCCATGGCAGGGGGGTTGAAATGAGATTATTTTTGATGTCCCTTTCAGCTCAGGCCATTCTAAGATTCAACAAAACTACCACAAGCAAACAAGCTCTAGCACTACCTTTAAGTGCAATCATTCCTACTGGCTTTGAAATCACAACTTCAATATATATTTCAAATGGCTGGTATTATTAGCATTAGAAAGAATCTCCATCAAAGGATACCTGAACAGCTTTTCCTCATGAGACACACTGAGTACGAGTTCCCAAAATTCATCCTAAGCAGCGACACACTTAAGAAGTGATAGAAGCGTGTTTCCTAAGTATCCTCTACAATTATCTTAAGAGCATATCAAAAATTAGAGTAATCTCTGGTATTTCCCTCATATGCCAGCTACTTCGTTATACCGGTTTTTTGTTTGGTTGGGGTTTTATTTGGTTGGGTTTTTTTTTTTTTTGCTTGTCTGTTTAGGGTTAGGTGGAGGTAGTTCAAGATCCACCCTCACAGCCACCCAACAACATGCATTCTGAGATCACTGTCAATATAGCACACCATGAAGTCAAGTTTTTGAAAACAGAAGACTTGATCACTTGGAAGCATGGATATTTCAGCACAAAGCCAGTAGGCTCTTTTAGGACCTCAAACAAAAACTTGCCATAAAAGGAGTAACAGTGTTCCTTTAAGTGGATCTGAGTTTCATCCTACTGAACCAAACAGTAAAAGGGGTAATGAGGAATGCAAGTCAGAACACTAAAACTCATCAAGGTAAAGTAATTACAGTAAGAATAATATCAAATACATTGAATACAATAAATACATTAATAAATGAAATAAACAGCTCCTCTCTTCACATTTTCTCCTGATCAGCACTGCTATACATACCGCTATTTGACATTTGAAAAAGATTGTTCTTCTCAAACTTCTTGAAAACACTTCCTTTTATTTCGACAAACTGTAATTTTTAGAAACAGTTCATTAGTTTTTACCGATAAAAATCTGATATCAACAAATAATGTTATCTAAAATATGTTATTTTAAAATATTAATATTTAAGAGATACGATACACAAAGGATTCTGAAACAAATTAGGGTAGCTATATAATAAAGTTACACACTTACATTATTGGACATCATGATGGTAAGCAGTGATTTATTGTGGGAGTTGAAGGCCACATTAAGGGTTGTTGCCTGAACCATTATAAGAATAGCATGCAGGACTGCATAGCAGGGTTAAGGAAGGATATTTGAAATAGTTTTTCTGCACAACTACTGAGAAGCATTGAACCTCAGATTTCATATTTTGCTTTCAAAGTTTAACAGGAAAGATTCCATATCCCTATAAACCAGACTTACAGCACGACAATACTTACATGAATGTAATATACCCACAGTGCTTTGGAGCCTGTACTAATGATGCTAGTTTTTCTTGTTCTAAAAGAACACAATGACATTAGCCATGAGAAACATCAATACAATCTGAAGAAAAAAATCTGAGGCAAAGATGTAGAATTAGCCTAAAGATTTCAGGGAAAATAGGGAAAAAATGTAATAATTCTAAATTCATCACCAAAACTACTGGACTACGGTATCCCTTTAGATTTACCAATTCACTGTAAGCTTTTTTCACAATAAGAACATTTGCATCCTGCATACGCATGAGTTTATCCTTTCAAGAAAATATGTTCAAGCTAGATGCATTTAATATTCCACTAAATAACAAAATCCCACTATCTTCAAGGCCCTGTCACTCAAAATACTCAAATACAAATCAGAAATAAAATTTTCCATGAACTACCCAATTACAGTTTTTCATTTTACAATGAAAACGACAGTTTTTCATTTTCATTTTTTCATTTTCATTTTTACAGGTACACCATTCTGAAGGTTTTTGGTTTTTTTTCTTAAAGCAGGTGGTACTGGCAATCTTACTTTTCAAGTAAAGGAACACTGATTTAGGGATTTAGGAATAGTATCAATTTTTCAAATGTATTAAAATAAAATAATGCAGAGCAATTACTCCATAATTTAACTTAGAAAATGTTGTGATTTATCAAAGAAAAAGGATACAGACATACAGCACTGCCATGAAGAAGTGAGGAATCACACCTATGTGAGCTCTTTTGCGTTCCTTAGGTTCTGTAGCTGTCCAGTAAAGAGCATCCAAAATATCTTGTCCAAATGAAGAAATCAGACGATCAGCCACCTAAACAAGAACAACTTTACTGCCTTTTACTGCCTACCTTTCTCTCCAACATGAGTATGCCCAGCTCAAGAACAGTTCAATCTAAAAGCACAGCTCAATCTAAAAAATGTTTCACGTATGTATCACTTTTGATCGCTTACTTATTCCATTTTCACCGTGGATTTCAAAGCAATACTGTTCCTTTTGTCTATTCAGCAGTTTACTTTCCCTTTCAAACTTCAAATCCCCTTTGCAACAGTATTTGCAATAAATAATCATAATATTGTTATCTTAGATGCTTTCTTGCAAGATATTAAATTACAGTTCAAACCTCAGCCTTTGACAAAGCAGTATGTATTTTGTGTCAAATGATCTTAAATGTTTTTCCCCATTCCTCTGGGTTTAGTAAGAAAAAACCCCCAACAGTGAAAAGTGAATTCCAGATGACAGGGAACATTTGCTCACAGGTACAAAAAAGACTGAAATTAGACTTGGCTCCACTACTTTCTATATACTGAAGTATATACTTAATGCAAATATCTGCAAAAAGCAGAATTCAAAATTAAATGTACTATAACACAAAAACAAGCAATTAAGAGGGACTTGAAAGTCTGCCAAAAAAGGGAAAATATATTGAAAAAACAACAGACACCTGAAGTGTAATCCAAGGAATATATGCACAAATAGAAAAATACCCCTCTGGCAGTAATTCTAAAGATAGAAAACATATGGACAGCATTTTGAATTTGTAATTTAATACCACAGCAAGAAAGGTCACAGGGAGTTCCACCAGTTCCCAACATTTCATCAGTAGCAAACATATAAAACTGAAAATCATTACACAGAAGAACATTTCTTCTGCCTATACACTGCAGTTCAGTAATTTTAAACCCAAGCTGCACAAGGCAACAAAACCAGAACTTCAAAAATTAAGCTTGGCACATGTCTGGCTAAAAAAAAAAAGAGCTGTCTCTCACTGCTTACTAATTCAGCAAAAGGGGAACAGTTAAAAGATGAAAAACTTATTATCTCTACTTAAGAAAGACAAGCAATATTTTCTCTTAGTGTTTTTCAGTAAAACAACAATTTTGGACATGTTAAATCAACATGTAGCAACAAGAGAGAGCCAGGTGCACAAGGTACTTGCAAATATTGATCCTACTAAATATAAAGTTCCTGGGACAACACAAATAAACCTCGACTTAGGACAGTTTCCTGACTTTTTAAATTAAGTGTTCTCAAGGTAAAGATATTGGAGTGAGAGAAGTCATACTTATTCAAGACACTATTACTGAATGAAGTTTACCAAAATATGAAAATTGAATTAAAACAAAATTTTACAGGATGCCCCAAGTAAATGTACAATGTGCTGCACTCTAAGACTCACCTATAAAACAAAATTAACAAAACCATGAGCTGATGAATTATCACAAATCTGAAGCTCCCAACCACATCAGTTTGAGAGATATTTACAGTGGCATTGTTTTCGGCTTTTAGATTTTGTAAATTGAGATTGCATTATTTGCTTCCTGCTCATTGTGATGACCCATTGAGTAATTACATCAGGTGTAATAACACCAGCTACAGAATGCTTAAGACTTTGGTAAGTTTTTGTTCACAATATTGTGAGGGTTTTAATAGATAAAATAGTGGCTTTGCTTTCCTTTCTATTTAAGCAGTACTTGGTTCTTTGCTGAAAGGACAGAAAATATTAAAACCCACCACACAATATTGTTGCTTGCTTTTCCAAATATGACTTACCTAACCCCTACATGCCGGCTCCAGGCTCCAGCAGAATTCCATGGTGAGTGCTGTCACCAGCATAACGCACACTGGGGCTTCACAAGGAGCAGGAGCCGGTGGGTCTGAATCTAAAAAAGAAAAGTGTCATTTAAGCCAAATGTGCAGAATGCTCCCCTTAGCCTGTCAGTTGGGAGCGTTCTGCACATAATTTGAAGATTTTTGCACTCCTCATATCAGTCCAGGACACTACATCCTGGACTTGCCAACAGCCGAAAACATTAGGACATTGTAAACATCTCTGTTGCTCAGTGATTTAATTAAACGAAAAAGATCTTCCTTATTTTGAAAACTTGAGAAAAAAATGTAAAGTGTATTGCTTAAAAAAAAGCTTATTAACAGTTCCTTAAAAAGCACTGCTTGCATCAGTAGCAAAGACTTTTAATAAAAATCGCCAGAGCAGTCTAAGCAAGCCAATATTCAAACTGTTGAAAGTTGACTATCAACCAAGTCTTTCAGTGGGATCCCATGAACATTTTCTGACAATATTGCTGCAACTTGTCATGGTAAAAAAAGCCCCTTAAAAACATGCACTCTGCTTGGCGTGTTGGGTTTTGTGAGACACCAAGGGAGTTAAATACTGTTTCCAAATTCTAAGTCTAATGTCATTGTTCTAATAATCATGAGTAGTAACAGATTTCCCCCTTTCCTAAAAGAAACAAACTCATGCAGCACTTTTCTTGGTTAAAACACAAATTTGATTCTGCCAAACACAGCAAAGTAATTCAATTCCTCATTCCAAACAGAACGGCACATGGCTTCCAATTCATAGCGAGCACTGCAGTATCACTTCAAATTATGTAGTAAGCACATAAAGCTGACAAAGTACAAGCATGATTTGAAGCAGTCTTGAAATAGAGAGAAATTACTATTTTGAGCACATGGATTTATTCAGTAAGTTATAAGCTCTCATCAATTATAGAACTATATATGGATGAGTATTTCCTCACACAACTAAAATCCAGATAGTAACTAAGTGCCAATTTAATATTTGTACATATTTTTCAGCAAATGTAAAATCAAAGGCAACAAAAAAATCTATGAATAAACAACTGAGGTGGCTTGTATGTATTTATTTCACTTAGTATAACAAACTGTATTTCTTATGCAATATTTTCACATTTTATGAGGAAAGAACAAATGCCTTCACACAAAATATTCGGATTTTGCAGAGTGTAACCCTGTTTCAGCAGTCTTCCAACAAAGGTACAACAGATGTTCTAACAAGGATTAAGATGTCATTTAGGTATCCGAGAATCCTAATAGAGTAACTTTTGTGTACAAAGCTCTGATTGGGTCCAATTAAGAGGTTGTACTCCTACTATGTCCTATATTTACAGGATGGAGATAAGATTGTAGCTATGAAAACATTATTTACTTTGTGAACCATTGATCATAGAAGTACAATAAAAATCTTATACTTTACACTAACAGGGAAACAGAAACCAGATTTTTTTGCCAGAATTTCTCTTACTTGCCAAAACAGAATTTCCTTCTCTTGTGTCACTACATTTGTTCACCTTATTGCTTACGTACTCAGGCTTTTGTCTGCTAGCCAGGACTGAGGTTAAGCAGCAACAGATGTCCTGGCATACAATGAAAGCTGTATTTCCATAATGATGAATTAAAACCCAAATTCCATGTTTTCTATTATCCTCTTTCTCTACTCTCAGGATCTTATCACTATTTCAAATCAACAGTTTCTACTTTTCTTGGTGAGTTCAAAATCTCATTCACTCCCTATCATTTCATAAGACACTTCTTTCGTTTCCATTTCTCAAGTTTCTTGCTATGAAATTAATAAGATCCATAAATTAGGCATTATGAAACAGTATCTAAAAACTTACTGTTCACAAACCTGTTTCACTGCATCTAGGCTAAATATCATAGGTGTGTGCAGATTTGTGAGAATATCAGATGTGCCACATGCCAAGTACAACTACTGTAACACAAAATATTTTAGATAGTCTGAAAAAAAGCATGCTTCATATTCTGATGCCAACATTCTTACCTCAAGCATGTTATAGATGATGTAGAGCTTTATGACAGACTGTCCCCTTATCAGATGATACATCATAGAGTAGTCAACATAGTGCATCATGAAGTAGCAGATGACCAATATAACTCCTTTGAGAATGTCACATACCTGAGCAGGTTGTAGCAATCGTCTGTCACTGAAATACAAAGGGCAAAAAGCTCCACTAAATGTCATATGCCCACAAAATACAGATGTTACTAAGTCAGTATGAATTCACAGAAGCTGCTCATCATGGATATATTTTAATGTAATTTATTATGCCCCTTCCCCTGCCTTTCACTCCAACACCATGACCATGATATGCATTTCTGTATTTCCACTCATGAACAGGATCACAGTCTCTTACTTGCCACATCCCTGTAATTAAAACCCTGCATTTGTTGAGAGTTCCCACTTATTAATAACCTTCTGCATGCATGCCCACTGGTTTCTAATTGACCTTCCCTCTTTCAGCCAATTCTATGATTTTGACTTCCTCAGAAATTGTATTCACTATGATCAAAAAGAAATGAAGCAGTCATCTTCAATTCAGTATAATGAACCAGATGCTGAGGAACAGGTAGTAAATTCTGTATCTTCATTTAGCTCTAAGCTCTGCAGCAGTAAATGCAAACAATTTGACATCAGAGCCTGAGGTTGATCGTGAACCAAATGCAGAACTTTTCTATCTATAGTCCCAGGAGTAACCCAGGAGACTAAAGGAATCATTACACAATTTCTTCCTAAAAGTAAAACTACAGGAATAAAATAGCTTTATCTCAATTGCCACAACAGCAGCCATAAGCATAATGAAATTGCAAGGCAGTATTGCTTGTCTATTTATTTAGTTTAGTGTTAATAGGATGCAAAGCAGTTAAAAAGCCTTTGAATTACATCAAAAGGTTGAGAATCAAATAAAAAAAAGGAGGAAATAATTTCTATTACATATATTTATTTTTTAAATACACTGAAATGCTTTTGCAGAAGTCAATGTTTCAAAGAAGTTGGAAGCAATTAGCAGAATTCAATCTATGAATTTTCAATTTCTGTATTCTTAAATCAGAAGGTCATCTGGTGGTTAGGCAATATTCTCATGAACTGGTAACACATTTAGAAAAAAAAATTAAGAGTTGTAAAAATGTACACCATTTGTAAAAAACATCCAAACAGTTATTTATGATCTCTGGAGCCATTCTACAGACCTTGCAGAGAAGTCAAAAATCCCTGCTACCTCACTCATTCTATTTAAGTCACAGCTGGAGTATTGTACTTTGCATTTCTTTGTTGTCTTCCATTCAAAAGAAAAATGCCCTGAAAACAGCATTCACACATTATATCACTCCTGGAACCACAGAGTGACATTCCACAATGGGCAAATAGGTCTTGCCCTTGCTGAGAGTACGAGCAAGAAAGTTTCCAGAACTCTCAGATTTACAACATTGTGCTTTGAAGAGAGAGCAACTGCTCCTTTTATTATATATTTTTTGCTGCATAAACTGCATTAAATTAATTACATTCTGAATAAAAGAATTCAACCTAGTCCAGCATACCAGAACTGCTTACAGTGGCTATCTCTCCCTAAGAGACATTTTCTTGCTTTCATCCAGTAAAAAACAATATCCACCCCACATCTTATTTCAGCCTAAGTCCTCGAAAAAATGCCTCAGTGAATTTGCTTCCTTTCTTCAGCAATTAAACTGAGTTTTAATGGCAAACCCCAATTAAAAAAATTAAACTGAACATGTACCTTTTGCCCACTACTTAAAAAGTCTATGACTGTCTTTGCATAACACAAAAAAATGTACCCTCCCCAACCTGAAAAACTATACTTTGAAAATTTACTGCCTTATTTAACTACATCTGACTTAAATGATTATACTTATTTAAATATAATAATATCTATTAAAATGTCTACAGGACTTAAACAAGCCCATGATTATGATTACTGCTCATATGCTGAGTAACAGCATATTCCTTTTTCTCCAGTCTACTTCCATTTTGGAAGTGTATTCAGTCATTTCTGTACAAGTCTCCCAGCCAACACTCAAACTCTGAAATACAGATTGGGATACGGTGGTAAAGGTACTATTATTCCACAACAGTAATGCCAGGCCCTAGCGCGTAAAAAAGAGAATCAGAATTTATTAGTCAGAAAATTAGGTTCTTTACTCTTCCAGCCAACAACTACTTTATGATTAGAGAAGTAGTACCTGGTAGAGAAAACCCGATGAACAAAAGAGACAACCACTTCAAAAGACTGTCTTTAAAAAGTTTGGTAAGGCACCAATTTTAACAATAGGATGGTTTCTTACTGATATGCACTAGTGAGTAGAATCTATTTATGAAGCTTCGGAAGCAGTCGAAGATTCTCACAGGAAAATGCTTTCATGTCCACAAATCAATAGAGACTGAAAATATCACGTCAAAGGTTTTCTGGCTTACAAGTAACATCAAAGATGCTCAACCACCAGTACAGTCACAAGTTGCAGATGTTTCGTGCTGTTAACTCTATTACTCTTACGCTTGTGCTGATTTTCATCCATATGACTACACTGAAGTAGAACCAACTCACGAGAACCCAATGTAGACAGCAACCACCACAGGGGAACACAAACTCAGAGAAGAGACTATATGCAAACAGGAGCACAACTGTTCTTCTAAAGGTGGCATCAACTCTGAAAACTATCTCAGGAGACTAACACTGTATGAAGTTGCATACAAACTTGCACACAGCACCCTATACACTGGAAAGATTAGAAGACTTTCAGACTGTGCTGTGTACAGAACAAACTTGATGATCATTGAGATTCAATTCAAAAGCTGCCCTAAAGAGTCAGATCAACTACTCTTGATTGCTGTGCTTTACAGGAATTGCAGAACAGATCCCATCCAAATAACTTTTTTAGAGAATTTTAGAATCCTTTAGGTCGGAAAAGACCTTTCAGATAATCAAGTCCACCTGTTAACCTATCACAGCCAAGTCCACTACTAAACCACCGTCTATGCATCTTTTAAATACCTCCACGGATGGTCATTCCACCTCTCCCCTGAGCAGCAGCCTGTTCCATTGCTTTACAATCACTTTGGTGAAGAAATTTTTCCTAATATCCAGTCTAAACCTCCCCTGGCACAACCTGAAGTCTTCCTGTACTACTTCTCAAGGTGACTTGGATTTAGTTTCTCAGCAGTCTGTCTGTATGTCTAGGGAAAAAAACTTGCAATAAACAATATTTTTGCTGACATTTTAATTAAAAATACAATCTATTAATGTTCTACACAAAGTTCTACACAACTTCTTGTGCTTCTCATCCACATGAGAAGCAGAACCAACAGTAATGCTGTGACAACTTGATAATAAGTGTCCTGGTTTGGGCTGGGACAGAGTGCCTTGTCTTTTTAGTAGCTGTTTTTTTGGATTTAGTATGAGAGTGCTGATAACACACTGAAAGCTTTGGTTGTTGCTAAGAAATGTTTACCCTGAGGCAAGGGTTTTTCAGTGTCTCATGCTCTGCTAGTGAGGAGCTGCACCGAAAGCTGTCACAGGGTGTAGCCAGGACAGGATGTCCCAAACTGGCCAAAGGGATATGTCACATCACAGAGCTTCACACCCAGTATATAAACTGGGGGAGTTACCCAGAATGGGGTCTATCACTGCTCAGGGATGGCTGGGTAAAAGGCAATGGCTGGTGGGCAACACTGTCACTTGTTTCTCTTGGGTTCTGTTAGACTCTCTCCTTCTCCTTTTCATTACTATTATTGTTATTAGCATATTAGTATTATTATTAGTTTATTTTGTTTCAATTATTAAATTGTTCTTATTTCAACCCAAGAGCTTTACCTTAACTTTTCAATTCCATTCCCCATGGCTGGGAGATGGAGTGAGTGAGTGGCTGCATGGTACTTAGTTGCTGGCTGGGATTAAAGCACAACATCAAATATCCCCACAGTTCCAGTTTCCTCAGTTTGATAACAGAAGAGCTGCCAGCATCTCAACCCCCTACTCAGTACAAGGGATTGCCACAAAGCTTGACTACAGAAAACTGCTTTCTAGAAAGTAAGAAGAGTAAGAAGATTCTGGCATTTAAAATATATTCCAGTTTTCTTTCATTGTACACTTAGGAAAGACCCCTTCATATTGACTAAACACGTAATCTGAAGTGTACCACTAACATGTTCCCAACTGAGAGAGATTAACCATGTCTACTGCATACATCCCTAGAAGCATTTCTATTGTAGCAGAATATCTTCCACTCTGGTTAATAACATTTACAAAAGGATTTTGAGGTGTGTTTCTGAATATAATATGGAAAAGGGACAACTGTTTCCTACAAAGACAAGGAAATCAAATAAATGGATTAAGTCTAATGCTTTGTCACCTTTTGGCAAATACACAGAACTGACTGCAAAGCCTGCAGTAATGAAAGGATGTAGTCAGGATTCACTGAGAGCTGACCATTGCAGTTTTAGTGTATGATCAGCCCACACTGGTTCAATCCGTATTTGCTACAAATCGTTCCTATCCTTTGCATTAAGCTGTTTAATACATATAAACACACACAGGCTGATGTGATTTCATGCCTGTCAAAGCATCCTAGCATTCTGCATTCATTTTTCTCAATATGTTTTTACTTATTGTCTCCAGTAACTACTCAATGCCAACACTGAAAAGTACTGTCAGGGCATCTTAAGCCCCAACTAATCAGACTTCATGATTAATATATACAAACTCATACTGCTGTAGTCATGCACATTGTGAGTACTACAGAATCTCAAAGAAACAAAATAAAAAAGCTCGTATTGGCCGAGCTATGACAACTACAAAAAGGTCAAGAAACAAACAAGGAAAACATAGTATAGTGCTGGTAATTTCACTATCTCGCTTGAAAGTAGGGACCCAAGTTTAAAGAATTAACATTACTGAGCTGATGTGATAATTCAGAGGGTGATACTGTACAACTTTAGAAATCACTGAATGGAGATATAAGAAGCTGAAACAACTCACTTCCAAACAATTCACATTTTTACAGCTGTGCAAAAAGTATGACACAATACAGAAAGACTTCACGTGAAAATTACATATGGGCCTTTTTTCTCATGAGTGACAAAATGAGAACAATAATTAAAGAGCACTACAACTATACAACTTTAATCATTGTGGTAGCAAGGTAACACAACATTGAGCAGCAGAATCTCTCTGCAGATCGCAGTTAGTCCTGTCCTTCAAAGCTATCCCAGGCATAGTGATTCTGCACAACTGAGTTTAATATTAACACTTGTCTGGCTTTAAAGAACTCTCCTCTTAAAAGATAGTGTCGTGAGAGCCTTTGTCCAAGATGTAGTTCCTCTAATATCCTACCAGATTCCAGAAATATTGTTACATGGTTTCAAAATTTGGCTGAATATAATTTACATTACAACTTTCACACCTCAAACCAGTAAATAAAAGGATTCAGGGCATCTGGACTGTCCTTCAAATGCACAGCATTACGATACATGATTTTGATCTTTTCACCTAATTATTTTCTGCCATTATTTGAGCAACCTAGTTTAGTGGAAAGTGTTCCAAGGCAGGGAGCTGATGATCTTTAAGGTCCCTTACAACCCAAACCATTCAATGATTCTACAATTATTCCATTACTACTTCAAAGATTTTTTTGCTGTAAGTCATGCTCTTTAAGATGCTCTTTACAGAATTTTACAAGTTCCCACATTAGCTGTACAGCCTAGACTATCAAGGAATCATTTAAAACGTCTTCAAACAGCAAAGTACTTCAATACTAAAGCGTAAGACTTATCTATTCTTTCTACTATCCACTATGTACAATATTATATTGCTTTATTATTACTAACACTGAATACACTAAACTGTTCAAATGTGAGATGATCGTTCAATCTGCATGAATGCAGTGAAAATCCAAGCATTTCTCTGCAGAGAAACTCTCTTGCACTGTAATGTTAGCCAGCAAATTATGACAATAAAGAAAAAAACCACGCAGAGACTTCAACATTCTACAGTATATACTTAACAAGTATATACAAGAGAGCCGAGCTTGCCAAGATTAGGTGGCACTGGATTTCTCAAACACTAACAACAAGTAACAACTTAGAATATATATACTATATAACTACAGTATATACTTAACAAGATGTTTAACCTCCTCAGCCTTTGGGTATATTTATTATTACATCTACTAATTGACAGAAAATCTCCACTGAAACAAAGCCTTATTTCTCGAAGTTATATAAAGACAGAAATGCATACTTAAGGGGATATACATATTATTCATTTAAACATAAAATGTTTATAAGCAAGCCATACTACTGTACCTCTCTATTCCACCACACCATGCTTCTCTTTCGGCCCAGTGAATTGTTAAAACAGCAGAAGCATGCCAAGCTTAATGCTCATCCCGCAGTATTTAAAGCAGTTGAAAGTCAAACTATGGCAAAATTTCTACAATGCACTGGCTGACATAACCAAGAACTAGGAACTGAGCAAATCAGTCTGTTAGACAAAGAAATAACTTTTTACAACACAATAAAAATCAAGGTTTAATACTCATGCTTCAAACTTTCCAATTTATGGTTTGTCCATCATGAGACAAATTTAGAAAGTGCAAATACAAGTCTTTCCTCTGTTTAGAAAATCACGGGATCTGTCTATGTGCTCTCCCTTTGGAAAGTTGAAAGCAAGAAACTGATTAATTTTAGGAAAAACAACAACAACAAATTTTTTTTTTTCAAGATTACTTGTAACAATTGTTAAAAAAACCTCTCTGTTACAAAATTGTGTTACATCATGATCTACATAAAAAAGAAGAAAAATCTAGTGGGGAAAACCAGTGCTCATCATAAGCAAACTCCTTAAGTAAGTAAAGTTGAAGGAACTAGTTACCTGTCGGTAATTTTCAAGGTATTTCCAATTAACATCATACTCAAAATGCCATGATCCACATTTTATACAGTAATATGAGTTCTGTCTCCATCTACTGGTTGAAAAGCATTTGGTTCAACCATCCACACGGGCTGTGACTACACAGATGGTCATACTTCTGATCCTTAATGTTTGCTACTGAACAGTATGATGGATTTTATAGTACTGTCCATACAGTTAATTAAAGAAGTAAACCAGCTCAAGGCTTTCAGAGTATTGGTATCTACCCCACCAAACTCTTTTTTCATTCCAACAGCTATACAACTGAAATTACTCAGCATCAAGCAGAGCATTATTATAAATACATCACAGTTTACCAACATTTGTCTTTAATATGTTTAAAATCACAAGTAGCTAATGCAGAAGATTGCTCAAGCAAGTTATTTCAAAAAACTCCAAGACTGTGTGTTAGGTATTTTAATAAGCCTTGCTTATTGAATTTAGAGTCATTAAACCATTTGGAACATGAAATGCAACCTGGACAAAGAAATTTTTTCTTGCTGTATAAAAAAGTCTAAAAAAGTCTCACTACAGTTGTTTCTGGTATGCTTTTCAGCAACTGTCACTACAAAATGAACAATGCTTTCACTACATTGTGTAATCTGTAGGCAAGTACATTTGTCTGAGTACTGAAGTTACTTTGGCATCCAACCCATATGCACTCTGAATATATTATTTTCCAACTTAACTGCACAGACTGTCATATGATTTCTTTATTTTTGTCTTCCACATACAGTTTTCCATATTTTTCATAAAATTTAAGATTTTACATCTTTTAGAGTTGTTTGGATTTTGGTTGTTTTGTTAGTTTTTTAAAAATCAACAGGCATTCAAGATGTTTTCTTGTTTATTTATACAATTCCCTGCATTTTAACTGGTTCCTTTAGTTTAGACTATTTAGTCTCATCCAAATAATTTAGATTACTCTAAACAGTTACTCCTTTGAAATCAACACATACAAAATTTCCATACTGATGTCATATATACATTAAAGACATGAATACAGTATCACTACAAAAATGTTTTAGATGGGTATTTTCATCTTAATAACATACATACATATAAATTTAAAGCTTTTGTAACAGTAATGTTTCTATAAATGTTGACACTTAAAAAAACCCTTTTTATATAGGTTTATTGTTCAGCTAATAATGCACTGAAGAAGTCTTTTAGCATGTTACAAGTTTAAGCATGTATTTTACAGCAAACTTTTTCTAACAATATTAGATAATAATAATAATGCTAACACTTTCAAACAGTTAGGCAGCCATTGAGGTTTACGATACATTTCAGTTTTTAGTATGATGGTCTAGTTAAAGTTTTGCTTAGGTATCTTTTCTTTCTTCATTTTACATCACAGATACTTGCACGGAAATTGAACAACGAGGTTTTGTTATACATGTAGTCTTTATCAAACTCTCAATTCTTCAGTGTATCCTTCACTGATGAACTGTGGTGTCGTAAATCTCTAATCTTACTTGAAGGACTAACAAAAATTATTACGTTAACACATAATGGGATATTTTCCTGTTAGAATAAGTAAAGATGCCAGGGAAAATAAAATCCAAGTAAGGTTGTCTGAAGAGTATACTCGCCCACATAACTACACACTAAATTTTTTTTAAATGGACAATGTGATCTATTGGAAATATTTTCCTACAATTATGCTCAAGTTTGGCTTCAGGAAAAAAAGCTATTTTGATCAAATCTAATTTCCAGTTTGAGATTTTAAAAAGAGGCACACCTTACAATATGCAGGACTTCACTGTTGTACAATTGTGATTATACAGACTGAAAAGAAAAATATGTCCCACATGAAGAATTCTAAGAAACTGAGAGCCGAGCTTGCCAAGATTAGGTGGCACTGGATTTCTCAAACACTAAAAAGCGTCTACATGCACACAATACAGCACGAGACCATGCTAAGAATGAAACGAAACCAACCTTGCTGTTAGGCCCCGATGAGAGCTGTCTCAAAAAAATAAAAAAAAAAAAACAAAAAAACAAAACGAGGTTTCAAATAAGTGACAACTAGAATAAGCTTTCATTAAGCTTTTATTTTTTAAATAACAGAATCAAATATAACTGAAGTCAGTAAACAAATATATGCTAAAGTGCTCTATTTTATTATGCATGGAATTATCTGTAAGTCTAATATTAAGATGAACTTTCAGAACTGCCTAAGATTTAGGTTAAGCATTACAAAAAAACCTGCTTTAAGTACACACAAAAATATAGCTATGAACTTGACTGAAGCAGTTCTTAGAAGAAATGGCAAAAACCTTAAGGCACTATAAACTGAAGTACAGCAGGGGCTATATTTTTTCCAAGATATCCCTTTTTAAAATGGGCCAAATTGGTCCACAGGCACTCTATGTGAAAAATGCTTTAAATCTAAGATCACAAATTAGATCTTATTTCCACAATGATGTAAAGTTACATAAAAAAATATACATACCACAAATAGCACTGAATGGGTTTCATGTGTTTGTTATTAAAACTCTTTGTTACTCCTTTGAGGTGCATTGGTTAATTTAGCTATACCATTCATTTGTAACCAGCCTTTTTACTGATTACATGTAGATGTGTGAATTTGGCTGACAGCACAGAAAGAAAAAGAAAATCAGGATTTACTCACCAAGGAGGAATCCCTGTGACACCACATTCCATCCTATAAAGGAAGTGAAAGTGCTCTTCCCTTCCGTCTGATTTACAAGAAAGAAAGAAAGAGAAGGTTGTAATGTTGCTACTCTATGCACTGTTATGGAAAGGAGAAAGGAGTACTGGATCTGCGAGTATACTACAGAAAATAATTAATGCATCTTCCTTTTCTCGGTTGGTAGAAAGCTAACACTTTCGTGGGCAGATGCACGACTTCCTGAATGAACTTCAGGTGACAATAGGAAGTCTATGGATTTCATGGCTAATTTCCTTAGAAAAAAAATAAAAGAAAAAAAAAATTATGCTTGGGAATAAGTGTGAAACAGAAGTCCAAATTTATTTAATAGCCTGATGCTATCAACAAACAAATAATGTCCATAAGAAGAATGCCACGGTATTTGTTTGTTTTATTCTTCCAGATACACTTAATTTCTACAGTTTCTTTCTTGAAATAATGCTGTTCTACTTAATTCCTATAGAAAAACATGAAGTTGTGAATTCACAGGAATTCAATGGGAATTTTAAGAGGTACATAGAATGCAGCTGAAGTTAGTGATGTTATTGCTGACAGGACCTAAATTCACTTATTTCAGGGAGTACAGTAAAAGAAAAATGCAGAACTCATTTATAATCTGTATCTACTTCCACATGGAAGAATTCACAGATTCACAGAATATTCTGAGGGGGAAGGGACCCACAAGGATTGTTAAGTCCAACTCTTAAGTAAATGGCCAACATAGGGATTGAACCCACAAGCTTGGTGTTATTAGCACCATGCTCTAGTTCCTGGTGGGATTCAGCTCTGGTGTGAGGCACTGGCAGTGCAGGGGCATGTGAGGGGTAGGTGGATGCTGCTCACACAAAGCAGGATCTTGTTGGGCTTCCACCATCCAGGTGCTGCCCTCATCTCTTGGGAACAGCCCAAAGGGTCCTGGACCCACTCCCAGTAGTGTGGGGTGGAGAACCCCTGGAGAGGAGGGGTGTGTGTGTGGGGGGTCTCTGGTAAAGGTTTTGTAAATCAATCTTTACACATAAGAAAATTCATAATCTTCTACTGTATTTTCTTGAGAAAACTGGAATTTGGAGGGAAAAAAAATAAATTTCATTTTCCCTAACAAATCCTTTCTTGCTTTGTAGAGATGATGTAAAACACCTTTAAACATAATTAAATTGGGAGTGCAACCAGTTTCACTAATGCAGAATTTTAGCTTTCATATCATGGTGTTTTACAAATAATACAGAAGAGCTTTTCCACGATACCCTATCACCTTTTATTGGTATGCAACGTATTTTCAAGAAAAAGAATAAGTTAGCTCTATGAAAGTTTCAAAACACACAGCAATATTAATCTACCCAGAATCTCTGGGTCTGAAGTATTGATAAAAAATTGTCTGAATTGTAAAATGAAACTGTACCTTTCAACCACAAACAGAGTTAGTTTTAGGAATCTGTCACCAAGGACGGTAATTCCAAACAGAACTCCACCAGGTCTGCTTCTCTGTCTACCCTGGCACATGCTTTGCTGCAACAACAAACTTTTTATGTTGTCAAAGAATATTTTAATAAAGTGAGAGTAGTCTACAAGATCCAAAGAGAATAATTTAGGAAAGTTATTTTCTTGACTCAAAAGAAAATACAGTAGAGCTGATTTTTTTAAATTACAGAAGATGTAATCTAATTTTTGAAGTGTTTGTTAATTTTCTTTTAAAGCACCCTGCCACTTACAGAGCACAGAAGTAATGAAGTTGCACCTGCCAAAACTACCACCATGTGATGATTCAGCTTTTGCCAGTTTGATCACAGTAATTAAACTAGCAGTTTAGTTCACTCCATGATAGAATCTTGAATTCTTCTGACTGAAGTTCTTGAAGTTTTCAAAAAATTGCTTTGTTAGCACCAATACAGCTCTGATAAAAAAACAGAACCATATTTGTTCAAAAGGAAAGATCAAGTGATGAGGGAAGATGACTTAGAAGTCAAACTGAAGTGTTTACACTTTCTAGGCAGAAAAAGGAAAGTATTTTCTTTAAGATACATTACTCTTTGTTTCCTTTTAGAACTTTGTAAAATGAAATATTACAACATGTGGAAGAGGTTTTAAACCACTTCCCCTATATATAAGCAATTCACATAATATAACATAGATAGGAATTAGCCCATTTATATAGAATGTGGTTTTACTGTTTTGAAGAAATAATGGGTAATATAATCTTTCTCTACACTTAAAAGAGAAGACAGCATTATGAGGAAATAAACTGAAGAGGAGACTGGAAGGGAAACAGAACATTCTCTGCTCAATTACTTCACTGAGATGGTGAGAAAAAAGTCAAGATGAAGGGAGGAGCACTTTTATTTACTACACAGAATGGAATATGATGTGGCAGGTTCAAATAACAACTACTCAACATTTATTTGATATTTGAGAGGAAGAGCAAGCTAAAAAATAAACAGCCACCTGCTTTGTAAGTACCTTTTGTAATTACAAATACACTTTACCTATTCAATTGTTTTGTTACAAACACATACAAATGTATTTCCTGATCTGGAAGAAAATCACAATTATTTTTTGCTGTAACAAATAAAAACAGTATAACTACAAAAAACAACAAGAAAACTCCCATTCAGACTCCAAATATTTGGAAATAAGAATCATTTCGATCTGAAGAAGTTCCACTACATACTATAG
This sequence comes from Vireo altiloquus, assembly GCA_013396875.1. Classification (NCBI taxonomy): domain Eukaryota; kingdom Metazoa; phylum Chordata; class Aves; order Passeriformes; family Vireonidae; genus Vireo; species Vireo altiloquus. The sequence continues at coordinate 595,266 of VZRF01009392.1, forward strand.
ACACGAATTTTAAAACTTTCAGTAAAAAGCCACCAACTTTAGAACATGAATGAATTAGACAAAGCCTCAGGTACTGAACAAGCAGAGACTCTAGCAAACTAAATTCCAAACACACTGGAGGAAATTGTAACAAAAGAAATTGCTTCATGAGTTGTTACAAAAACAAAGTCTTCTTCACACACTGAAGAAGAAAGTTACTGAAACTAATCTCAGTTTCACTGTATCTTACTTGATAACAGTTTAAAGTTAACACAATCAAGTTCAATAGATAAACTAGCTTCTATTGTGCCTTACATACAAAATACTGTCAAGCAAGTAGACTAAATATTAGCATTGCAGGTGCATGTATGTATATATAAACATATCACATACATGTGAGTGCATATGGTGTTTCAAATGACACTTTCTTCAGCATATAACAATATACTGAACAATAACCAAAACCAGCAACTGGTCTTTGAAATTTTTGATTGTAACTTCAGAAGAGCAGAAAACTTCTTTGCCAAAAGCAAAGCTGAGCTTATAAGCCAGGAAGAACATTCTTAAACAGAACAGTACTAAGATTCAAATGATACTTTGAAATCCATTACATTTATCTGAATTTAGTAACAGCATATAGATATCTACAAATAGGCATAAAGTTTGCCTTGTCATCAGGCTAAAACCAAATAGCTGTCATTTTTACACAGCTAAGAAAACTCTATCAAGCTAACAAAAAAAGTGAGGTTCAGTTGAAAAATAACAGCACAATAAAACATTAGACTGCCATCTAGTGCCTATGTTAAACATCACCAAATACACTTCAACTTTAGACTATATTTTAAAACATTATTTTTTTGCAACTAGCCTAGCATTTGCTGTAATCAGAACACACATTTCTAAACTATGCATCTAAAAGACCTTCACATATACAAGACAATACCAATAATACAAATACAAGCAACTTGATTAAAAAAAAAAATCAGTAACCATAAATCAACTTCCAAGTTTTGGAAAATACAGAAACAGAAAATAACATCAATACAAATGCTCCTTTTATTTTAGGCTACACTTAAGGCTTACACAATCAGCTTTACCGTGAAGTAGCAAATTTTATGAAGGAAATTAATTCTATCCAATTTTTGATGTCTGTGCCAGAAAGGCAAACTAAAAATTTTATGTATTAGCAACTTCTTAGTATTGATGTGAACAGAAAAGCAAGGCTTTAAGATATAAAATTTCTTAATATTCTGATTGGTTTTCCTCTCCATGTTTTACTCCCTAAGATTCTTCAGAGGAAAGAAAAGAACACACTTTATTCAGGGATCCTTTTAACACAGTTTTTCATGAAAATAAGGAAAGCTTTTATTGTTAAAAAACAACTTTTGTTTCAATATCAAAGAGCCTGTCAAAGACATAAACCAAGTCTAAAAATTTTAAAACAATGTTCAAGTTGATGTTAGATAAGAGAAGAAAACTACAAGGTAAGGTTACATCTCTCTCCTTTACTAACCTGCATATGCCTAAGTGGTGCTGCTATCAAACTGTTGCGTCTGAAGGAAGCAACAATGACAGTTAGTGACTGCTGGTAAAGCTTAAAGGTCCCACACGCACCTTTACTTTGGCTAGTTTAGACTGAGACCTCTATTTTACAGTGGAAGAAGTCATTAGTTGTTCCAATGGCACTGAAAGGCCATAAAATGAAGCACACATATAAATGGTGAAATATTATTTAAGGGTATCAACACCTTTCTCTTGAATCAACTTACCGTAAGCCATAGCAAGGCAAAGTGATGAACCGGAACATTGCCAGAAAAACTCTCAAAGGAAGCAGGGTGAACACATACAGAAATGCATCCAGGCACAAAAAGATTCCAAAAAACATCAACTAAATTACAAAAATAAAACAGAAGTACGTTAGCAGTTAATAAAATTTATAAAAAGTTTATAAAGAATTATGTTATAAAAAATACATTTACATCAGACTAATTAACCAAATAAGCACAATATTCTCACTTGTTCAATCAGCTAACTGTAAGAAAAATTAACATGGTATGCATTTGAAGACTATTCAGCAAAAATTCTGCACCACAAGGTCCAAGCAGTGAAGGATTTTGTAGACTTTCACAGCTCACTGAACTTAGTCTTTATTTAATATATAAACTGCACTTGAATATAACTGTAGCTCGTTTTCCAGTGGTGACTTTCCTTTATGGTTACAAAAGTTCATGTTTTAACCTTAGGGGGAAAAAACCACAGAGCTGTGTGTAAGTGTGCATAGCCATTTTCTGCCTACCTCCTTTTTCAGAATTATTTCCTTCCCCCAAAAACTTTTCTATTACCTTGTAAATTTTCTGTTGCACAGCTAATTACAGCTGTGGTAGACCTCCTTGAGAGAATAACCACCTTTTCATACAAAGAATATAAAATATGATGAGGTAAACTTCCAGTTGCCCTCAGTTTAAATGTTTTATCCTTAATTTACAGAAACATTAAAGCCATTCATAGCGGCGACAAGCCAAGCAACTCTATAATAATTTAACTAGACATAAACTCTACAGTGCAAAAGCTGTTATATACCAGACTCTCCCCACATGACATTCCTTCTTTATCTGCTCTTTAAATGATTCTGTGGTTCTACCAGAACGGAAGTCTAGACATATGCTTTTATGCTTCTGTCAGACCATGAGCTAGATTTTTTTCTGCAAGGATAGTCCCATAGAAGCCAGCTCAACTGGCTACACAATTAAGACTAGCAACATCTAAGCAGACCTAGATATCCATGACAGATATGCATTTATATGTGAAAGTTGTATGTACTGCTGATGGGAAAGGAAGATACCATGGTGAGGGTGTAAACCAAAGTACAAGTAAATTACTTTTACCTTTTTTATCCCTTTGCCTTTCAAAGGGCCTTCTTCGTTAGCTTATGCAGTGGCCAGTTCCACAGCCAGTGAACACTCTTACACCTCATGAATCCTTTTAACTTTGAAAGCAGTCCTACAGACTGCACTCCAGAACATCTATCCACATAAGATGACTGACTCAGGCAGAACAGCACTGCCATCATCCCTGAGTTTTTACTTTCCCTCATAATATTACTTCAACCAATTCTGCAGTGGTAGACTACTTCAATACCGTCATGATGTTAAGGTCTCTTTCCTGATATTCACTTATTCACCTCTAGTATCATGTTCTAAAATTTCAGCATTTTGAGTTATTTATTCAAAGTTATCAGGAGCAGTGGTTACATGAACTGTGGATAAATTAATATGTCATTAAGCTACCTATTTCTTTTAAAATAACTTTTAAACTAGGTGTTGAATATTCAAGCACTGAAGACAACTGGAACTGAACACTTACTATTTTTAAACTCCTTTAACCCAAACAAAACAAAGCCTGTTGTTCTGCCTGTGTTCTTTGACGACATCTTTATAATCTTGAAAACAACACTACTTTTTCTTTTAGATTTAGACAGACTTCTTCTCTGCCTGAGTGTAATGACATTTTTTCACATTCTATAAGCTTGCACTTGTATTTGCAATTATTGTTTAATGTCCTCATTTTCCCAATGTTTTTACTACATGCACACAATGAAATATAATCAGTGCTGAACCTTCTACTCGTTTCTGTAAACATTATTTTTGGTACTCCATTCCAGATATTGAAGAACTAACAGAAAAGCCTACAGACCTTTTCCATCATCATAACTATAATTCAACAAAGGAGCACAAAGTTTAATTTTGAGATCAACTGAAAAGTGTTTCCTTAAGATGGCAGGAAAGTTTAGTATAAGTAACTTACTACAATGGAAAGCTTCCACTGAAATGCACGAAATGCTTGAGTGGAAGTAGTGCTTACATTGTAAATTATCTATCTTCTCTAAATAAAAAATGGATACTCAGAACAACAACAACAACAAAAATACTACCCTTTGAACATCGCATCCCTCTCTAAAACTATGGTTGTTAAAGAAGTGCCTGTTAAATATTATCTCCCAAGATTAGGCTTTCACAGATTTACTCCAGTTTATTCTCACTCTACCTGATTAGAGTTTTCATTCTTATTCTGCAATTGATACTACTAGGTAGTAAACAAAACAAGCCATTAAGAAAATTCTTCTCTTCCTCTACTAGTGTCTCACATGCTTTATTTCAAGTAAGCAGGTTTTTGTATCACATAGCCAAGTGGTTTCTGCAACAGGTACACTATTTAGTTGATTTCTAAGTGCTCAATTTGATATAGTTAGTATGTATACTAACATGCACTAAGCCAATGCAAAGAACTAAAAAATTATTTCATGATCTCACTGTAAAAAAAGATAACCATTGCTTTTTAAATCTCTTTATTATTCAGTTCCATAGTATTTTATATTCAAAGTACAGACTGAAGTTTGATTTATCATGCATAACCAATTGCACAATTAACAGCATTAGTTTTATTTATAAAAAGACTGCTGGATATTACATGTTCTTACACATTGAAAGTTTTATTGAAAAGCTATAATGACGATCTTTCAGAATAATTTCTGTGCCTTGGAGACAGCACATAATAATCTACATAATTAAAATGGAGATGATGCAGAAATGCTGTATCATTCAACTGAGTCTCCATCATAAGAGAAATATTCTACCATGAAATGGAATGGCTAAATACTGAGGGTGTGAAGACACCATCCCTGGACATGTTCAAAGCCTCCAATTTTGAGCAACCTGTTGTAGGTGACAGAGCTTTAAGCAAGGGCATGGACTATGTTATCTCCATGGGTTCACCCCAATCTCACTCCTTCTGTGATTTTCTGCAGTAACTGACTGGGAATTTAATTTGGTAATGAAAGGCCTCATCCTGGGTGAAGGATGAATTTAATGATACTGAAAGGGGAATGTGAGCACTACTGACCAAGGGAATCCTATCCACCCTTCCTCCCTCCTCCACTGTTCTTTCATCTTTAGTTATAAAGCTCCCCTTCTGCCCTTGTGTAGTTTCTGGATCCTCAATAATATTGGCTGAACAAATCAGAACATTATCCCAGCACAGAGCAAACAGAGCAAGGAAAGTGAAATATTCACTGCCAAATTACGAGCTGATTTAAGTCCTGGAATGGTCCAACAAGCAGAACAGCTCAGGCAAACAGGCAGTATGCATAAAGCAGGACACTAGTGGGAGGAAGAGTGAAACAAGCTTCTTCCTTCAGTGTAATTTAAATTGATTTAGCCCCATGTAACTTCATCCCTAGAGATTTTGGGAATTTTAGCAGCATTAATTTTGTCATTACAATGCAGCCTAGCCAAACCTTATTACCAATGTTGCCTTACTCATCATTCTTGAGTGTACTGCTGCTGCTGTCTCCCAAATCAACATGGTTAAGCCAGAACAATATTGGCACACTGCAGGGTCAGAATGATATCTAAGCTGACATAAAGGAGGTGGCAAGAATCCCTTAGGAAGGGCCATAACACTGGGAACAGAGAGAGGGAAGATGTAGCAAACAGTGGCAAGAAGCAAAATAAAAGACTATGGAAATTAAGTCAAAAACCTTAGAAAAACACATCTGTTACCATAATTTTATAAGACTGGAACTTTCTCACCCTCAGATAATTTTACAGTGGAAAAAATCTTTGAAACAATTTTTTTAAAATGTAAAATTACATTCTGCTGTAAGAACTTTTCTTTTGCTTGACTATTCCTTTAAGTATCAGTGACATCTTTATAGTTGAATTAATTTGTCATCATCTGCACTTGTTTGTCTTTGCTAATAACATGAGTTGCCAGCAGCAACATGCAAACAGGCAAAAAACCCCTGAAACAAAAATGTTTAAGTTAGTAACATTGAAAAATAATCATTATAGAGGTTTACATCTTGTTTTTGTAGCACAAGTGTTTTAAAAATAAATAGTTCTTTACATAATTTATTTAAACAGATTTCATCTCTAAATTGAATCAAATGTTAAAGCATACTTCACCTTTTCCAGTTCTTTTGGTATCCGCATGCATGTGTACACTCTCTCTCTCCGCTCTGTGTATTTTGCTTCATTGTGTTCAAGGAAATAACCTCTTGTTAGCTCAGCACTGATGAATCTCAGCAATGAAAGATCTATTCACAAAAAAGCATAGGAAGAAAGACACTTCAGACATGACCTCCAGAGGGTGAGAAGTTGCTACACTTCTTATTACTTGCTACATGTTTCATTTACATGGCCTCTAACACAAAAGGTTTCTGCTGACGTTTAAATAACTTTGTATGGAAAGAGTTATAGGAGATGCAAGTCCAGCGCTCTCCCATTCATTCCCCTGCTGCCACAAGCTCCTTTTCCCAGGCAATCAGCCATCCCACTTCTACAAAACATTACTCAAAGTCACTACACCAAATGCAATATACTGAGTGAATCTAATCCTCAACGTATTAACAGTCCTCCTAAATTTACTAAACTCTATCTTTGACTTCTTAGAAGCTATTTTCTCTCTCAGCGACGTTAGCAACCTGTTCTTTAATTTAAAGAATAGCTTTCTGCAAGAGCAAAACGTTCACAGATACATGATACCAAGCAATTCAGTGCACAAACAGTACAAGCACACTGAACCTTTGGTGATCAGGTCTTTCACAACCAAAAAGCCATCAAGCAGGTACAGGTCTCCTGGGTTTTAATGGCTGTAGGCAAATAACCTGAAGGCTGACTGACCTGTGTTTAAGCAGCTCATATGGCTTCTAAAAAAGACTTTGAACAGAGCAGGCTTGCAAAATTAATAACATATGAAATTATAATTATGAAATTCAGGCTGTCAGCACAAGAAGGTTGAACTTAAGCTTCAACACTCACTGATGAAGTCACACATTACCATCTCCTTGGAACACTTCAGAAATGACAGAACACTACAATGAAGTTCAACATCTCTGGTTATTGGCATTTAAAAATAAACTTTCAATGTTTACACAACACCCAGAAGATGAAAATCACTTATCTAGACAAACAGATGAAAAGCTGCAGACACTTACTATGATACAAGCACATGTCACAAATCAAAAATTCCAATTTCAGCCAAAGTCTTAGGAACTAGAGGAGAGAGAAGTAACCTTGCATGGTAGAATGCTCTATGTTATTCAGGACAGGAAGAGTCTGTATATACATCCTTAGTGAAACAGCTTAGGTAACAGCTGTTAAGAGGGGAAGAATGCAAGCATTGACACTGTGTGAATTCACCCAAAACTGTCTGAGGCAATGCCTTCTCAATATTCATCACTTTGAAGATGAAGACTTTAACAGTAGCCAGAAGATTACAGAGTTTTAAGGCAAAGAAGGAATCAGTTCAAGCAGCAGTATAAAAGAAGTAAAAGAGAGTGTGTTTACAGCATGCATTGCCTTGGGTGGGGGGTGTGATTAGAACTCAGGAGGATTACGGGCAGATTTGTAGTTTGTGAGGGTGCATTAATATTTCTCTATATGTCTGGTATTGTGATTTATCATGTTGCTGATACTGATCACAGCTATATCTCACTAACTACTCGTTAATTATGTACTGTTAACAAATCACTATTTCCTTTAAACTATGAGAACTGAACCATTTTCCCATGTATGAGCTTGTGACTGAAAAGTGCTTTTGATTGATCCACTACTACTAAGCAGGCCAAAACCACTCGAAGCCTTAAAGGCATTCATTTTAAAGCAAACAAAACAACATGTTGCTTAATGAGTAGTAAAAAACTAATGTTTACGTATAAAGTTTCAATCAAAGTTCATTCCCTGAAATCATTGCTCAGACCTCTTGCAAACTTATTTTCTGGAGTCTTCCTTTGTAACACTGCCAATTGTAACGTTTTTGGTTATGCCAATTCTTCCTTGTTTAAAAACTTGAAAGTAAAAAGAGATATGTATCAGCACACCAAGTAACTGTTAACTGCCCAGGTGTACTTTCTTCCACCTTAAATAACGAACCTCCTCTAACTTAGAGATAAAGCAATCTCAAACAACTGAAGTTTCCTGCACAGTAAACACATGCATATGGGCAACCACCATGGGGTAACTTATGGGTCCCTGCCAACTTCAGATATTCTAAGATTTTAGCTAATGAGGTATTTGTTCCCACCCCTTTTTAGTTCACACAAACTATTTCAGAGGCCTGTAGCTGAAAACCAAATGATTTTAAGTTCTCAACACCTTAGACTTTCATGCCGTAGATATTGAGGGATAATCAATCCTCATGATTGAGGCTGATCAATACACAGACTCCAGACTGTGACTGCAAAATCATCTCTCCAGTGCCAAGGGATGCACTGGAGCATGCAGTCACTCAGCCACCTCCCTTCTGAGCACTTATTGCCACCTAGCACCAGCCTCAGCTCTGTGCCAGCTGTGAAACAGATTAGTGGCCGACCCTGTAGGAAAAACACAGTAACCAAAAGAACAGCATGAGACACCAAGGCAGAACAAAGTAATAAATCATCTGAGAAACAGCTTAATTCTGCTATCAAAGCATCAAGCAACATTTTCTTTTAAAAGTAAATTCCACCTCCTACTTCAAATTCCTTCCCTACTTCAAATGCCCCTCTTTTGCAATCAGAAAGCTTTAGACTGTGGGCCAAGTTTAATCTGTTCAGATAGAATACACTTAATGTTTACAGTATGCTCATTTATCTCCACACCTCAGGACAGGAGAGCATATGCATCTTCAAAAAACATAAAAGGACACAAATTCCATCGAGGTAAGACGATAGTGATTTAACTAAGTTATAGTTCAATGCATAGCTGCACAAAGGATAACCATTAACCAGAAAGGAGAGGAAAAGTTGTGGAAATGTGAAATGCAACGCACTTTAGTAAGATTCTATTATATAATCATGAATTTAATCCTAAACACAACAATTCCAGGCACTCACTTCACTCCTGTCAATCCTAAATACACACTCCTTCCATAAGCCTGCGAATTAATCAATCAAGAAAATATATCTTTTAAAAAGTATTTTCTTCTCTGCTAATCAACTTCTCTTTACAGTACTAGTACTGCTTCATCAATGTGAAGAAAATCCTACTTCTATTATTTAATATATTGCCGCCCTTAGATGAGGTAGAATTTTTAGTTACTCAATCAAGAAGCCAGTTCTTATATTTTCTTGCCATGAAGTGTCAGAGACCACCAAAGATTTTTAACTATTTTAAAATTTCAAATCAATTGTATGAACAGAGTTAAGTATCCTCCTCCATCTCCAATAACAATCCCCTTTTCATAAAGTTACGTGTTCAGTTGTTTTTCAGACACATCAGTATGTATCTTGATCATACTTTTTTTCACCTCAAAGCAATTCATACTATTACAATCAAGCCAATTCCCTTATAACTACGGAAATTACATCACCTTTACGTTCTGTAGTGTGCGACAACACCCCAGAACTGCAGTCAATGATGCTGCATGTCCGATGATGTAACACATCAGAAACAGACACAGCACCCATCAAATTCAGAAGGAAAGCATTCAACTGTTGGCACATTATTAAAGCTAAATCCTAATTCTCATTTTTTCTTTTTTTAGATAAAGACATGTGGTATCACATTCAAATCGAGACTGAGGGACAAAGCCTTGAAAGTTTAACACTTCAGGTACTTTCCAAATATTCAGCAAGCCAATCAATCAAGAATACAGTGCTAATAAAGTTATTTATAACCTTACCAACACTAAATCAATCGTGACACACTGACTGACAGTTTTTATAAAACTGGCAGGGCTACTTACAAAAATTACTTGATAGACATCTGAAATAACCAGTTGAAGTGTGAATGTAAATATAGCTGCAGATTGATAGCAAAGGCCATGACATTTTCTCTTATTTTTCCTTATAAATACCCAGTTGGCAAGTTTCTTTTACTTTAAATGGCTTTCAATAATCTGCGTACAGCTTCAAAGCTCTAACGGCACCGTTACTACCAGCAGCAGACGCAAAGACCACTGTACTCACAGCTGTGAGCGTGTAACAAGAACTGGTAAGACGATGAAACACTTCCAGCACTTCGGTAAGAAAGTTAAGCGAACCCGCAGCCTCCCGGCCCGCGGTCTGAGCGGCCCCTCCCGCTCCTGTCACCCACCGCGCCCGCTGGAACCGGGCAGGTATCGAGCCAGACAGCCCGAGTCCCACCTCCAGGGCACAACACACCTCCACGGATGATGCCCGTGCTGCTTACAAACCTTCCGACCAGCAGCAGTTGAGAAACTGCGTGACAGGGCTCGGGGACCTGTCCGCCCGCGCTCCCGTTCCCCAACAGACTCGTGCGGAGAGCCGGGACACCGCCGGGACACCGCCGGCCACGCCGAGGGGCTCCACGGCACCGACCGGGCCCCTGCACGGACCAAACCCACGGGCAAGGGGTGACGGAAAGCTCCCTGCGGGCCCGGTCGGTCCCGGAGCACTTTCTGAAGTCGCTCGCCCAAGTTCGCACGGGCGGGCGGCGGCGGCGGAAGAGCCGCTCGCCCCGGGAAACACCGCCACGGCCACCCCGCTTCCCCGAGGGGGCCACCCTATCCCGGGGCCCCTACTGCCGCGAGGAGGAGGCCGCTCGCCCCGCCGCCGCCCCTCACCCGGGAGGCTCCGCTTCTTCTTCCTGCCCCTGTCGCTCTCGTAGAAGCCCAACGTCTCCGTTCGCTGCTGCGGGGACGGCTGCCCCGGGCCGGCGGCGGGCGGCCGCGGCTCGCTGCTTCCCCAGAGAGTTTTCGGCTCACCGCGGCCGCTGTCCTGCNGCGCGCCGCCATCTTGCCGCCGTTAACCCCTCAGGCGGCGGGCCCGTTTCGCGGCGCGTCCCGGTGCTCCGCCCCGCTGCTCCACCGGCTCTATGGATCCTGCCGGCACAAGGCACCAGGTTTGCGTAGGGGGACAGACCTAGTGGGCCCCCTGCCGTTGTTCCCGAAACGCGTGTGATGGCCACGGTTTCACTACGCCCCCTTCCCCACGGGCCGTGGGACAGCAGCTCAAAGCAGTTGCAAACAGCGTGATTAAACCTTGAGCCACGCAAATACAGACCTTGTTCAATAATGGAAAGCGAGTGGTGAATTATTAACTTTAAGGCCAGCAGGGTTTCAGTGAACTGCAGAGCACGAGGTGGCCTGGGCCGGCACTGGAGGTCACAGCCCCGCGCTGCCCCGGCGGGGGCGGCCCTGCAGGGAGCCGCGGCTGCCCAGCCCGCCCCGCCCGCCTCGCACGGAGCTCACCGGGCCCCGCGGGGCTTGAGGAGCCGGCAAAGCTCAACGAGCCCCACCAGCCTGAAAACAGGGCCTGGAACCGCGTGGTTCATGAAGCGCTGGAAATGCCGTTCCTGGCAGCGTGCTACTGGCAGTGATGAGGCTTGCCAGAGACCATACTAATGAAAAATAATTGTTCCTGCTACAGACTGCTTGTAATTTATCCACAAACGTGATTGTAAGAAGCAGGCAGCTGTAAGTAGCAGTGAAGCACTTGTTTGCAGGGGAATACGCGTGGGCACGAGGACAAAATACCTAGCCTGAATTTCAAGTATGAGTTCTCCTTCACATTCAGTTCTCATGTTCTTATCGTGCATTCAGACGCCAGATTCAGTCAGCTTAATATTTAGCCACTCTCCCTGGGAAAACAAATAATGCTTTATTCTGTCTTTGGAAGGCCATAGTAGTCTTAGTCTATAACTCTTAAGTTAATTGTACAGTTGTCTCAAAGACCATTTCAGGCTTTGGATAGACTGGATGTGCCCATTTCCATTGCCATTTGTAGTTCTAAATGCCCCAAATCCAGCATTTTCAGGCCAAATCTTGTATTTTCAATGCAAATTTTGTAGCCAGTCCAGTTCTGTATTCAATCCAATTTTTGTATCCAAACCCAAATCCAAATCCCATATTTTGAGGCAGTGGAGTGCTTTTTGCAGACACTGAAACTGTGTAATAAGAGTATCATAAAGGGAGCTAACAGTGATAGCTGCTACACTACACATTATCAGTCGGGAGGTTAATTTTTTCTCTTTAGATGTAAAAAGCAGCTAGAAAAATAGGATGCAGAACAAAGGCTTAAAAAAGAACTGAAAAATTCTCTCAGCTGAGGGGCTGGTGCAGTCTATGCAAAGTTACATGACTCCCTGAGAGATGTTCTGCTTCTCTCCTTCCAGCTCTGTATAAAAGTTTTATCCAACTATAAAGAAGCATTGCATGATATTTAAGGACAACAAATTGTCACAACCTTGTTATCAGTCTTACTGAAAAGAAGGTTCTTGCAGCATCAAGCATCATCTAACATCTTATTCGGGCCCACTGAGAGGCTATCTGATGAGTTGTTGGCATGAGTTGTGACAGCACATTTTTCTCTTCAGGGGTTGACCCAGTATAACCTTGCTTAGTTTACAAGATCTTCAGTTTTCTGCTTGAAGTAATTCAGTTGAAGGCATGATAATATTATGACTGCAATACGGTTCAGCTAAGAATTCAGTCTACTTCTGACACTTCAAAATCACATTGAACAGCTATCTTTGGGTTTCTATCCATGGAGTCCTTCTGCATTTTTTTTCTGTTTTTAAATACAGTTTATAACCATCATTTGCTGGATTTTTGGTATGTTCTTCACATGCAAATACATGTATATTCCAAATATTACATGTGGTATTTTGGCATGGTGGGCTCTTCTGGAAGGTCAACCCAACTGCAGCAAAATCCGATGTTTAGGTATTTGAAGCCTTGAACTAGCCAAGACAGAGAAGAAAAGTTGCCTGGTGAGAAATGTTAGCAGTATTCATATAGTGGTCCATTATGATATCTGCTGTTGGGAGTTATCTGGAACCATCTGCTGTTTGGGCACGAAAAGCTGAATTTTTTTGCGTTCCATAGGTTATCTGCTTTGAGACATGCTACGAGTGACTCTGCAGCAGGTCAGAATCTGCTTTACAGTTTTATAACTGTTGACAAATCTTTTTCCTGCAACTATTTTCTTAGAACAAGACACAGCCCTGTCAATATTCCTACAGCTTCAGTTCTAGCTTTTCCCCCAACAGATAATTAGCAGGTGGGGAGGAGAGGGAGGATTGTTTCAAAAAAATGACTGTCTTCTCAGAAAAAAACCCAGTTTCAGTCACAGAACAGCAAAAACCACTAAGGTAGTTAATACAGACTGAGAACTAATGGCTACTTAGATTTTATTAGAAATGTCAGCTCTGTTGATCTTTGGGGCTTTTTTTGCACGCTTTTTTTGCTACTTAATTTTTTGCCTTAAGTTTTCCATGCATAGAGTAGATTAATGTTTAACTACCCAAAAGGTATCTTACATATAATCATCACAGAGGGATTTTTACTAATTTTATATCGGAAGAGTTTTTCTGGCAATGTTAAGTATTAAAACTTTTATAGTGTGTCCTGCTCAGCTGTGCTTTAGTCCCTGAGTACTCATTGCTGCAACTACTCTTTCTCCTAGTGAGGAGAGTTCTTTTATTCTGAAGAACATTTCACATGATTTAAAACTCCTTTTCTGTAGTGGATTTCTTCCCCCCCCCCCCCTCCCCCCAATACTCAACAAAAGGTCACTAAGAAGAAGACTCAGAAAATGCATAATCATTTTTTTTGTTAGTGCTTTTTGCTGGCAGAACTTTCTTGTCTTTTCAAATCTTGCCATCTCTGTCATTCACCCCCACCAACTCAGACATCCCTCTTAAGAGAGATAGTATATCAGTGGTGTGTATTAAAAAAAGGTGAACTAAGATTTTCTTTTCAGATAGTAATAGAAACATGGAAAAAATCTATCACCAAAATTATATTTCATATGAGAAGTAAATTGTGGACATAGGCTAGGAAATGTGAAAGAATTCTAGAGAAACTCAGTGTGCTGCCCCAAGCAGAGTTAAGTGAAACAAGAATACATTAACAGTTAAGAAGAGGCAGGTGTTAAAGTGATGATAATAACAATGCAATACTCATAGCAGTATGAAACAGTTACGAGTAACTGTAATACTCAAAACTATGAGAAAACATTTGGTTTCTTTCCATTGTAAGGTTTTTGTCAGTGGGGCTCAAACGTCTTTAGACTTTGCAATGTCATTCAAAACAGACTAGATACTAAAAATGTATGGTTTAATTATTTAATTTCTTGAGTCTCCTGCAAGAATTATCTTGAATTATGCTCTTCAATTTTCAGTAATTTGTCATTTTTAAAAGTGTCATTGCTGTGTACACCTTCTGTGAGGAGGCAAGTTAACAAAACTCATGGTGAATTCAAAGTGCAATAATGCTGATTTATTTCCACAATAAAATATTTTTGGCCCATTTTGTAATATAAACAATTTATTTTGTGTTGAGTTTGTGACTTTTAGTTCATCTTTAGATCCTCTTATTATGTGGGTGCATATTCATTCTTCTACTAAAGGCAATGCATCTCTTAGCAACAACTGATAGTAACAAACTTAGTTCTAAATCTTTCAGAGTTGCAGCTGTCATATATTTACAAGGTACAAAAGTATTGGTTGGAAATATAATCTAATTCTGTCTCAGTCAGTTGTGTTTGGTAGCTGAAGTTAAAAATAGCTGTTTACGCCCACAGGAGAAAACTCTCATAAAGACTTTTTCCTTCATTTTATGTTCAACATCTAAGCAGCACATTAATTTTGCATGAGATAATCTTCACATATGAAAAATAATCAATATAAGAGATTGTTATATGCTTTTTCAGAGTTTTTTAAAAAATCTCAATAGAAAATACACAATGCTAGAGTTTAACATATTTTTTCTCGTGTTGTAAGCTCACAAAACATTAGGTTGACTCCTAGGTAAGCTAAGGTCATTACTCAACATCAGCATGTCCTTGAATAATAAAAGTACAAATCATGTTATGCAATACTACAGTACCTGAAAGTCGGGTTTGACTTCTCACTGGTACATTTCCATTGTTTGTTTGCTTTGGATACCTCATTATATAGAACAGGAGCTACTGCACAGTTAAAAATCAATGGTGCTTTCCAGTGACATCATGATTTTCCACACCTGCTGTCCTTGAATTTTTTTGAGAAATAATTTTTGAGAGATACTTTTATATGGCATTTTATCCTGGGACCCTAGTTCAAGCAGAACTGAAGGGAAGGGGTACAGAAAGGTCAGTATTACAGGTTTTTAAATGCATGCACACATTATCTTAAAAATAAAATTGATAATATTATTTGATTTTTGTTAAGACTTCTAAGAGTTTCCTAGTGGAATATTTTTATATCTCTTTTGCTGTCAAAAAAAAAAAAATCTTGACTTTTTTTTATCAAGGCAATACTTCTTCTGTGACCATAAGTGACAGTGTTTTCCTGCCCATGACCTGATCTCCCTTTTTCAGTGTCAATATTTCTTCAGGTTTTATATCTTGATCAAAATGCCACAACTAGTACTTAAAGTGCTGCCTCTGCTGGAATGCAAATATCTGAACCTCTGACAGTTTTTATGTAAGAAAAGCAACAAAGCTTCTTTTCAACATCAGCATCACTCAACTCTGTGATGGGGCATTTCCCCATGAAGTTAAAAGTAAAGTAAAGTTTGAAAGTAAAGAAATATGAAGATTCCTAAGTTTCTTCAATTCCAAGTTACTTTTATCACAATGGTTGTACTATCTTTTTTTTCTTTTTTTCCCATGATGTATCTTTAGCTGCATAACATCCAAAGATGGTTCTGTACATGACAAGATAGTTTTAAGTGTTATAAAATAAAAGTGCAGCTGCCTTTGACGTGTTCAGCTGCTTCTCAGGAAAGCTAAGCCAATCATGAAGTGTGAGAGGACTAGGTGGGAAGAAATTGATGGAGAAAATGCAGATGGAAGAATGGTTATAAAGACCTCCAAAAGTCAAGAATTAAGAAGAGGAGAGCACCTGGAAAATAGGGTCTCAGCTCCTAAACATTTTCTTGTACCTAAGAATGAAACTTCCAGTATCATACAGAAAATGGTTGGTGTTTCGTTTAGGTGTCAGAAAATAAGTTTCCTTTAAAAATGGGTTTCCTAATGTATAAATTTCAGTCTGCCATTTCTTCGTATTTTTCAGGTCCAGGGAGCAGAAGTGAAATCCCAAATTTAGAGTGTCCGGGATTTTATGACTGAATTTACAATGTGACTTTTCAGTCATCCCACACCCAAGTGGAGATGGAAATCTCTGTTACAATAATCATTAGCAATCAGGTTTGCTGTAAATGGTCCTATTGATTTTAATAAGTTGAAAATCCCCAGCTCAGCAAGGGCATTTCTGTTATGATAATGTATGAACATGTCTAGGTATATACACATACAGGCTTTGTGCCTAAAATTAGGTTGTGAGATCTCTAGATTTTAAGTCTCTCGCTTCTGGGAAACATCTCTACTGAGAAGAGAATTCAAATGTATTAGATGTAAATATAAGGCTAAGTAGTTTCTGACTTCAGGCAGTAAAAATCATAGAATCACAGAATGGGTAAGAATGGGAGGGACCACAGTGGGTTATCTGGTCCAACTTCCCTGCTCAAGCAGGGCCATCCCAGAGCACATGGCACAGGATTGCATCCAGATGGTTCTTGAATATCCCCAGTGAGGGAGACTCCACAACCTCTCTGAGCAACCTGTTCCAGTGTTTGGTCACCTGCACAGTACAGAAATTCTTCCTTATGTTCAGGTGGAACTTTCTGTGCATCAGTTTCTGCCATTGTTTGGCAGCCCCGAGCAGAGCCTGGCTCCATCCTCCTGGCACCCTCCCTTCAGTAATACTGATGGACATTGATGAGGTCCCCTCTCAGTTTTCTCAGGCTGAACAGGCTCAGCTCCCTCAACCTTTTCTCATAGCAGAGATGCTCATGGCCCTTAATCTCTGTAGCCCTCCCCTGGACCTGCTCCAAGAGCTCCATGCCTCTCTTGTCCTGAGGAGCCCAGAACTGGACACAGCACTCCAGATGTGGCCTCAATAGGGCTGAGCAGAGGGGCAGGATCCCCTCCCTCGATCTGCTGGCAATGTTCTTCCTAATGCACCTTAGGATGCCATTTGACCCTCTTGACCACAAGGGCACTGCTGGCTCTTCTCCATAGAGCTGCTTTCCAGCAGGTCAGTCCCCAGCCTGTGCTGGTGTTCAGGTTTATTCTTTCCCACATTAAGGACCCTGCACTTGCCTTTGTTGAATTTCAAATTGTTCCTGTCTGCTCATGCCTCCAACCTGCCCAGGCCCTTCTGAAGGGCTGCACAGCACTCAGAGGAATCAGCCCAAAACCCCTCCCAGCTTTGTGTTGTCAGTGCACTTGCTGAGGAGGCATCTGGACCTTCATCCAAGTCATTGATGAAGAAATTAAAAAATCCTAGGACCAGTATTGAACCCTCAGGACACCACTAATGAAAGGCCTCCAACTAGACTCTGTGCCACTGATTGTCTGGGATCTACTGTTCAGCCAGTTCTCAATTCACCTCATCCAGCCCACAATTGTTGACCCTATAAGGATGTTGTGGGAGACAGTGCTAAAAGCCTTGCTGGAGTGAGGGTAGACAATATCCACTGCTCTCCCCTTATTCATCCAGGTAGTTGGTATCCCATAAAAGACAAACTGGTTGGCCAAGCATGATTTACCTTCAATGAATGTGTGGTGAGTACTACTGATCACTTTCTTGTCATCCATGTGAATAGAGATGGCCTCCAGAATAAGAGGGCCTTTCCAGGGATAGAGGTGAGGCTGACTGGCCAGTAGTTCCTTAGGTCCTCCTTCTTGTCCTTTTTGAAGAACAGGGTGACATTTGCTTTCTTGAAGACCTCAACCACTTCTCCTGATCTCCATGACCTTTCAAAGATGATCATGAGTGGCCTCGCTATAGTGTTGGCCAGCTCTCTCAGTACTCATAGATGCATCCCACCAGGGCCCATGTGTTCTTCAAAAATGTTGAGTCTCCTGTAGGACTAACTGAATCAATTGAGAGGTTCTGGGATACTAAGTTTAGATTTCTATTTGTGAAAATCATGGTTTGTTTTGTAATTATACTTGCACATGGAAAACATGAACTATGGCATACACAGAAAATGTATTGCTTATAAATGTATGACTAATGGCTTTGAGACCAAATCTTCAGTTACTGTAAGTCAAAATAAAGTCATGACCTTCACTGGACTCATTCAGTGTTCATGAGGTTAGGGCTGGTTTTGAAATATTTGAAGTTTGAAAGAATAAATGTTTTATTGTTTAACAGTTATTTGTTATTTAAACAATGCTAGAATAGGTACACTTAATCCACTATGCACAATATAATTGAGGGTGAAAAACCTTATACAGAACTTTCATGAACACACATTGTTTTTATATATATACAGACACACAAATGTTTATTTACATATATATGACAGCAAAATGCTGAACTCAAGGTCAACTTTAAGTATTGTTTTAACATTAAAAATGTTCTAAAATCAGCCATTCTCTTTCAGGAAGGGGTTCAGTGCTGTGTTTTTTAATAATACTCTTCCCTTTAGATTGATTTTTGCTTTCTTTATTGGTTTTGTTATTAACCCGTATAATCCAGTTGTCAAATGTAAGAACAGGATTTGGATCAAATTCAGCTCTAAATTAATTTTAGTAACACCAATATAGTCTGTATGATCTTTTATATGTTGGTGTGCAGGTGTAAAATTTTGATATATTCACAAAGTATGTCTATCAATATATCAAATTGTGTCTACCAGTAGCATAGTTAGAGCATCAAGGGAGTGACTTCTTATGTGCCAAAGACCATCAGTTGTAGCTTGATGAGACAAGAACCCATCATCAACTGGAACTCAAAATTTCCTGTCCTTTTTTTTCTCAAGTTTTAAGAAGGCAATTTTAATTTGGCAGGCTCCATACAAGTCCAATCATCATTTGGAACTGCAGGGGGGTTGCTCTACCTTGATGAATAACAAGATGCAATGGAATGTATTGGGATTGCTCTTTCATCCCTGACAGATAATAAAGAAAGGCACTTGACACTGAAAATGCTTGACATTCCTGCAAAGTAACCCTACCTGCCCTACATCTGCATCAAGTAGCACAACATTAACTATATGTGTCTTTCCTTTCCATTTTCAAATTGTTATTGTTGTGAGATTCTGTAATTTTCAACAATTTATATGCCCCAGAGTCACATTTTGAATTGACAGAACTCATGGAGAGACATCAAGAGTAAAAGCTGAGATTCTGTTTGTCAGTTGCTGAGGTCACATTTGGAATACCAGAACATAGGTATAGGGGAAACCATCAAAGGTTAAAAAATCTAGCAATTTAATTGAAACAAAATTAAATATATTCCTTTTGGGAAAATCTTATGAAAGCACATTTTCAAACACAGGCAGATGACTGAGAAAAAATCATGTAAATTATATATCTAAACACTGTTAAGTACTGTCAACATTTGAGTTAGCAGGATTTACCATGGAGTGCTAGATTAACTTCTATCTCAGCCTTATGAATATATTCTTCTTTACATTCTAATGGCTTGTTTTGGTCTAAAAACCTTGCACCAATATGCATTGATATTCAGGTTTGTTTAGAGCACCTGCACACAGAAATGCCTGTTCACCTAACCAAGTAGCCAATATTCCATAGAGGTGTTGATGAAAACAAGCCTAGACCAGCAATTATCCACACAGCTTGCACAAAGCTGACTTGCACAAAGATGACTCCCATGCATATGGATATTTTTGTGGGCATTAGTCAGCTGCTTGGTTATGACAACTTGATCCAAAGTCTGACTCTGGAGTTATTTTAGTGACCAGGATGCACTATTTTGGTTCTGTATTATAAATCCCTATAATATAATTGCTGACAGAACCTTTATGGCAGCATTGCTAACAGGTCATTTATGATCATTATGGTCTGCTAGAAGATCATTTATTCATTCAACCCAAGAATAAATGCTTGATACATAAATTTTAATAATTGTAGCCCTGCCCAGTAAGGATGACCCTTTCTGAATGACTGGAAATTACATGACTCATTCCCCCTTTTTATATTCCCAACTGGTACATTCAGTTCCCTCCCAGTACTCCTATATTTCACAATCCATAACAATCATTTTCCCATTTCTTTAAGTGAGATGGTTTGAAATGAAATCAGGAGATTTATAAATTTAAATAAGAACAGTTGAATACCTGAGTGCTGCCCCTTGGATGAATGCAGAACTATTGTCTTAATTGAAAGCAGCATACTTTATGGTAATATACAAAGGATACCTCCTGATTATCTGCAGAGCACAAGCATACATTTAAATTGGAGTCCCTGATATGGACTAAGAAAGAGATACCTGAGAATTAGCAGTAAAAAAGTTAATGATATTCACAGAATTACTGTGCATTCTTATTTACTCTTTCCAACTCACAGCATGCTCTTGACTTCTGATGCTGTGACTTAAGATTACTCATGATGTCAAACCACCCTTTTTTTTTTCTACAGTACCTCCAGGGTGGGCACATCTTATTTTGTTTGCCTTGATGCCTTATCTGGCTACCTAGAAACAGAGACTAGACAGGAGTAAAGGAAAAAGGTTGTATTTTATTTGAAAGGCCTTCAGGTGCACACTTTGGGCTCCAGAGGGTCCTGCCTCTGTGGATCCCAAAATGGACGACAGGTCACGAGTTCTCCACACTTTTATATCAACATAAATTTACCGACCAGAACCCAGCCAATGATGGAATTTCCCCAAGCTTGCCCCCCTCTCCCCAAGATGATGGTTTACAGTTCTTGTTCTGGGTGTCCTTGGAGAGCAAGTTACAGAGGCTTTGTTATGTCTATCTTAGCATAGAGAAGAGCACTTAACAAGCTACAGAAAACTTCAGAGCTACACTAGCAGTACAGGATTTGAAAAATTTAAAAGCTAAAACCTAAGGCATCAGGCTCAGGTCTTTGGCAGCCCAATTTTACAACTTTGCCTGAACAGTATTGTGGACTTTTCAGACCTCTGGCCCAACTTGAGTGAGCACATTTGATGCCTGGCTGAATCAGCCACATGATGAGCACCACAGTGTCCAGAAGGCACAGCCAGGAGCTGCGTGTTTCCCTCTGGAAAATAACTGGTGTCCTGGGAGAGAGGAACACCCTCCCATTTGTTTGCAATGACCGTTCAAACACTGTTATGCTGGAAGCTGTCTGTTCTAGGAAGTTAGGAAGTAGACTCATCCTGGGCCAGCTCTTTCTGTGCAGCTAAGCCTAGTTTCTGTGGGCTTTCAGGGATCATTGAGCAGATAATTCAGTGCTGGGAAAGTGAGAACACTGTGTCCTGCTGGGTTAGAGGCAGTTGGAGGTGGGAAGCAGTTTTGCAAGGGAGCCACTTGTATTTAAAATTTTAGATCTGCGTCGTAGAGTGTCATTTTAGATACCCGGGCTTAAAAGTTGGAACTTAAATTTAAGTGTGGGTTAACAACTGGACTTTGTCTCATGTGGGAAATGGATTAGCATGTTGGGAACTACTCTAATATGCAGTTTTCCCATTTACTAAATGTAGCTATTCGTTTTAATTTGCATAAAGAATATGGATGTATAAGTCTGCAATTACTTTAAAAGCAATGATATGATGAAGTAATTAGTTCAATGAGGAAACGATATTACGTAGTGGAAAGCTTGGTTTGCCAAGGATCAATTTGTTGACATTTGAATCCAACTAGAAATGAAATACATGGAACAAAAAGTAGAGTATTTTAGTAAAAAGCCATCTCATCAATTTGGATACAAATTAAAAGCATCCCTGCTTCCCAGCCAGAGGGGCTAAGTAAGGGATTTCTCTGCAGTATAAGACTCACAAATGACCATTTAAAATAGGAGAAAAATAGAACAGTGTATGATTAAGGCATAGGGAATGAACATGTTTCTTTCTTTATTCCAGATGTAGAATCATTATTCCTATAGCACTTTTTCCTATATATAAAATGAGGATACTACTACATATGGCACCTATTTACCAGAACTGTGATGCTTGACTGGAACATAGAGTCATAGAACAATTTGGGTTGGAAGGGATCGTAAAGGTCATCTAATTCCAACCCTGCTGCCATGGGGTGGGGTACGTGTGTTTGTGTGTGATATGTGTAATTAGTGTTATATCTGTGAAATTTCTGAAATCCTCAAACAGGAAATACTACAGGAAGGGAAGTACCATAACTTTGGTTTACATCTTGATTTCCTTTGCATGATGGCTACAGTTGTGTATGTAGTCTCATAAATTCATTGCATCATCCCTACAAATAAATCACAACAAAATTTTGTTCAAATAATTTTCCTGTCTGAACAGGAGATTATAATAAATACAAATCAAGTGATAACAATGAAAAATGAGTGAATTATGAGGGAATGAAAAATATAGCTGTGAGAGGTAAAAAAGCAGTTACTATGATAGACACATTTTGTAAGTTTGTCCAAGGTGCTTTTTACAAGCTAGGAAGTTTTCTTCCTCAGTACAAGCTAGATGTGAAGGTTGCTGATATAACAGGCAAGTGAAGGATTACATGAATTATCCAAAGCACAATGACTTTTCTTGGAAATAAGAGCAGTTTTAAAATCTTTTTTAGCAACTTAAGCTTGGATTTAAAATATATCGGCCTCACATGAAAATTTTACTTTTGTGCTATTCCTAGAGTCATATAACTACAATAAATTAACAAAAGCCATTAATTTCTATTCTAGTTAAAGAGAATGGCAATACTTAAGATCATACATATCAGTGTTGGATAAACACTCAGCAAAAGGCTAGCAAGGGTTCACTTTGTCTTCTAGAGATTGTACAATCATGCCTGTCAGAAATAAATATATATATATAAACACCCACTGTGCTGAAAAGCATTCAGACTATCTCCCCAACTGAAATTGAATCAAAATAGGGATAAAGAAAAGCACTTTTAACAGCATGTAGGTATGCTGCACAACAACTTCAAATAGGAAATGAAGCTATAATATTCAGAATTGAATTGGCAAAGATTCAGTTCTGTTGTAAGAATTAAATTTCTTTTTTTTTGGACATGAATCAAATTTTAACTGATGAGAGTTAGAAAAATGTGCCTGTAGGACCACTTTTTATTCCAGCCTGGTATGCGTCAGGATTTCTTGCTCTTTTCTCATAAGAAAATAATTGGGATTGAAGACAGGCTGCTGGAGACAGAATACTGCCTCATAGTTAGGAGAAATCTCATCAACTGTGGCCATGCTTATCTGTTTATCCAAAACATGCACAAATTTTGTGAATTCCAGTATGACAGGTCTTTTAAGGACTACGCAATGAGCAATTACTAGTAGCTGAGAAGAATGCACCACTTAAAACCAAAAGGGGCCCCTGAGTGACTGAGTGCTGCCTTTCCATGTTTGCTCTCCTGTGAATGAGCTAGGTCAAGTAGTGGACTAGCTCTGGCACACCTCATGCCTCTGCTTAATTCTGCTTTTGCCTCCTTTTGCAGCTTTGACAAAATTGGCACAGATATATTTCAGGCTGACGGAGGTTTCATGTCTCACTGGTCTGTGGACACTATGACAGTAGTCTCTACCTCACACTGCTGTTGTAACCTGAGCCATACTGGAGGCAGGACCAGGGCATCTGACTCTGCCTGGGCTCCTGCTTCCATGCAATCCTGGTCGCTTTCTTTTCATCAGCAGTCAGAAGGGGAAGATTGCTTCTGGGTGACTCTCGTGTTCCAAATTTGTAAGTTGTGAGCTTATGCCATTTTGAAGGTGAAAAAAGTGCAGGGACTGATCATGTGTGGTGAAGAAATTCCATTGTGTTTGAGTATGTCAGGATTATATGGCTATTTTGAAAACGTGAGTGACAGAGCCTATTGAATCTGCATACATGTAATAATGGTAACAAGCCCAAAATCTCTGTTGACATTAAGTGATTAACACTTTTAGTAATAATAGAAAGCATTGTGAACTGTGGAAACAATCAGCAATTAATTATCTATTGTATTCTAGAGACTTGCCACTGCTAGGTTAACAAAGAATGACTGCACGGCCAAACCAAAAGGCTCCACAACACACCTGTGCAGCTGGTGGTACTGACACTCTGCAACTGCCCACCACCTGCAGAGCCACTGCGAGATGTGTCGAAGCCACCTTGGGGGAATATTTGAAATAGGAGAAAAATGTGCCCTGGGTAGTCTGTCATTCCACCTGTGGCTTGGCTGCTGTAAATTCTGGGGGTAAAAATAAGCAGACAGCACAAATTATGGGAGACATTTAGATTAGGCAAGTGAAATGCCTTATCTACCAGGGGCTGCACACACCTGTGGTAGCATATATCCTTTTTAATCACGACTTTTCTTGGTTCTCTGTTGATCTCAGGGACCTTCAGCTCAGAACTCTGTTCACCACTCATTCTTATTGATGTGTCCAGTGATTTATGAGTAACTCTTTGAGTTTTAAAAATGCACCTTTCACTGTGCTGTATTTTTTATTTTCAATGTGGACTTAGATCTACGTAGTTGCTAGTGAAGAGTTCTTGCCAGGAGTTGAATTATCACGAATTCTCTAATTCTGACATGAATATAAATTTTGTGTTCTTGTCTGCCTGTAAGAACTATTTCTCTTTGAAAGACTCATTGTGGAGAAAATGAAAAGGTAACCAGATTTTTAAAGGCCTGAAATTCTTTAGGAAAATGTAAACTAAATATTTGACTATGCTTCTATAAAGTATTTAATAAATTTAGCGCAAAGGTAAAATGTTTTGGGCATTGCTAAAAAACCTCACTGTTTATAGTGTAAATCAATGTTAACGAAACCACATAAGCCCAAATTCCAGGTATCAGAAATCTTTAATTCTCTGCTGCCATCTTGTGACTACTCTTGTGACCTGCTGGTGTATAGCAAAATCCGAGCACTTCAAGTATGACTGTACAGCTTGGTGGAGACGTTTTACTGTAATACTCTTACGTGGTCAGTCCATACTGAACCAATAGCAGGGTAAAAACCAGAGAAAATACTTTGAATATCTGTGCTAATGCAGTTATCAGTAAGGAGTGCCAAGCTTGGCTGTCATTGATAGGATGGTTACTCAGTGAAGTCATTGTCCATGCACATTTCTGAGAAGGAACCTTCTGTAAACAGATCCACCAGCTCCTTTTCAAAACTCCTTAGAGAACATACTAAGTCGGTTTTTCTGTCACTGTGGGAAAGCAACATGAAAACCAGCCAGGCTGTGAGTTCCCTCTCCTCTCTGTAGCATAAAGAAGCGGACATTTAGCATGTAATGAAATTCTACGTTAAATTAGATGTTATAGAGCATAAAATATCCTGCTGTTCCTGCAGCTTGGCTTTGAGGAGTCTATTGAGGATGGATGAGTTAGCACCAGTAAAGAAGGTGGCTCTTAGCTGCTAAACACACAGTGAGACACGCAGTGCCATGCACTGTAGCACAAGCACAAAGCACAGACAGCATGGAAAGCGTCTGCTTTGGGTGATGCCAATCAGGCTGAAGATTTGCACATGAAGACACACCAGATTTCTAGTATTTGGTAGATGGCAGAGTAGATAACTATGCTAAACCTTCCCACAAATCATGCCCTGGGAACAAACTTTCAAACATGGAGAACATATCGAATAATAATAACTCAAAATTATTTGAGGGTGGAAGAAGTAATTTTTGGTGCAAATATCATCCAAGAGAATCGGGATGTAAATTGTCCAAGGATGAATTTAACTTGGAATTTAGAAAAAAATATCTTACCACTTAATCAGTGAGATTCCAAAATGGCCAACTAGGAGAGAAAAGGAAGCCTGGCCACTAACAGGATTAATCTTGTTAAGGTTGTTGAAAAAACACTGTCCAGATTTCAGGTTGCCTGCAGTTCAGTTCAGTGGTAGATGCAGTTAATGAGACCCACACTTTTGAAAGCTCAGGTAAGAATTATAGATATATAAACAAATGGAAAGTGCTACATTTGAACAAAATATTGTAAACACCCCCATACTTGCCAGATACAGATGTAGCTTGAATTGGAAAGGAGGAGAGCCTGAAGGACATAGAGCTACATGCACAGAGAGGAATAGGAATGGAAATGGAAGAGACATGAAAGACTGAGGCCTCTGCTTTGCTCATGAAACTGTCAGATTTAAAGTTAAACATCATTGGATGTAAGTGTGCCTAAATTTATCTCTAACACTGTTGAAACCTGGCAGATTCACTTTTTCCCAGGGAAGTGCACCTGTAGTGAGGTGGAGGAACTTCTGTTGGAAGAATTTGTGTTGTTTAGCTCCAGTTTGGAAGATTGCATAGGGAGGATGAGAAGTTCAGTTAAGACCACCACAAGGTATCGAATTGCTTTAAGTATTTTCTATTTTCTTTGTTCACCTTCAGTTTTGATCAAATATTACATGATTGCAGTGAATTAAGAAATAATGTTTTGTAGAAACTAGATGGAGCTGATTTTTTAGCACATGAAGCAGGTCTGGTACGTTGCTCTCTGTGTGCAGGATAAAGTGCAGGTTTTATGTATACAAATAATGCAGGTATTACCCATATTTCATGGCTCACACATTTGCTAAACTTCTGTGAATGCCGTAGTGCATTTCATGATGTATCTGAGCTGACACACAGAGCACACTGTGTACATGGGCAGAGTGGCAGTTCTTTTTCTGTTAGAAGGTATTTTCAGACAGCTTGAAGAAGGCAGTGGCAACTAGTTAAGTGAGTGGCAGAGATGGAGACTGCATTGAAGATTGACTGGTGAATAAAGTCTTAAAGGGAGCCAGATGTTGCTGTAACAGATACTTTGAATATACTGAGTTACAGCACAGGAATATGTAAGATTAGTGTAGGAGAGGTGTGGCATTTAGCAGATATTTTGAATATTCCAGTGGATGTAGAAAGTAAAAATAAATACACTGCCATTTGCAGGGCCTCAGAAAGCACAGCAGGCTGGAGATTGACGAGGGGTGTCAAACAGAGGAAATTAAGCTCTTGAACCTGTGTGTGCCATGATGTTCCTTCTTCCTCACGGTTTGCCTTGACAAATGCTAGCAGCATAACCTGCTTTCTCTGGACTGCAGCGAGCTAGTGGTGAGATACATGGCTCACATGCCAACTAAAGCTACATCGTTTTCTGAACCTATTTTGTGGTTAGAAGGCAAAGCCATGCAGCAAGAAAACTGGGTTGGGTGCCATTTATTAAGTCCTCACAGCTGTAAAACCTTTCCTTCACCCTATACCATTCCCCAGAGAGCTCTGCACTCCTCCTGCAATCTGTCCCTCAGAGATGCCTCAATAATCCAGCTGAAAGGTGACATTCAAGTTGCAGTCATCTCCAAAATCCTGACTTCCCTCATGTGCCCCTGCAGTTCCCTGCATCTTTGGCTGAACAAGGCTGTGCTGTGGCTGGATGTGCTGCACCTTGGAAGAACTGGGAAGCTTCTATCTTTGCTGCTTCCCTAACAGCTTAAACTTGCAGTAGGAAAGCTGGCCTGTGTTTGACAGTGGAACTGCTGGCTTTAGAAAAATAAATAAAATCATATATGGATGATTTTTTGCTGTGGGCCTTCTTGACTAATTCAGTCCCCAAAACAGGTCAACCTTGATTAAAATAATTACTTGTTAAAGTAATATATCTTTTATCAGTCATAAGGTTTCAAATAAATTGAGGGTTTTCTAATTTATTATCATCTACTGCTTTGCATGGAATGACTAAGTTTATTTCAGTTTTTAAGGACCACAGATATTAATGATATTGCTTAAGAGCTGGCTTAAGAGCTTAAATCATAGTTGACTTTGACAAAATTCAGGTAAAAGACATGATTTATCTGGGATCATGCAGTTGTTTCAGTATCACTGTTTCCATTCTTTTCATTTTGCAAAATAAGTGTCTTTTTTAAAAAATTTTCTTTCAAGTTTTCAGGAAGTTTTCCATACTTGCAATTCTGACCCAAGACTCATTTAACAGAGGAGGTTGCTCTGCTTCTACCCCTCTCTCAAGTCAAAAATTTATCAAGAGCTTCCATTTTTGCTTGTATTTGCTTTTCCATAAAGTTTACTTTCTTAACCTGATTTTTTCCTAAAGTCATCTATTGCTGCTTACTCCAGCTGTCTCCTTCATAGTTCAGAGCATAGGCAGTCTATGTACTTTTCTCTTTTCTAAAGTTATCTTCTATAGTCAGTTATCACTTTCCTGTCTCCTTTGTCTGCCTTAATCCTGCTTCATTTATGTCCTCTTTGCTATATCAGTTTGCAAGAGGCAAACATTCTTATTTTTTCCTACTCCATACAATCCATCACACATTATCTCTTCTGCCCAGATTCAGAGGGGTCAGCAAATAAATACTTTTCTGTGAGATTTCCATCTTCTGCTCAGTGCTAATTAAAATGAAAGAGGTAATGACCTCAATATTAGGGTTAAGAAGAAGAATATGTGAATTTGAATGAAATCTAACAACTTTTCTCTGATGAGAAAATTACCAACTACAATGCTCATATAGTAAACATGTAGATACAGCAGTGTTCTGTGAACATCTGTTCTTCCCTGGTTGAGGTTATGTTGCTTGAATACAGCATAGGTGGATCATAGGTAATGCAACAATGTTTCCATAAATAATTTCCAAGCAGTATTCGCTATTCTGCAATGTGTGTAAGAAAAAAGACCAGGCAAGCTTTCGGGCACATGATGATTCTCGGGGTGTCCTGCGCAGGGCCAGGAGTTGGACTCGATGATCCTGATGTCCCCCTTCCAACTCAGCATGTTCTATGATTCTATAAGAGCAGAAACCAGTCGGCATGTATGGAAATCAGGCTTTTTTTTGTAGGTCCTTGAACACTGCAAACCTCAAGATTGTGCCCCACATTTCCCGTCCCTTTGAGGGACCCAGTTTGATTAACCTGCTTTCAATGCCCTCAGTTACTGTACAGCTGTTCATCACAGACAGACAAGATCAGGGTGGACATTCACTCAGCTATGCCCATTGGAAATACATCTCTCCCGCAGATGTATGGCTACTTGCTTATGCTGAAGGGTCATCTTGTTGGCATTTGCTGCTCTGCTTCAGACAACCACACCTGGGTTAAGCTGCTGAAACTGGTTTGCACTAGCAGGGTTAAGGCTGCCAAAAGCAATTTGTCACCTCTAACCAAGATCCCTTCCAGAAGCAGAGCCTCCAGGACAGTGCTGGCTGTGCAAACAGCTAGGGTAGAATGGTTGAATAGGCATGTGGGATCTTGCAGAGAATGTCTGCCCTAACCTGAGACACTGGGAAAACACAAACTAGTCACAAGAGCAATGCCGAATAAGGACAGAGGCCAAATCAAGGCTTTTTCTGTCTCTCATTTGATTACCACAGATGGAGTTTTCAAATAGAACTCACTGCTGATGTCCAAATGTTCTCCAACATCACAAGGAGTCTTGTCCCTTGTAAAAAATTCTTTAGTGCCTCTAAGATTACCTACAGTACTTGACTGTCTGGCTTTATAACCCAAGTACCCTCTTCTGCTTCATCATTTCAGAAGACAAAACGAGAACAAGCAAATAAAATTAATATATATTTTGTAAGAAATATTCTGTATTGAAGCTCACAAGTACAGCTGTTAGCTTTCAGGTATTATTTCAAGTAGCAATGTCTGCCTCTTACGCTTTTCTCTCAGTAGGGAAATGAAAAGCTAAAACCCAACCATTCCTTTTACGTCTCTCTACCCTCACCTCCTTAGTCAAGTATGTTACTCAATTCTTGCATCCATATTTTCATAACTGTGGTAATCCAGCCTTCTCTGGGCTGCCTTTTGCTTTTTTTACCCCCAAATATATTACTACCTCCTGTATATTGTGCTGTCTTCCTTCTCACCATACTCCTGCCATGTTGTATGCCTCATGTGCTGGATGAGGACATTATCTGTTTCCATGATTATAAATAACTGTTAAAAGATTTAGAAAAATGCCAGATTTCATATAATGCTACTTCTACAGCTATGTTTCAAGCGTGTGAACACAGAATGGCCTCATCTGGGCTGGTTTTGACTGCCATGGTGCTTTATCCTCCACAGTGTAAGGATCCTGTGGCCTGCATCTGATGACAGGATCAAAGACAAAGCATCAAAGACAGGAAAATATAATCTATGAAGCAATAAAAATCAGTAAGCTTCACCATGAATCCCTCCACCCCCTTGTTTACACACCTACAGATAGCCAGGAACATCCTGCTAGATAAGATGTTTTTATGTTATCTCCAATTTGTATTGCATTAGGCAGCAAAGTTACATGGTCTGATGTGTTTTTACATGGTCTGATGTGTTTTTCTAGGGATACACTCACTGCTTATTAACTGGATAAAACCTGATATTAGCTTGGCTTTGTTTAATTTCTAATGCTGTTTACTCTGCGATAACTGACTAACCTCAGTTAACATTGTGAATTGTTTGCCCTGTAATGACCAGATATTCCATTACATTATGTAAATTATTTGCATAGTGATCACGATTTAATGTTATTGGTAATTAGAATTATTTGCCTGCTGGTAATGCTGTATAAATGATCTGTCATTAATCACAGGGCACACCTTACCAAGATCTCTAATGAGGAAAGCTGCAGTTTAATGTCACTGAACTATTGGTCTCCTCTGGGCCATTGTTTTACCTCACAGGGAAGTGGTTTTTGTATTTATTGATCAGTCATTGACCATTACCATAAAGATCTGGGGCTTTGTTAATGTCTTTATTCCTTGATGTAAGATATCACCAGACTTTGAGGCACAGTAGTTAAAGCATGGAGCTGATAAAACTTGACAGATTTTCACACTTGCAGTTTTAAACCACATGAGAAGTTCCTCCTCCTGAGAAGAAAGAAGTTCCATAATCCACACCTCTCACATTGGTACTGATAGAGCCAAGGGCCCATCTTTGCCAAAGGAAAATTTAAAACAAAGGCTGATGAGACCCCAGCCAGCAGAGCATCATCTTAGTCAGGAAAAGACACTTCCAAGAGAAAGCTCTTCTTCCCCTGCAAAAAGCCAGCTGAGAAATGTTATTGCTCACTGTTGTTAGGAAAATACACTTGGATTCACTGTATATTCTTCTTGCAACAAACTGCTAGTAAACTAGTTAGTGAGAAGAACAACAGCATAGACTCAACCTCCTTCCTACCCCTATTGAGACTTTGCTATGCCTAGCAGAGAATCCCATACTCTTGGAAAGCTGAGTGTCCATTTAAAGCTGCGTGCCAGAAAGACAGAGCTGTGATGAGCCAGTGTGTAAGAGCAGTATCCACACTGTCACATGTAGTGACAATTTCTGCGTATAGAAAACAGAGCAGAACCATTAACTGCCAGGTTCTTCAAGGTAGGAATTAGAGCTTAAGGCCCCAAAATCAGGATTTAAGGTACATTTCTATGCCTTGGATCTCCAGACCATAACCTGGTATGTTGAACGCATATGAGAAGTCTGAGGAAGACTTTCACATACCTACAATAAGTGTAAAACCTGAATGTTTTGTCTTCTCGGGCTCTGAAGTTACTTAAAATCAGACCTATCTGATTAACTAATGTTAGATGATAGACACTTTCTGAAATGAGACTCATGCCTAGGAAAGAGCCTTTCATATGACTTAACTGCAAAGCATTTAGTGTAAATACTTTCCCTAAGTATCTGAAAGAGCTACAACTGTATATGAAAATGCAAAAACTTGTCATAACACTTTCTTTAATTTTTGTGGAATAAAGAACTGTTTACCCATATAGTGATTCATTCAAATTGCAATGCTGTTTATCATGCTGAAAGATTTGAATAGTCTGAAAGAAATATTTGTACTGAAAAGCTTTATTTAGAATCAAAAGGAAAATAGCTGAAACCTACTGAACCAGCAAGTGTATGCTAAGGAAGATCAATGTGAATAAAGCATGTCTTTTAATATTTTACCAGGGAAAAACCAGCATCGTTAATGTTATTTTCAATTTTGACCCTCTGTAACAGTCTTGATTTTGCCTGGTAAAGTTAAACCATAAGTTTAGTCAATTGTAGAAGGGAGAAATGAATAATAGAGGAATATGAAGAAGAAATTAATATATATAAACGGTTAATTGAGGATTAATCAATGAAAATAAATATAGAATATGAATGATTTTGATGAGCCTTTCTCATGAAACCTGTGAACTTCATAAAAGCTGAACTATTAAAGTCAGTAAAAGGTTTGGAAGTCAAGTGTTCCTATATTCTTAATAAATAAAGACAAAAAGAAATGGGTGAATACATTTCAAAGTATTTGGTATTTTTTGCACCACTCAGTACCCTTCATAAGATACCTACTGACGGAACTAGGCAGGCAAACAATGAGATGTGCACACAGCAATATATTGGAAACACAGTGGGTATCTTTAGTTATTCAAAATACAGCAGCTACCTTTTTTGTGATGCCAAAAAAATAGGTGAAGTTTGTCCACTAACGTTGTGCTTTCCTCACATAAGAACATTATGTTTCTCCAAGTCTTTTGATAGACATGGACCAATTGTCCTATAATAATAAACTGAGAGAATGTGTTCTACGACTTCTGTGAGCATTTTGCTAAAATAGCAACAAATTACTTTTTCTATGAATGTAGGGATGGATGTGTTTCATATTTTAGTTCATTTTATTTCACTTTTTTTTTTCATCAACAAATGAAACCATAGAAGAGTACATTTTTTAATTTAGAGTCAGATTTTTTTTCCTTACAATGGTTCCAACAAATGTAACCTAAATAACAAATTTATGTTAGAATAGTGCCGTCTATCAGACAGTGCCTTCAGCTGAAAACACTGGAATCCCACAACCATGGGCACTAGGCAGTTGCAATGTAGCAACAGTCCTGCTGCAGATCAGATGTGCAAGAAAACCAAAGGCACAGGAATTTTTTAAAATGTGGAAATCCAGACTCACATATTAGCTTTATCAGTGTCTCTGACTTTTTCCCGCCAAACTTGGTCAACTAACAAGTTTGGGAAATGCTTTTGTGGAATCCTCTGAGTCTTTGCACATAGGCAGACAAAAATAGCAGGGAGGACAGAAAGGCATTGGAGAAGAGGGGGTTTTTACAGATTTTGTAGTTTCTTGAGGTTTTCCAGAATGTGTTTAATGTGGGAGAACAATCCAGGTACACCCCTGTATTTATTCCCCTCCAGGAGCTGGGCTAATCAGAGTTTACTAGCAGGAGTTCATATACAAAAAGAATATGAGAGGAAACAGCCTTATGGTCTGGAGGGGAGGGACGATGCAGGACTGCCGTGTGTGCTGTATCCACCACATCTGAGACCCCTCCTGATCCTCTTGGCACTGGAGGATCAGTCTTTGTGCAAACTGGGGCACAATGATTCTTCCGGCTGCAAGTCTTCAGACTCTCTTTTGCTCATTCTCCCTGAAGAATCTGGAGGATTTCTAGCCATTCCTTTCTTCTCCAGGCTTAAGAGACTAGATGATTCGTAGCAACTGGATTGATGCCACACTGCAGAGACTCAAAAACTGCCTCAGGAAAGAAAATGGAATTATATATACACATATGCTAAAATACAGCCTGTACAGAAACTTACATAGCACAGATAGGGAAATAAGTGCAAGAACATACTGACAAATACTACACAATAATTATTGCATTTGCTAAAAAACCCCCCCAAAAAACAACAAAAAAACCCCCATAAAACTGCTTGCAAGGACAGGCAAGTGTGTACATTATAAAATAAAACACATAATAATAAAACTCCCCTAACAGTTTAATTCTGAGCAATATTGACCAAAATTTGCTTGGCCTTCAGCTGAGAAGTAAAAAAAAACAAGGTAACATCTTAGTATTATATGTAATACTACCTGAGTGCCTCCCTAATCCATAATGGAAGCATTAATCACTCTGTCACAGCAGCAGGGCAGTTTGCAGTCTGTCTGGGTACTTGATTTATGAACAGCTGATGGCCATTGAACTGCAGCAATCCACCAAACAGTACTTCCTTTTGCTTTAAGTAGAAATGTTACAGAGCACCAACATTATATTTTATCTAATATATACAAGGTTAAATTTGTAAGCTCCTTAATTTTCACCTCTCTTTCATCTGGTTTTCATGTCTTGCTTTTTCTTCCTCCATCACAAAAGGTATTGTTGATCCCAGACCCCCAGCTCACCACCTTGCTTCAGAGTCTGGGCTTTGCTGTGCTCAAGAGCAGAATCATCACACTTCTACCTTCCACCATAGTCAAGGTGAGCTTCTGTCTCAGCTGAGAAAGAAATGACATGGTCCTCCAGCCTGTTGTTCTTTACCTCTCTGTAGGTTTCCACTTGTCCCATGAGTTTCAAACAAAGTTTGGAGTTTTGAGGTCTAGTGCAGATCCTTTCGGGCATAAGTGCCCAGTATGGCCAAACTACATAGTTGTTTTGGATGGAAAAAGGAAGATTTTGCATTTTGTTCTTTTGCAGATCCCTAAGAGCTGGGAGACTCAGAGCTACAATTCAGAAACACCTGGGTGCTCAGAGAGAGCCCGCCTGCTCAGCCCCCAGCTCCCATTCCTTGTTTGCAAAGCATGTGTCCTGAGTCCAAAAACACCTTGCTCCAGTCTCACCAGTGGGTGGAGGGAAGTGTCTCTCTACCTGTGCGTACCTGTGGTGGCACAGGTGCTGTGGAAGCCCACATACTTCATTAAGGTGCTTACTCTGTGTGTCATTTCTGTTGTAGTCTGCTCTCCAGGGAGATTTTGCCCATTTTTGATGAAATAGCTGTGTCCCCCCTTTTTTGATATTGTCTCGTTCCTTAGGCCTCCTCTGTGCTCTGGTCTGCAGTTTTTAAAAGCCAAGGCTGTGTCCAAATTTCTATTAATTACAAGACTGACAGAGAAGAGATTACTGCATTTGGTAGTGCTTAGGAGGGTATTGCTTTGTAAACTGTACAGTGCTATTCACCATTGCCTGTAACAAAGCATTTTTTTGTTGGTTAATAGTATCTAGAAAGTAATGGTTAAATTTAAAGCCTCTCCAATTCTGTAGAGTGTGTTAAGAAAAAGAATAGAAAAAGTCAATCACTAGCAAGCTTAGGTTTTTAATGCTTTATCTCACGTCTCTTGGTAAGAGAATGAGGGATGTATTCACAAATATTTGAGGAGTGGCTCAAAGAGATAGTGCTGCCCTACAGGAACTCCTGGCATCAAAGGGTATATATCAAGGCAAAATGGGATGAAATTAGGCAATAAAGCAAACCAGATAAGTAGTCTTTCATCCTGGAAGTACATTGCAAATGTTGCATACACGAAATAGCAACTGCAAACATTTTTGGGGGAGGATACCTACCAGCGAGATCTGCCAGGTGTGGGCGGGGGCAGAAGAAGGGAGGCTTCTGAGCAGCACCCTTGTCTTGGCCAGCAGAGCGTGGGCTCCCACCCAGCCCTCTGCCACTCCAGAGCAAGTCGAGCTGTGTTCCATGGGGTTCACTCCCCAAGGAGCCCTGCTGCAAGCTCTGACCCCTGTAAAGCTGAGCTGAACCAAAGCACTATTACAAGGCTCCACCTCGCACGGATGGAAAAATCCACAGGGTGGGACGAGAAAAGAGGGCTTGGCCCATGTATCTGCATGAAGCCCCTGGCCCAAAGCCCAGGTGGCTCCGTGGGAGCCCATCCCTGCCTCCACGGGCATCGTGCCAGCGGCACGAAGGGCAGGGCAGGGGAGGCATGGCTCCCGTGCACCACCGTGGCTGGCACCGTGGGCAGCGCTCGGCTCACGAGTGGGGACACAGGGAAAGACAGCGTACATTCATTTGCGCTATAGCCACCATAAGCTATGAGAACAAATTAGTGGCCCTTTTCTAACAAGAGTGTTTGGGAGAAAACGGGGGGATGCAGCGGAGGCATGTCAGGTCGTGGGGCTTCAAGAGGGGGGATTGTGCTGGTTTGCTTTACTTCCTTTGATTTTCAATAAAAAGCTTGTATTATCATAATGATTTCTTTAGAATGAACGAACATTTAAAGAATAATAGTATTGTGATAAGCTGGAAACCACCTCCACCACCGCCCACAAGATGGAGCTCGCAGCTCAGCAGCGGGAGCGATGTTCTTTGTGTCGCCAAAAATTGAAACGGTCTTACGCTCACCCTTTTCTAATTTTTATCTTTTGCTAATATAATGCAGATTGATTTTATACATTATTTATGGATCCCAGAACTAGTATAGGGAATTCTGTCACTCATTTTAATGATTTAGATATGTTTTTTATTATTTTTATACTGTATAGACTTTGGAAAACCTTCATTTGGATCCCATTTAGAACACAGGAAGTTGCCCAAAGCTTGGATGTGAACCTTAATTTACTGAAATCCTTGTAAGGCTGAGGATATTTACTGCTGGCATTTATTGCTCCTGTGAGAGTTAGAGCGAGAGAGAGTTGGGGGGAGAGAAAGAGAGGAAAGACAACAGTAACTTCAGCCAAAAAAGCAAAGAACATATGTTGGAGTTGTGCTTGGCTTGTGCTGCAGAGCAGGGTAATCTGCCTCTGAGCTGCTCTGCTGGGACAGGAGGTGCCTTACTGCCTCTCAGATTGAGGAAAACCCCACCAGGACTTACCCTTTGAGGAGCTGAATCTGCTTTTTCTAAAGCTTCTCTTGATAAAGTGGGACTCACAAGAAATTAGGACACTTGGTTTGATGTACCCCATAAAGGACTGGGTCCTCTTTGTGCTGTAACAGAAGTCCCTTTGGACTTCCCACTGTGGTCTGCAGATAAAAACTATAGGGATTTTATCTGTGCAGAGTTGCAGAGAAATACAGTGCATGACCCAGGCAACCTTGGCTGGAGACAAGGGAGAGCTGCAAACCCACCACTGTCTTGCAGGGGGTAGAGAAGGTGACCTAGCAGTAATGGAGACAGGAAAAGATCTCTTAATTTTCTTCCTCTTTCCAGTTACTTTGTGCCTGCACAATAATAAATAAGCCTATTCAAGCTTGGTTGTTATAACTTACGGAGGAAAATATTCCTAGGATGGGTCAATCTTTGCTCAGGTTACGAGTGCAGGCAATTTCAGCAGTCTCCAGCTTTTCAGAAAATCAGAGTTCTGCACTTCAGGAAAAAGAACAGGTGCCTCAGTAAATCCCATAGCGTTTTTTACTTTAAAGAAAAGCAAAGCAAAATATTTAAATTTTTTAAGGTATTTGTTTTATGCTCCCCTGTTCCTCCAGCCCTCTTTCATTCTGCTGCTTAACCTGCCTTTCAACTAGTGTCTCTGGTGGCTTGTTTGTCCTGCACCACGACAGCTAAAACAGCTAATAAAGCAGCTGGCAGGAGGGTGATTGAAGGCACTATGCCAGCTACTGCCCCTACTGTGGAAAAAGATCCAACAGTAAAACTTTTATATGTCTACCTTGAAATTTCCTCAAAAACCTGTATATTATGGAGAGTTCTTAAATGAAAACACTGTTTTGTGAATGTCTAAAGAAATGTAATATTTTCTGAAGAGCAGTTTAATTTGAAAGATTGCCTATTTACATGAAATACCCACAGCTGTTTGTTACTATTATTACTGAAACAGCTTATGATGATATACTGTCATTATTTTTAATTTAGTTATGCTTTGTTAGTATTTATTACTGGCACTGTGAAAGGATCAAGGTGTTGCTCAATAAGGTATCAGTGTGTGGCAAGGAGACAGCTTTCATCACAGCCAGAGTTTAGTCCTGCAAGGAAACAGGATGGGGTGAGCAGGTGGGAGATGGCAAAAGCAGACAAAGTCAGTCTACAGAAAGCTGTCCCTCTCTAATAGGCTCTGTTATGCATGCAATAGCTGGGTGGGGCTCAGAGACACAGGATTATTGCCAAGGTCTCAAATAATAGTTCCATTAGAGAACATGAACTTAGAAAGAGTAAGTACATAAAATTGGAAGATCTGTGTTCATGATACACTATCTAGATGCTTACAGTATAATTTTAATTATAGCACCAGATTGTCTCCTGCATAAACATCTAACATCTCAGTAAAGGTCTCCTGAAGTGCCTTGAAAGACATGCAGGTAGTGCAAATATGCAATGCCTGCTCCTGGAATTAGGAAAAGTAAAATGAAGAGAAGAAATTTGCAATTGCTTATAGAGCTGGAAGGTTAGTGATCATTCTTTATCTCTTATTGTGTGAGAGGGTACCCATCATGAACAAACTGCTAGGCACAGTTGTTCATTTTTAGATTAAGATGTCATTTCACATTAATTTAAAGGACTCCAGTGCAAAATGTGGTGGCATGGTTTAATTCTTAATAATCTCGTAAGGATTGCAATTTTGAGAAGATATTTAAACATTGGAAGAGATAAGGAAATTGTGAAAATTCAATCATTAGAACTGTTTAGAACAAGTTGGACAAATATCTGCCAGGAATGGCATAGGTTTAGTTGATTCTTCCTTGAGGCAGAGAAATAGACAGGATGACCTATTTACTCTGTTTTCAAGGACTTGTGTGCAACTAGCTGCAGGTGCTTAAGTGCAGAAAATATTCTGTGTCAAGGAAAAAGACCAACTGCACTGAAATAAAGTTCAATTTAAGCTCACAATAAACAAGAAATGTGTAGAAATCATATAATTATCTAAAATCCAACATAAATAGTATCTAAAATTTCAAAGGAAATTGACCTTTTAAGGAAGTACATAGAAGATTGTTTGAGAAATGCTCAGAAACAGCATCCAAGACAGCTCTGGTGCCTAACATTATCAAATAAAATAAATTATTCCAGTGAGGGGCATTTTGTGTTTCTAGTTCCAGATTCAAATGTTTTCCTAAAAATAGAAATTATCCTTTTTTTCCCCTCTTTGTGCCATCATAGTGTTGCCATTAAGAATATAGCCAGCAGCTACTTTCATTAAGAGAAGCCTGTGATCTCAGCTGCAGGAAGAACAATGGAAACATGCTGTTCTTCTCCAAATGCCTCTGTGGATATAAGCTTCTTCTGCTCTGCTTTTTCATCACAAGCTCTCTGCACAGCAGCCCCGCAAGCCTCAAAGCAGCCAGGGAAGAGCAGGGTCAGACTGGATTTCTGGGTACCTCTGTGCCTTGGCGAGGGCTGGGGCTGTGCTGGTGGTGTCTGCAGGCTGAGCTGCAGGATGACCAGGCTGCTGCTCTGCATTGCTTTGGCCATGTTGGTGCCATGGTCTGGCTGACAGCCAATCCAATCTGCAGACTGGATTTCTTGGCATCTTTTCTAGGAGGGCTCCCATCCTGTACCTCATACACGTGCTACAAAGGTACCTGGAACTGAGGGGCAGCCTGAGCTTTTCACGGATGCTGGGAGCTCAGCTATAACCAATCCTATATCCATCTGTATGCCCTCAGAGAGCTGGGCTAGGTGGGCTATATTGACTCTGATTATTTAAGCAGGTTGTAGATGCAGCTTCGTACCAGGAAGTCACTTCCATTTAGGAAAAAGCAACCATTTTGAATGACAAGTTTTCCACACTGTCCATGAAATTTTCTGCAGAAGAACTTCTGAAAACAACAGTGTTTAAGGGGGGAAATGGTTGTTAATCCTACAACATTGTATTAGAGTATAGGGCACCGTCTTTCATAGCTTTAAGTACTTCAAGAATATAGAGAATGCCCTATTTTACTAAGATCAGAAGATCAGAGAAACAGAGCACTACTTTTATTCAAGATAACCTTTTAAATGAAAATCAACTCCCAAACTGACTGCCCTGGTTTGTTTATAAAACCCTAAAAATGTATATAGCTATTTTGTGCTTTCCCTGTTAACAAGGTAGGTTTATTTGGCAAGGCTGTGACCTTCTACTATCATTTTTTTGAGGTCTTCATTGACTGCTTGATGGACCTTTTAGTTGACACTGTTTTACTTCAGAATATCACCTGCTAGAATGACATTGTCTTGTTGGCTTCATTTGATGAATTCTTGCAGGTAGGATTCAATCGAATGTGTAGCAAGCAGTGCACAGTGACCTGATTATTTATCTTGTCAAATGGAGTCCCTGGACATAACTATCAAGCTGCCATTGACACTGGGATATAACCAGCTCTGTATTAAACTGTCCAGCTGTGATGTGAAGAGTGCACCAATTATTTACTTAAGAAGCATAACACAGAGTGCTGAGGACGTTTGAGAGACTTGAGAGTCTGGATAGCAGTAACTGCTGCCTCAGTAGCCTTTTTGAGGCTGTCCCGATACCAAATTTTCATGAGACTGCTCTAGAAGGTCACATTTATATCATACTTAGCACAAATTCATGGAACATGCCCACAACTGGCGAGTTTTTATTTTTAATGATTTCATCAGTTTCTTCATTCAGTGTAACAGGGTATGATCAGCTAATGAAATTTCTAGATCTTTCCCAGCAAAAGCTTTCATCAGGCTTCTTTAGCACAGTTGTGGTACCACTGCACCTTGGATCTGCTGCTGGTGCAGCATGTTGCAGTTTAACCTGTCAGGTAGCTAAACACCACACACCCACTTTCTCACATCCCTCCAGTGAGATCTGGGAGAGAACCAGGAAAAGGCTAAAACTCATGGGCTGAGATAATGACAGTGAAATAGGACAGGAAGGCAAGGGAAAATTGCAATAATGATAAAGGGATATACAAAACCAGCTGTGCAGAATGCAGTTGCTTACCACCCACTGACCAATGCCCAGCCAGTCCCCAAGCAGTGGAGGACTACCCCACATCCAACTCCCCCCTGGTTTTTGTTTAGTATGATGCCATATGATATGGTCTATCTCTTGGGTCTGTTGGGGTCAGCTGTCCTGTCTGTGTCCCCTCCCAGCTCTTTGTGCACCACCCTCCTCACTGACAGGCAGTATGAATAGCTGAGAATTCCCTGACTTAGTGTAAGCTCTGATCATCAACAACTAAAACATCAGTG
Source organism: Vireo altiloquus (assembly GCA_013396875.1). NCBI lineage: Eukaryota > Metazoa > Chordata > Aves > Passeriformes > Vireonidae > Vireo > Vireo altiloquus. Next base: position 635,958 of record VZRF01009392.1, read on the forward strand.
TGATATCAGATGATTGTCATCCTAAATCTAAAACACAGCACAGTACCACCTATTAGAGAGGAAATTAAGTATATACCAGCTGAAGCCAGGACACCCTAGTTTTCCTGATAGGGCTTTTTCAATTTCTTGTTGAGTTGAGGCAACAATGACGTGACGAGACCTTTCAGTCATTAATGTCAGCTTTAGCCATTGAGACTTGTGCAGAAAAAATATACTGGTACTGGAGACTTGACATGCCCAGTCTACCTGCTAGAGCTGAATGCCTGTCATATCTAGCAGACGTCTTTGCTGAAGACCAGCTGTAGAGGAGGATGGTGACCAGCTTCATCTCTGAAGTAGCTCCACTTCAGAGTTAACTGTTCACCTGACCCTCTTTGGATCCTATATATTTACAACAATTAGATAAAACAATAATTAGCAACTTAACTAAATCTATTTTTTTATAGTACAGCTTGAGCACAAGTTTTCGATTAATTTTAACTACATAGAGAGTTGAGAGAGTCTGTAGTTTTAAGATTATTCAGGTCAAAGAACAGATGTTAAATTTCTTTAAATAACCAGTTTAATTTTGGCACAAATTAACAGATTTGTTTATTAATGCTCAGAACACTCAACCTGTTTCTAAAAGATGAGAATTTTAAGATTGGAGAGGTGCGCTCATTTTTTGTCCATAATAATAATGGTAAATCTGTGCTCTAGAAGCAAGAGAGAAGTCTCCCTAAACCATAGGGTTGTGACCAAGGTCTTAAGAGCAGAGCTGAGAACCTGTTAACTTAGTGAGCAGCTGGGGCAAGTAAGACTTTTTCAAGGAGATTCTTGAAGTTGAGACATTTTACAAAGGATTTGCTGTGAATTGGACCCAATGCAGGGAGTTCCCTGCAGTTGTGCATTCTCTTCTCCACCCTCCTTCATCTGACAGGCAGCCCAAGAGCAGGGGGCTGCACATCCCTCCAGTGCCACACTTCTGGTACCTCCACAGATTGTTTTCTGCTTATCTTTTAAATACTCTGGTCATCATAAACTGGTGTGTGATCCCAAGTTATGAAACCACGCTTTGTTTTAGACACAAGAAGCAGCTTTAAGAGGTCCCCTATGTTTGCAGAAAATCTAAGCATCAGAAATGCTGTATATTAACACCTATCAAAGTCTGTGATTCCTGGTATTCATGGGAATTAATTGGCTGTGTGAAATTTGAGAATTATACAGGTTCACTGCTAGAACTAAGTCACAATTAGTGCCAAGTGCTTTTACCACTAAAAAAGCCCCATGGATTAGGCCTTTCAGAAGAAAGAAAACCTGCTTCTGAACTTTTTGCCACAGTTGGATACTCAGTCATAGAATAGTCTCCATACTGCCAGTACATTTACAATGTAAACGCTTTCTTTTCAAGGTCAGGGTTTTAAAGCACTAGACTGCTATTGAAACTGCAGGGGCAGAGCCTGAACAATTCTACTGGTTTTCTAAAAATAAGGAGCTTTATAGCTAAACTGCAGGATGTATTTTAAAAGAGTCTCAACATTTTTCTTTTTACTGCTACTTGTATCCCATCTCTACCAATTTTTACTGCTTTACACAAAGGCACATTTATTGCAAGGCATGGCATAAAATCAACACTCTTTCATTCTAGCAGTTAAGCTCCATCTTACAATGTTTGTGATGTGCCACAATATTCAAATGCATTAAAACAAAACTTGACCCACCAGAGGGAATATGGATTTACAAATAAAATGTCAGGAAGGGAGAATGCCTGCTTCTCTAGTTCAGACTTCTTAGCTGCAACTACTCTGTTGAATTTTGCATTAAAAATGTCTTATTTTCATTTAAAACCCGCATCTCTCAAATACCTCATGAAATACTGCAAGACTCTGAAGTGTGAATGAAGCAATCAGTTTTTTCATTATAAATGCTTTATTCTAATCAATCAGGGCTTAGTATTCCTAAACCTTTAGAGAATTCTTGTTTAGCTTTTGCAGGGGTTGAAAATATTTATTGACCAAAGGGTAAAATGCTTTTTCTTCTTATTGGAAAATATTTGCTGTTAAAATACTTAGAACTAATCCCCTTAAAATACTGAGGACTAGTTTCTGGTCAATTTGTAGCTAGGTGTACTGACAGAAAAACAGTGAGGTCTTGGCACCCACATAAGGTTACCAAAAGATTGCCCGGGGTTGCAAGTAAAAGATCACATACCTGCTCATATCCATACTTTCCTGGAAGCTGTGACAAATGGTCATGTGCTTTCAAGTTTAGAGGACAGCTCAATGTGTACGTGGCTGTCCTTGCTTCAGATTTTGGGGTGAGCTATTGTGCTTGTAGCCTAGCTGACTCATTTGCCTGGCCCAGCTGCTGAGCACTGTCCCACAGTGAAGGCCAACAAGTCAATTTAAGTGCCACCAGTCTTGCTTTCCTGGTCCTCACTGAGAACCAAGACTGAGGAAAAGCAAATGATAGTGAGAACTCGCTCACATGTGTAACAGACTCATCTCTCATTTGCTTCTGCAAGATTTTCTCTTTGACTTTTAGTACCACATTTAAAGCTAAAATTCTGAGAGCAGAATAATCTCTCTTTTATGGATATCTGAAGATCTTGTTCTTCAATTACAAGCAAGTCCAATACTGATGGTGTGTTATTTCTCATTAGTAAATGTGGTTAAAGGGTAAGTTTTACAAACTTTTTTTTCCCCTCTATTCTTGTCAGTAAATAAAAAATAGAGATACACATGTAGATAGTGTACATAAATTATTTTGAAGTCAGACTAAGTGTGGCAATTTAATTGTCCTGGTGCAAGTATGTCTTAGATGAATTTGGGTACTGGAGTGTAAAACTTCATTTTCATTTTCTAAACATTTTTTTTTATCTCCATCTTTCAACCTGTTTTTCTCTTTAATAGCTTTAATTAAAATATGCAAAAAAAAATGAAGGGACAACTCTATCAATTCTTTTAAAAATAGCAGAATTGTAGTTGACAAAATTGGTACAGCTTTAAGGACAAGACTCAACTAGGAAATAATTCCATTCTTTATCATATAGAAACTTACATATGGTTTGCTATCGCTGCTGCCCAGTGCCAAAACCAACATCTCAGTCTGTGCAAAGAAACAGGAGGACAGTCAGTGGGTGGGCTCAAAGCATGAAACAGAAGGAGGGAGAGGGAGTGAGTGGGGGAGAGACTGTGTGCATATGTCCAGAAGAGTTGAGTAGCTAGAGCATCAGGGAGATGAAGAACCAAGATGCTTACTCTTCTTCTCTATGATCCACAAAATGTGCTTAAATTCAGCTCTACTGGATCCCCCATGGGCAAGTTTTTTGGTTATTCTGTACTTTCCAAATTCCAAATGAATAAATAAAAGATATACCTTGGAGCAGGAATATTCTGTTCATGTTAATTAACAGTATTCTAGATGTTCTGCCTCTCTTTGTTCCTTTGCTAACTATATCAAGTGAACAGCAGCAGTGGGACAGCTGGAAAGTTTCATCCTGAACTGACGCAGTGGATGGAAAATGTTGATTGAAGTTTGTGCTGTGAATGGGAGCAGAGCATGGTTGCAGGATGTGTCTCATTCCTTGGGATCCCATGGAAGGAGCACACCTGATCTGAGGTAGGTGCCCAAATCCAGGCACCTCAGCCTCTCTATCTCCTGGGGCTTGTCTTGCCCTCTGAACTGCAATTGTATCCAGCAAAGCACCTCTCTCTTCTCCCAAAAGTGCTCTCTGCTTCCACAGGTTCCTGAATCAGGAAATGAGATGATATTAGATGGCAATCATCTATGAGTGAGAAATTTCAGTAGCTAAGTTACTCTGAGGATTTATTCATAGCTTTTACTGAAATCAGGGGGGAAATGCTCATCTAGATTCCTCTGCAAGTCAGGCCGTAGGAGTTTCAATGGGAAAGGAATGTCTGGGCATCATCTGTGTTATTAAATTTTATTTTTGATGCCTCCATAGATTTCGTAGTTTTGCAAAAACATGTAGCAAACATGGAATTTATTGCTCATAGTACATCCAGGAAATGTGTCATAGTACAAGATGGACTGAACATAAAAGATGGTTAGCAAGTATATGGCCATGGTCTGTAAAACTGTTAAAAAGATCAATAAATAATTCCAGTGATAGCATATTGAATTTCAATAGTCAGTGAAAACCAACAGTTTCAAAATGCTGAATTTTGCTTTTCTAATGACTAAGTCTGTGTCACTTTACCATAAATACTTGACTTTAGCAATTATCATCAAGGCCCTATTTAACAGGTTTCTAATTTTAACAAACGTGATTTACTGCAGTAGTGAATTGTTGATACGATACCTATTCTTTATTCCTTGATGAGTTTAACCCATAAGTTGATTGTATAAGTAAAAATGTCTGCAGGGATTTTTTTCAGTAAGTCGAAGGAATTGGATGGGGGAGGAAAGCAGTGTTTGTTATACTCTGGGGATACAGAACTGAAGGTCCCCCGATGTTTGAGTTAACTGGCATCCATCTTTAAGGCATGCAGGTCTTTATTATCTAATCATTAACACCTTATTATACAAACATTAATACAGGCTGCATTGTCACAAATAAGGCAAATGGATGTATTTCCAGGCAGACTAGATCTAGATGCATTGGTGTGTATTCTGGGATTAGCTAAACCAGCCTGATTTCAATCTGTGGTCAGTCCTACCTGCACCAGTTCATTCCTTTTTTCCACTTTGAGTTTTCTTTTTTTTCTCAGCTCTTCAGCCTTAACTTGGACCAATAAGCTTACTTTTTAAAACACTCTGTAAGAAAGTCCTATAAATGTGCAAACATCTATTAATATTGCTGCATCTCCTCAGGCATATAAATATAAAGCTCTTTCCGCTTTATTCCTTATGCGAGGATCAATCTCTTTTTGTTTTTTAAGTTGATGTTTGTATAGCACCCAGTCTCATAGGGTTTTGGTTTCACAGGTACAGTTGCATGGATCAGTAACCCAACAGGATATATGAGGTATAATTTAAGGCCCTGACTAATGAAAAATGGAAATAGAAGCTGAGCAAAAGCAGAAAAAAACACTACTACCCTCTGAGGTAATCAGAATTAGCTATTAGACCATGCACCAGACAGGTGGCCAACAGGGACTGTACCCATCAGATGTGTTCATATTAGGCATGAAATATATCCTGATAGTGCCAAGAAGCTTACAGCTCTGGGTGGTACCTAAACAGGCACGAGATTAAGCTTCTGTTAGAAGGGGAGTGTTTCACTGTGAGCCAAATGGACTTCCCATAGTGGGAAAATATTTCTAGATACAAGTTTATAGTGAAAAAAAATTTCATCATAATTTGTTAATTTGGACACAATGCTCAGCAAAGCTCCTCTGTCTCATGAGTCTGTTGTTATGCTGGAAATTAAAGGGTACAATCATAGCCACCAAAAAAAAGAGATACAGGTATGTCATGCTTTCTTGTCAGCGACCCACTCAATTGCTTCCACCGGTAAACACTGGCACATTAAAATTACCCTCTCCTAGTAGGACAAAATTGTCCAATGAAAACCTTTTAGAGCTTCCTTTCCTTTCACAAAAATTAAATTAATTTGCCATGCAATTCCTCTTCATATCATGCTATGTTATTCCTTATTCCTGCATAACATTGTCTTCTCTGGATAAATAAAATACACTAAGTCTGTAAGGCTCATGGAATTCAAGCATTTTTCTAGGTTGATCTGGTTGTTCTCATTCTTGTTTGTCCCATTCCCCACCACCCTTCCCAACCCCCCCAAGACCTTCTTGAGTTTTACAATAACACTTTAATGGTTTTGTGACCCACTCAGCATGAACATGGTGGAATGTGTCCAGAAGCTGTAGTTCATTACCTGTATTTTAATCCAAATGGAGTAATTTAATACAAATATCGAGTTCAACTTCTAGATACATAAAGTATACTCATGTTTTCAAAGAGTTCCTAAAATCACTTCAATCTACAGGGAATTAATTATGTATGTGAAAAGTAGAAAATTCTAGAGGCACCATTTAATTTTGAGGAAAAAAAATATACCAGCCCAATGGCTATTGCAACAACTTTTTCATTTTAACAGCAATAAATTTTCTGCATTCATGAGATATGCTGATAAGGCAGAAAGTTTAGTAACTTATGCCACTGCAAGTTGCACAATCACCATTGCTTCTGATGCCTTTCCCTGGTCTTAAAATTAAAACCAAAACATGGTTTATGGGGAAAAAAGGGCTTTACCTCGGTATTTATTTCAGGATCCTGGGGTACAGCACCCCATCCAGGTGGAATGCCCCGAAATGCATGCAGACCCGAAATACAAACAGTTATTAAGGCCTTGCAAATTAGCCTATCTATCAAAGATTCCCCAGTGAGAGTCTCAAGTGAACCCCCCCTGTTCTGAGGAACCTTCCCCCTGGATGGGCCACTCTTAGTTTACAAAAATATGTTTTGGAGAGGACCTTGGTGTCTGGGACTTCCAGGATGTTTGGTCTTTTGGCCTAACAGTACAATGGGTCTCAGCTAAGTTATCAGACTTGGAAAATTACAAGTATGTAGGCTAAAAGCACTAGGAATACATAAAACTATAAAAGAGTATGTAAGAGGGGTATAAAAGAAAAAGAAAAAAAATCATTCTGGCATCACTTCCAGTAAGTGTTCTAAGTACCAACTACTTCTGAATAAAAGGTCTATGTGGAAAATGATGTCATTATTTTTGTTTACCTTGCACATTATTTAAACAAGAGTTTTCACATTCATGGCAGCAATTTCTGTCTCTGAAAGCAGTAATGATTAGGTCTCTGTAACAATAATGGAAATACAGTTTTTTGTAGTTTTAGAGAAATTATTCCACATTATGAGGTATTAAAGCCCAATTATATGTTTCAGCAAATAATCAAGTTTTGTTTCACAGTGCAAATACATATACAATTTGTCTTCTTAGTTTGTCCTCATTTTTATATAAATAAATATATATATGATAGTCTGCACCAAGCAACTCAAATTGGCATGAAAATATTACCTCATATGTACATTAAAATGATTTATAAAATAGAATCAGCAAAAAGAACCCAAGTGGACTATTTATCACTGAAAAAGATCATAGTTTCTGACACTTTATTTAGTTCATTTATATATCCTGAGGCGGAGTTTTAACTGAAACTAACTTTTCTTGCCTTCAGCAGAGCTGATCTAGCAGGAAGGAATCATGAACCAAATCTTTGGTCTTGATTCTAATGTTGGTGCTAGCTGAAACCGTGAGCTGCTTTTTCAGTTGTTCAGCTCCATGTTGAAGCTAAGGCAGACCTGGAAGTGGACATTTCCCTGGAGTTTCAGATCTACCCTGGGCCAGTTGTAGACCTTAGCAAAGGTCTCACAGTTTACTAATGTCATGATTCATATAAATATACTTGATTACTATAGATCTTAAAGAGGTCAAGGGCTTCTTTTAGTCGTTTTTTTGTTTTTGTTTTTGTTTTTTTTTGTTTTGTTTTGTTTGTTTCTGTTGTTGGGGTTTTTTTTTTTTGGTTTTTTTTTTTGGGGTTTCTTTTTTGTTTTTTTTTTTTTTTTACTTTATTTTTATCTGTAGATACTTCTGCTACTGAAAGATCTTGTCTTTTTAGCAAATCTGGATTAGTAATTACTGATTCAGATCATGTTGAGCTTCTCTTCTGTACTCAAAAGTACCCATAGCTGTGTAAGACCATGCCATGTTATGCCACCCAACAGGACACAGAAATTCCTGAACTTGAGGGGGGAACATTTTGTGGCATGTTATTCTCACTTCTGGTCCTGGAGAAGGCTTGGACTGGCACGGTGTTTTCACTGGAATTCACTGAGCTGCACAGAAATACTTGTAGCCTGGGGTGATCCAAGCCTGGATTTAAGCCCAATCTGATCCTTCCAAGAGATAAAGTTTTTCCCATGGACCAAATCCTTACTTTGGGATTGCCTTCTTCATGTTGCAAACTGGATGCTCACCTTTTGACGATCATCTGTACAAGAGAACTCTATATTACATTGTACTCCAAAGGTCATTTTCACCCAAATCAAATAATCTCAGCTACTCTTCCTGGCCTAGGTCCTATCCTAAAACATCCTCAGAGGCTATTCTGCCCTTTGGCTGTTCTGCCTTTTGACTGTCCTGCCCTTTTGGGCATCAGGCTTGTCAGCTGGAGACTTTTGAGTTTGTCTCTGTGGGGAAGGTTGATGCAGAGGAACACAAAGTCATGAACTGAGATTTTAGGGATTTTGCAGCCTGAACTTCCTGTGTTCCCATTCTGTGAACCTGGCTCTGACGCATTATGCAAGGGGCAAATCCCAAAGGGAAGGCTGTGGATCTGTCACACTTGTCCAGTTTGATGTGAGAGAAGAGAAGCTGCCGTGTTGCAAGCCCAAGCATTGCCAGATGTGGTGTTGATCTCAGTGAGGTTGGTTCCAATACCTGAATTCAACCTGTACCCCCATCTGCAGTGGAATTTCACTTCACCTGAGTGTGTATTTTGTTTAAGCCTTGTTTTGCTCCTTTGTTTGCTTGTCTTCATACGAGTGTGGAAGGAGGGCTTAGATGAGGAAAGGAGCAAGTGCCTAGTCCAATCCTGCATGCTGTTTGGATGTGTCTCCTGAAGCGACAGTGCTCGTTCCCATAGGATGCCCCAGATAAGTCAGCAGTGCTCTGCTGTCAGTGGCATTAAAAAGCTACACCTTGCTGCTGCAGCAAGGGCTCTTGTCCTGCCTCACAGATGAGCTAGGCAGTGCAAAAGGCTCAATTCAGCATTAATGGGTTGCAAACTTTGACTCTTTTTTGTGTTTTTTTAGAGTTTGTAAGGCATTGCTCACATACACGGACACTCTCTTCTGCTTTGGGAGTTTTAAGCAGCTTTAACTTCTACCAGTAGCTAAGTTTTAACTTGATCCCTCTTGCTCTGCCAAAACTCTACTGCACCAGTTTGGCCAAGCTGCTGATTTTATTTGCTTTTAGACATATTTGCACAGTTTGTTAATACACTAAAAAAAACCCTAAATATCAAATTACACCATCTTCACATTTCACTTACGCACTCTTTAACTTCCTACAAATAAAAGGCTCTCATCTTATAGTCCAAACTACCTTTGTGCATGGCCTCTGTATTTGCTGTTTATTTAGGAACAAGATTGGGGAATACCAGACCATTACAAATGCTGGTTTGAAATATACTCTTCGTATAATTTTTGGATTATTCCTTTTTATCACATCTTAATTTTGAATATTAGAAATCCTTCTCCTGTGGATAAGGGTAGTTTTTGCCAACCTAATTTCAAATGGACTTTAAAAATTCAATCTTTTTAGCTCTTTAGGTTTGATTGTGTATGGCTTGTAGGATTATAGCTTCTTAGTTTTAATGCTTATTTTTGAATGCTGGTTTGGGGTCAATGGTTAGAAACTCTCCTTATCATTTTTAGTTCTGAAATATCCTTTTGATTTACATGTCTGAAGTGACAAAAACTCTTATTGTTATCATTTTTGAAAAATTGCCTAGATACAGCCAAATCTTTCACTGCTTGCTGCACAGATCTGGTTCTTGCCTTCATGTACTGTAGAATTCATTATTGTAATGCCTTGTTTACTTATTTCTGTCTGGTGATAATAGGCTTTTTAGCCTTCAGCATTCAAGGCCTTTGTCTGCAGAGGAAAAGAAAAATCAGGCAAAACATCAGGCTCTTTCATCAAGCTTTTCAAATCTCATTTCACAAGTTTGCTGTTAACCATTTCAGCATCACAACAGAGGATCAAAAACCTTCACAATAAAAGATCCAGAATCAGAAATACCTCTGCAGGGAAATAGTCTTTGTTCCTAAAGCTGTTTTGATGCAAAGCATATCTTCCAAGATGCATATTCCCCTTTGAGTGGTAAGGGCTGCCTACCTTCACAGACCTTCTCCTATGTATTGCTTTCGATAAAGCCAGAAAATGATGTGGTAGCATCATTCCTATTGGCATTCTGTTTGTGGTAATAAATCCAGCAAAGTACCATATTTAACTACTGGTCTCTACTTCCCTAAATTCCCATGTTTTCTTGTTCCTTTAGGAATGGCAGCCAAGGCTAATGGGTGTCAAGAAGCTGCTGAATGATTTTCAACCAATTATATTTATTTTTAAACCCAAAATATTATCTGGAAAAAAATTACTAACATTATTAATCATGAAGAATTTATGAAAAATTTATTTTTTCACTTTTTAAAACAGCAAGTGTTCACAAAATGTTATTTTTTAGCTGTAAACGTATTTTGTGTGACTATTGAAGAATAAACTGGGCTTTCTTCGCCATTAACAAACCGGTAAACCTGACAGTGCATGTGAATTTAATAAGTAGGTTTTTGTTTTCCAGGTAATCTTAAAGGGTTTTTTTGATTGTTTGTTTGTTTGGGTTTTTTATAATACTAACTTCACTGCTGTTACAGTTCCTCAGGCTTTCCTATTATAATATCTTCTTCATGATGCCTTTATGTTTGTAGTACCTTGCTGGTTTGCTGTCACTGATGTCTGGCTCAGAAAAATGTTTTAGAAACTTCTTTTTAATTTCAGTGAACACAAATAAGTGATTTCAAAGGAGTAAGCAAAGGGCAAACTTGTCTTTCTCACTCTGGACCTCCATCACATTTCACCAGGAAAGATCTGCTAATCAACTGAACATTGCTTGTTCTGGGCCCTGGACGTGGTGGTGGTTCAATGGGAAGGAACAAGGGACACGTATCATCAGGTGTTTGAAAATTACATAGGGCAAATTAAAGTTCATCAGTCTTCTGACTGCTCAGTGCTTGGCTCTGCACCTGTGAGCTCTTCAGGCCTGTCTCCATCACCATCAGTGATTTGTTTGGCCACTCCTATTGCGAGTTTTTATGATTTTGTCACATATAAAGTAGCTGGTCTGAAATATTCTGTGCTTCCTTTTTGCCCCATGTGATACTTTTTGGAGATCTTGGGAATCAGTAGTCAGATGGCTTTTCCAGAATTAGGACAGATTTCCAGCTTTTCCAGAGTTAGGACTCCCTTTCTAGAGTTACATTACTTTTAAGAAAATCTCTAACATGCTCATAATTATAGCAGAATTTGAAATCTGGCAAGGGTTTTTATTTCCTTTTTTTCAAACTCATGAAAATTCATCTGTGTTGTCTTCTTGCCCTGTTGTGACTCATCAGAGTTTTGTGACCAATTGTCAGTAGATTTCACCCACACTGTGCAGACTCCATCTTCTTACAGCTCCTGTCTGCCAGTTAGACTGTTCTGTGCCTGAGCCATCCCCCAGCATAACCAAAATATATTATGGGCTGCTCAGACTTCCCAGCAAGACTGCAGCTCTGTTGAAAGCCTTTGCCAAATGATAATACTGGCACTGTCCATACCAGCAAGGTCCTGCTTCTCAAAAACTCTTGTTCTACAGCAATTTTGCATCTTCCAGTAGATTGCTGAGGACTTTCAACTCTGAACCTCTTGAATTTATGGTTAGTTTGGGGTTTTTTTATCTGGTGCTTCAGCTCTGGCTAGACACTTTTAAAACACCCAAGCTGTTCATATGAATACTCACCCTTCCCCATAAAACACAGTCCACCTGGAAACATCACAGGCCCCATAAGCATAGTGGGAGACTATTTTTCCTTTTTCCATCACTTATGTACTATTTACTGATGGCTAAACACCATTAGTTGAATTTCAAGCTTAAAAAAGCAGAAGCACATTTAAATATGGAGTTTGAGTGTTTTAATAAATTGTACACATTTGAAAACAGGACATGTTCATTTTACTGTAAAAATAAACAAACCTTTGTGAGTTGAGGAAAGGATTCATGAAAACAAACATTACCCTGTGCTTTATAAGCATCTTATCAATGAATAATAAACTCTTTTATTTCAGGAGTCTTGTAATAATATAAAGAGTTGAATCTGTTTGGAAATGTATTCTTTAATGAGTGCATGCTGCAAGCACATCCACCTGTAAAGCTGAACTTTAGCATTCAGGTAATAACTGTGCTGTCAGTTTGGCATCTATCTTATGGTCAGCACTATGGCAGTAAAATAATTAAGAAATATTAAGTGTCTTAAGAGCCTCCATTTGAAATGCTGCATTAGAAACAGTGTTCATAAGTTTTGGCAGTTAAGTTTCTTTTCCTTTAAGGCTCCTGGAGCTTGGTGCAGTCCCTACATTCTGTGCATTCCTGTGGGTTTTGAATTGCATTTAATGGGTGAACATATGAATACGTAAAAATGCTTTACCCCCTGCCATAAATTATTCATACCAATAGGCCACTCCTGCTGCTTCTGCACAGTCTGTGGAAGTTGGACACATGGACAGACTGGTATTTCTAAGAGCTTTAGCATGAATCACGTTGGAGAGGTGTTAAAGACAGCAATTCCCTAAAGATCGAGTGTATGTACTTTCTTCTTGGAGCATGTGCTTATAAGAAACTGGCGACTTATTCCCCAAGTAGAATGCATTAAAATAAAAATCCTTCTGTGTACATTAAGTAAAACACTTCAGCCTTCATTAGCAGGTCTAAAAGAGAGCAAGAGCATTAAAGACAATACTTGCAAACAAGTTAGATATGATCCTGAGCCTGCAACAAGCAGCTTTCAGAAGACATTACAGCAGGATGGAGACTGCAGCCTGTAAAACACTAAATTCATCTGACAAAGAGAAAGGGAGAGAGGGAGAATGAATATGTGAAGCAAAGGCAGGAAAGTTCATTGGTGTGAGGATACTGCATCCCCATAGTCCACAGCAGCTTAAGCAGGCTGGCTGGGACAGTATCCTGGTAAATGCAAGCAGAGCATGTACAGCTGGTAGTTTTCTGGTTAGGTATAAAAGTCTTGACCATAGGGTTTTTTCCCCCATTTAATTTTGTGATGTCAGCAGATCCCCATTCAGCAAAGAGCAATGCTCTGTGGATGGGATTTGCACAAATACGCAAGTGCTTTGCTGAATTAAGGCCAATGGCACTGATGATATCAGTATGTGAAACCAGCGAGTAGGGGTGTAATTGACTCATGAACCAAAACCCAGAAAGCCGGTATTAAAAACTGCAAAATAGTTAACATTTTGTCTTGGCATCCTGAAGCAGTGAAAGGCAGATAGAAGAGATTTTAAACAAGGACTCTAAAAGATTTTTAATTGCTCTCTTTAAAAAAAAAACTTTTATATTTTATGTCCTTGATTCTTTTCTACTCATGTTTTTAAAAATAATAACAGTGTTATTTAAAATAATTTTCCCTTACACCAGAAGACATGAAGCTCTATGACATAAAACCAAAATAATTATTTCTCCCATTAGGAATTACTTAATGAAAAAACCAGTATGTTAAACTTAAAAAAAAAAAAAAGATAGAGTTCTTCAAATCTTCAGTCAAAATCAGAGGAAAAAGCCTCAGGAGTGAATATCCATTGCACAGGCAGAACAATATAAAGTATGAGGTCAATGTACTTGGGCAGAATCTAAGGATTACTGTAGGACTCTGGATGTTTCCTTTTCTTAGTTTCATGATTACTCATCTTAAAATAAAATAGATTAAAATTGATTGAACTTCCTTACATTTATGTAATTAATATGTCCTCATTAGAAATCAATTAGCTCTGATAATTCCCATTGGTGCCATGGTTGATAAACTAAATGCCAATCAGTGTAATAAAAACAGTGAAATATAATTTCTTGTTGTTCCAAGTGATGATCAACTAATCAGCAGTAAATTTAGTCAGAACATATTAACATCAATCAGCCATATTAGTGCTTGCAAACTATAATAACCAGCTACATCTGACAAGTTATGCAAGTTTTTCTATGAACAACTGTAGGCCATATGCATATGGTATGCATATATGCCTTAGGTATATGGGTTTTATATATGTGTATGCAAGCAGTTTAAATATGTAAGAATATAAAATTTCCAGGAATGAAGTAGTTAGCCCTGTAGTAAATGTCTGTTGCTTGAACAGCCTACAGTTTTAAAAAATCTGTACTGAGCTTCACTGTTAATGGATCCAAGAGACTCTCATAATCAATGCCAGCTTTTCTGCATGTCCTGTAAATTTGTCCATACTGCTTGTTCAGACAGAGAAGCTTTAGTCTCTTCCCCCTTTCTGGTGGGCAGTAAGTAGGGAGAAAAATGAACCTAACTGATGCAATTGCCTGGATTTCCTTTCCTTAATTAAAACAGTAAGGAGGAGATAAAATGTGGACCCCCACCTGGATAGGACCTGCCTACCAGTGGGGACTCAGGCTAAAATTGAAATGGCTTTTTGGGAATTCCTAAATTTTTATTGGGTTGTTTTCATCCCAGTCACCAAAATTCAATATATTTAATGAAGACCTTGATGTCAGCGGGTATACAGGATATGTGGAAATTTATTAATTTCTATGGTGTAAATGCAGACATCACTATTCAGACCCTGACCTTTAAGATGCACATATTTACAGTGTTTAATTCTGCACCACACATGTTCATGGTAATGACTGAAGATATGAAGAAGCATTTTGAAGAGTATTTATTTGATATTAAGGGAAGTATTTTACTTTGTCTTCAAACAGACCACAAGTGTACATCAGAGCAGTTTACATCTGTTTGGGGTTAGTTTCTATGACTGAATGAGTATTTCGTAGTAAATAACCTACTTAATTGTTTTAATCTTTCTCTGTTTGCATATATTCTGAAGATGCTTTATAATGTTCTTGACTTAGTGGAAATTACTCTTTCAATAGGTTCTCTGAAGATTACCTGTGGATTGTTTATGTTTGAAAGACTCATTATTCAAAATTAAAAATGTAAGATAATTTTGAACTTCACTTGCTACATATCATTATTTCTATTCACAAATTAGGAGAAATTTCTGATGAAACCACTCTGAACGACAAGTATAAATCTACTTGGTAAATAGTGTCATTATTCTCAAATATTCTTCAACACTCCTGCCTATGAACTCATCTGCAGGAATAGTCACAGTAAGTAAATGGGAAGAAGACAAACAGCCAAGACACATTCACTGTTTTACTTGAGTGAATATTCTTAGAAAATATTTAGAAATATTGGCTCTGTTATTAGCTGTATAAATATTCATACAAATCTGTCTATCAGATTGCCTCCCTGAAATTACTCAGGCCTTTTTAGGAACTTGGGGAGAAAAGTCTCTTAAAAATATATTTCTGCACATTTTCCGGACGTATAATGGACTGGATATGGCCTTATAAATTACAGGCTTTTCCATACTCATCCAGTCATGGGGCCAAATCTCAAAGTTTACTTTAATGGGATTTTGGCTCAGCAAGGTTGGAGGAAGGGCAGCAGAATTTAGCCTACGATTTATACTGCTTTCAGAAATTGCTCAGTGAAAAAAAAAATACAGCAGTAGTACTTAGGTAGTACAGTTGCATGTAATTTATTTTCTGCATAACCCACATGAAATTTAATAAGATATTTTAAAAGTCACATTTTTGACTGAAGTCTTACAAATTCTAGCTTTAGTGAAAGCAACTACTGGCTTCTCAAATGAGTTAATCAAGTAAGGCAAAAAGTGGAAAACATATTCATTCCAATGTGTTTTCTTTCATTATTTTTATTTTTAAAAAAGGAATTGTATTTCACAAAATACACAAACATATGATAGAAATTAGGAAATGTGCTGTGGCTGTGTTCTCAGCAGGGATGAAAAATGGTAATGCTCTGGCAGTCTAAGGAGATAGGGTTCAAACTTCAGGGCCAGCAGCTATATTAGCCTCTAGGATAAAGACTGATTTTCACTAGAGACAGTGGCACCCACTGCCTTAAAAAATAATTTTAAAAAAAGTTTTGAATGTGTAGGAACTTCCTCTGTAGACTATCATAAGTTGGAACAATTACCATAGAGGAAACTTTAGTAAGCTATGAGCTTTGGTAACTTTCCATGGATTTTTATATATACTTGTGTGTGTTTGATAACCACATGCCCAGATAAGGTGGCAGTCAAACCCTGATGTAGTCAATTCAAACAGATTTTTGGCAAATAAACGGTATTCAGTGAATAATATTGTTTATTGACTTCCTGAGGCAAATCTTGAAGCAAGCAAACCAAAAAGCAAAGCAGAGAGCTGTCTGCAACCACTGGGGATTACACCCAGCCTGCCACCACCTAAACAGCAGCTGCAGCCACAGAGGCTTTGTTGTGCACCTAAGGAATTAACCATCCTCTGCAGGATGTGCAATTATTTATATACTTTTACTTATGCACAATATTAATGGAATACGTATATTGATTACAGACCCAGGGACTATAAAAAAGCCAAATCACACCAAACACAAAAATGCCCAAAATTTTAATTGCTAGCAGTTCAGTAAAACTTGTGCCATGTAGCTGTTAGGATCCAATTATTACTAGTGAGGTTCTTTAGAAATTCCTCTGCCCAAACTAAGGTGCAAACAAGACCATATGCCAGTGACGATAATATGGATTTTATTGTATAGTAGATATGAGAGAAAGAAAAAAGGAGAAAGAAAGAAATAGAAAATAGGTGGGGGGGGGGGGCAGAAAGAGTGACAGGGACAGAATAAGGGAAGTATGACCACTCCATGGATCTCAGTGATGCTCCGTTGATCCTCTCCAGCTGCTCATCTTGGTGGTGAAGGTCGCCCCTAAAAGTGCAGAATCCCCTGGGTTTATATCCCCTCGAGCCAGGTGGCTCATGTCCCCCTGGGGAGGGGCAGTCTCTTAGAGCAGACTCTGGGTCTCTTCCATCACGTGCAGCCCTGGGGCGCAAGGCTCAGCACTTTAGGAGTCTTTGATGGATTGTGACTCCCCCTCAGCTGCCTCTCACGTGAGAGTCCCGTGGATGTGGCCTGTGGGGTTGGGGGTTCCACAGCTGGGCTGGTTTGTGTAAGGGAGGATGGGTGTTTATTGCCTCTGGCCAGAGGTTACACCACACACCTGAAACCTGAAACCTAGTTCTCCCGGCTCTGTTGGGGGGGAGTCTGTGTAAACCTGGCTTCTGTGAGCTGTGCTCTGCCCCCACCCCAAACCTGGCTCCTGTGAGCTGTGCTCTCCCCCACCCCAAACCTGGCTTGTGTGAGCTGTGCTCTCCCCCACCCCAAACCTGGCTTGTGTGAGCTGTGCTCTCCCCACTTGCTCAATTGCAAACTCAGCAGAGGATGATCCTCAGCCCAGCTGGTGGCTTTAGGCTTTTGGTGGATACAAACCTTTCCCTGTGCCTGAGATGACTGAACCATGGGTTTCCCTTTATCTGATCAGCAGTTTGACTTTCAGCCCAGAGTCCCGGTTTTCAGGGAGGCTTCTTGATTGTAGCTTCTTTAAAATGAGCAAAACTTTATATCAACATTTGAGGCATGAACTATTTTCGGTCTCTGACGGTAGCCACAGGGCTACTATGTGACTGTTGTTCTCTGCATCTGAGAGACACTGGGTTTACATTTGGAGCAAAGATGACTCAGATTAGACATTGAAACAGATTGCCTGGGGCATCTTCAGTGCTGGAGATCTATAAGAAGAAATTAGATAAATATTTGTCAGAAAGGCAACAGATATGGGGAATCCTGCCTTGGTGCAAGCCCCCCATTGGCTTCCCAGACTTATGATTTAAAAGATCTGTATATAAAGCTGCAGTTTAGGTGAAAGCTATATATTCAATAAACAAAAATTAGAAAATACTCACTATTACATTCTTTTGACACCTAAAATTAGTTTTCAATTTGACATAAAAATTTTTAAAATTTATTTCTCTAGAGGTAAATACAAGAATAATCGCAGATTCACAGATTCTTCTTCTTCTTTTTTTTT
>VZRF01009392.1:653757-854906 GCA_013396875.1 Vireo altiloquus
CAGTTGCTTTATGCTCAGAGATCTACACTAAACATTTAGAATTCCACTAAGGGCAAAATCTCTCCCTCTCTTGCAGTGTTCTAAGAAATGAGGTCAGGCATTTCTCAATCCCTGGCAAGAAAACTTTCTGACTCATTACTGCACCACAATGCATCCAGAATTTCCCCTTGGGTCCCAGTCACATTGTTCAAATGTTTTGGAAAAATATATCTTTGACATCCCGAGAAAGGGAATATAGAAAAGATGTCCTCCTAGCATGTACGGATTAGAGTCCTCGTAGATTTGAAGCAGAATTTCTTGCTGTTTCCAGGATATTATTATTTATTAATTCATGCAATGGGCTTCACAGGCACTGAGGTGCTTTACAGATTTACAAATTCCATTGCAAAACCACAGATGCCAAAGTCTTGTTGTTACAGACACTGCTGACATGTGACCAGCTCTCTTGTAGGACCCAGGTATCATCAGAAATCCCCACTAATTTGGCACTGAAATGACTGAGCTTCTGCTGCATGATTGCTAAGCACTTCAAAATTCCCCAGAGCTTCTTGCCCTGGGTTTAAGACATCAGGTGCTCACTTCAAGTGCTTTGGAGACCGGCTGTATTTTTCTTAATGAGTGAGCCTATATGGCTATGTCCTGAAATGGATGCAGCTCATCCAAGCCTGCCAGGCTGTATACAGTTTTCTGGGAGGTCCAGGATTCATTTCTGAACCATGAAGCCTCACATTTACTTTATGACTGTCCAAAATCTGATCTGGGCGCATCCATTGCAAAAACATGTTGATGCATTTCCACTCCATCCTTCCATCCAGACTCCAGCAGGTCGGAAGGTACTCTGGTCCAGGTCCTGTTCAGAGTAGGTCCAACCATAACTCTTGTCCTGTTTTTCCAGGGAGCCTGGCTTAAAAACTAGCTTTGTTCCATTTGTCTACTTCCAGGTTTTTGTTGCCAGTAAATTGTTTTTATAAAACTGCTGAAAGAATTCTTATGGACAGCAATGGACTTGTGTCTGCCATGGTCAGAACCCTGCAGATAACTCAAGTAATGGGTACTGCTATCCACTTTTATCTTTAGAGAGCCGATCTACCCTGTGAATGGTTACACAAGAGGTGTCACTGTGAGGGCTCACGATTAGGAAGGAGGAAAGACAAAGGACGCTACTGAGCTGATGATGCATTAGTATTTCCACACCATGTATACCTTTTAAGGAAAGGGGAAAAATGGGGTAAGCAAGGACCACTCTTACTGTGTTGAACTTGAGACAAATTTAAACCTACTCCTCAATAAAATGCCAATACCAGAAAAACTTGGTACATATGTAACATTTTAGTTTGTGACAAAGCATGTGAGATGCCCTGCCCTGTAAGGTGCTAGAAAGTAGCTGCAACCCAAGTGGCAAGAAGCAGCTTTCCTAAGAAGAGAAGCCCTTGTAAAAGAAATCCACCAGTCACCTTTTTTTTTTGTCAAGGTTAACTAGTTTATTAACAAGATAATAAGTAGCTGAGGACAAGGGAATGGGATAAGCCCACTTCCCAACGGCAAACCAGAAGTATGAGAAAAAGAAAAAAAAAGGAAGCACAGGTGGTGCTGGACATTTCCACAGCCTGACACGATAGGAAGGCCCTGCTCCTTCCTCGCGGTGTCCTTTTACAGCCTTGGAGGGGATCAGAAATGCACCAATCAGGACACTTGCTTTCAAGGGTTTTGATTGGTCCATTACCATGGTGCATTCCTGACCAATCATTCGGTGAACTCGGTGGGTGATTGGTCGTTGTTCTAGTCCAATCCTGTTTGCTCTCTTCAAGGTGACATAATCCATGATGGAATATCTTTTCATCAGAGTCCTGCTAGATGTTTCCTTGTCTTGCCCACCCTTATTGCAGCCCCGTACATCAGATTGTGCTTACTCAAAACATATAATCAACAAACAACCAACAACTAACAATAACCAACAGAACCCAGCCCCCCTCAAACAGCTCATTAACATCTTAACTGTATAACAACCTTAATATTAACTAGCCTATGAAAGCCAGAACATTTATAATACCTTGTATGTGTACATGGCTGACAACTGACCATCACTTCCCTTTTCTCTCTCTTCTGAATTGCTCCTATAAATTATAGCACTGAGTTTGATACTGAAAGAACACGGATAAATATTTTGTATCATTTCTAGATGGCCCCAGACACCAGACAAGCCTCTTCAAACCCATTTGTACATTTGCATGGTGGCAGTTTCTGTTTAAGCTTGAAGTAAGTAAACATATAAAAAATCAATTTGACCTAGATCAGTTTGTGATCTCAAAAATGCAGAATTATGCTTTCACAATTAGCTGTTTCTGTGCTAATTTAACAAGGCGTAAAGCAGAAGAAAACAGCATTGCTTTGCTTCTTGCGAAGGACTTATCCTGGAGCTGGAGAGCCCAAGGACTGGAGGGCTTCAGGGTGGCTTAACACCATTCCATACCTCTGTCCTCACACACTACAAAGGCCAAGTCTTACACACGTACTCCACTACTGCTACTTCCAGTAACCATATAATGCAATCTTGTCTGGAAATTTCTCCCTGACAAAAAGATAGTTTTTCCACAGCTTTTTCATGCTGGAAAGCAGTAACAAAAATCACTCATTTAGCATAATTATACATCAAGGGCAAGTGGCAACACACTTCTTTAGAGAAGGTGAAGTGTCATGTTAACGTATTGTATTCTAATATTAATAATTTGTTTTAATATTTAATATTGCTCTTTAGTGTTTAGACAAGAATTCAACAAGCTTTCTCAGCCATCTCCCACACTTCAGTTTCTGGAATATTGTGTGCCCTGTCCCTCACAGCACTTATTCACACATTAGGAAAATATTGACATGGTGTTGTTACCCTATTTGTGCAAAGGTCTCATCTGCTGCTGACACGTCGTTCCTTTAATCAGTCGTAAGAGCACTGATGTGTCGCACAATCAGTGTCAGACATTTACAAGCTCGACCCAGTAGCTCTTCAGCATGCGCAGATCCCATTGACTGAAGTGGGAGCTTTATATGTTCAAGGGCAGAAGGGTTGGAGCAGTTCCAGCAAATGATCCCTGCCTGCATTCACGAGGACAAAGTGAAAACTCTTGACTTTCAAATAGCATCACTGGGACTCCCTACACCACGTTTTTTGTCCCTTTTTGGTTTTATGTAGCAATGATTACTCTCATCCTCGACTTTTTTTTTCATTCAGGGTGTCACAAAAACTTTTTTTTCTTCAGTCTACTACACAATGGTTCCTGGGAACTCAGCCCCTCCAAGGTTTCCAGGATCAGGCCTCAATTGATATCATTTCAGGAAATCTCAAGATTAAAAAAACTGGCTTTTTTCCAGAAAAATGAAACGCATAGATTTTTTTGCTTATACCAAAAATATTAGGCCTACTGTCCAGAGCTTCCTGATTAGTTAAAGATGTGCCTCTTCAAAACACTTTTATCTCAAAGTAGCATTAATATTTCCCCCTTTTACTGCTCTGTTTTTGTCATTAAAAAACCCGGGCATATATTTGCTTTCTATTTCTGAAAGAGCTTTTTTACTTATTTAAAAAAGTTTAAAAGTCTGCCCATTATCCCTCACTCACACAGAGCTGCAGCTCAAGCAGCCAAGCAGTTGTAATCTAGCCAGTAACTCCCTGAGCTCCTCAGCAGGCAGGTCAGACAAAGCTCTCCCTGTGAGCTGCACTGGTGATGGTTCCTGAAGCAAGGTTTGTGGGAGAAAGACAGAAAACCAGGAGTTTTGAGCTGTTACACATCTCAGCTGCTTTCCCTACTCTCGCAAAAGAGGCTGTTCTTATACTGGACACTGCAGAGCACAGTAGTGGTAGTTTGCTGGGCTCCCAGTGGTTTTTATAGCTATTGTGAGTTTTCAGAAATTTATGAAAATGAAATCTCACCAGTTTATTACTATTCTGGCTTTGCTACCTCATGATAAATTCATGAGCTGTACCACAAGACAGACACATCACATGTTGTGTTAAAATGGCAGGGCTATTCCTTCCACCTTAGGCAACAAACCGAGGTGCTGAAGTTAAAAGCCTCATTTTCCACTGCTTACCTGAGCAGTGGATTCAGGTAGACATCTCTGGGGTAATCCTTGGATTTTTGGGTGGGCTGAATCAGCTAATAGAAAGACTTTCCTAACAAAGACATTATCACCTCATAATTTATTTTTGATGAGAGACTGAATACTTAAAGCTCTTCCCTCATATCCAGATTGGGTTCAGAAGTTTTGCAAGACTGAGGAAAACTAAGGGAAGAAACAGGGCAGATAACAATGAAGGAGTGGCAAATAACAGGCTTGCATATACCATTCCGAACAAGGATTTTCTGGAGGCTGTATTTTATTTTTATGGGTGGTGCGTGTGTGTAATTTAGATTCTGTTTAGCTTTTAAATTGCCAGTGAAAGAACAAAACAGGGAACAACTTAAAATATACATTAACTTGGGCTCATCTTACCTTCAGCACTCTTTTGGTGCTGTGTTGCCACGTTTTAAGAAGAAAAACTACCGTGAGGTAGTCCAAAGCTTTGATTTGGAATTGAAATTTCTCAAAGCTTCAGAGTATGTGAGGTGAAAAATGTTCTTCTGAGCAGGTCAAATATAGACCTCAGTTCTCTTCATATCCTGGCATAGCCGGAGATCTGGATTTTCATTTAACCCTGTACACATCTCTTCAGCTTCCCTCTTCTCTCCTGAGGATGCAAGGAATGGAGGGGTTGAGGGGGAGAGGAATTTATTTCATTAAAAACTGGAGAGATTTTATTATATTTTTCTGAAGTGTCACAAAATTAGAAAATGAATGGAAGGAACAGTCATTATGACAACTTGTCATTGCTGCTCTGCCATTCCTCCAGCTCCCATAGGCTGCACTGAACATGCAGCTATCTGCAGATCTGTACGGTGTGAATCATCTCACACATTGCCGAGGTGAAACCTGGCAACTGTTTAACAATGCTGCTGCAACACTATGGAACATTTTAAAACAGGAAATTAAGAATACCTGAGCCAACTAAAGCCACAGGGGGAAGTTGAGATGGACAGAATTTAATTACCCCTTTTGGAATTTGGCCAGGACACCAAAACTTACACCCCAACCCTCCTGTAAAGTGCCATCAGATCTTTAATACTAACAACTGTTCAAAACATCAGCTTTAGATCCGCTTCAAATGAGAACAGCACTAGAAGTCATCCAAGACCTGTTAAGGTATTCATTTACTACTGACTGACAGGAAGGGTACAACGGGTACAACATATTGATTTACACAAGGTAAAGTAAAGCAGAGAAAGCAAAATATCTCTCCTAGCAGCACTGGAGGCTTAATGTTTTCAGGAGAATTCAGTGTATTTTCAGAAATGTATCAAGCAAAAAAAAAAAATATATTATCTCAGCAGCCAAGACATCCTTGTGCCCCCCTTGCAGAGCCCCCAATATACTTCAGTGCTCAGCCTCTTGTTTGTTGCATTTGTAGCATAGAAAAGGGACACACTATAGTGAAGAACAGTGTGTTGACTTTAAAAGGAAGATTAAAGCCTGAAAGTCTACACATTTTCACTTCTCACATTATGTTTCTAAAGCAAACCATATACTGTTTAATGTTTATTTGTGGTGAAGATGAAAAATTCTTTCTGTGGGTTATCTTTTCAAGAAGAGTAGGATTTCTACAAACCACGGTTCTTGAAATTCCTTAGGCTGGGGAATTATGTCAGCCCTGAAAAGCATGGGCTCATTATTCATATTGTGTTACTCTGTTGACATAATTCCCTAACAGATTGGGACATGAGGTGTCCCATTTGGATACTTCAACCTACAGCCACTGCTTTTGCCTTCTCTAATAGTAAACTCTTCTGCCTCTGAGTTCCTGTTTTAAAAAATCCTTTGAGCAGTATATCTATATAAAAAAGAAAATCTGGGTTAGCTGTGGTCCACTAGCAATTTATCAAGCAGTATTAGTTATGTCTGTGGGATATTTTTCATTATCTGAGGATTATTAATAGAGACACTATATACATAGTGATTATTCCTTGACTAATAATTGAGATAATATCAATATGAAGCCTAGTTTCATTAACACCTTAGTAAAGAGACTGTGATGTGAGGTTTTTTTTTATTCCCTCCAATTTGTAATCAAAAGTTATTTAATAGTAGAATCAGTCTTTACTTATAACTGAGGTTGCGGACTTTGGGAGTTGGCAGAGCCAGCTGCTGGGCTGCTGGGAGCCAGACTCTTTTTGATCTTCATATTGAATGGTTTCCTTTGATCACCTAGACAATAGATCATAAAAGAACAGAGCTTTTACCCATATCTCCCTAAATTTGCAGGTAAATAATGAGATGGTCTGAACTCAGGCTGGAGTGTAAGATTTTTAACAAACAATTCTCCCCTTTGAAGTAGACTTAGTAAAATTAGCATATAAATGAGCAGTGCTGCTACATAAGGACATGTGGCTGAAGAAGAGGGATAATTGGACTGAGGGGGCTATTTTCTAAATGAGGTCGTTTGCTGAATGACCGTCAGTTAGAATACAGGTGTGTTCGTTTTGTGAGTCGAGGATGAGAACTGAATAATGGGGTTTGCTCAAGTTGGGGACTGTGGCTGCTGTGGGAGAGGACTGGAGCTTTGTAACTGGGCTGGAAAGTGGAAAGTTAGGTGGGAGGCAGGGCAGGGATAGACCCCGCTTCTGCAGGAAGAGGCATTCTAATCAGTGCCGTGGAGTCAGGCTGTGGTCCATCACACCGATATTTGCCTCTGTCATCTTCAACTGTGCAATGCTCTGCAATATGATCCTCCATAAATCTCCTCAGAGCTTCCTTTGCTGTGCCTATGAAGAAGGACCATTATGCTGAAATATCTGCACCAGTGGATGCTGACAGGAGCTGCATGAGCTGAATACACCGAACTTGAAAAGCCAGAACAAGGGTTTAGTGTGGTGGTAGCAGGTTGACATTAGGATTTTGAGCTTCAGAGCTTTTTATTTCACCAAAATCAGTGGATTTGCCTGCCCCAGAGGGAAACCTTTTACACAGTACCTTGGACTCCCTCCCCTCTGCATGGCCAGGGTAGCTCCCCGGGACCAAAACATCCTTGTCCTTCCACAGCAGGGACACATGGCTGGAGCTCTCTCAGTAGCAGTGCTTCCTAATGTACTAAATGAAAAAGAAATTAAATTCAGTATGGATGTTTTGAGTCAGCTTTCAACAAAAGTTTCTCAGTGTGCTTGAAAGAATCATGCTCAGTTCACTTACTCCTTCATGCAGTTTAAGAAAAATCAAACTTGAGATTTGTAGAGGAGAGTACATGGATGGGACCATGATCCCAGTGGCACCTGGGTATCAAACAGGGCAGTATATTCTGTGTGGTACAAAAAACAAGCGCAAATTCCCCATGACTTGCTTTGAGGATAGATACAGAGTAAGTTTCTACAGAAAGCATCAGCATATTCTGGAGCCACTCGGTATCCTTTGGCCCAGAAACTACTGAGATCACCTTTACCCTTCCACAGGACATGAGATCGGCCCCTCTTCAGTGTAACCCTCCTGTAATATGGGAGGCTGAAGTCTGAATCCAGCTCTTGTACATCTTCAGTGAGTGTTAAGGGTAATATTTTTTTTAAGATATGTATGACGTTTCAGTCTCTTGTGAATGTATCCTGAAAAAAGTTTCTGTACATCAGATACTCCCTCATCATAATACTCCTTTCCTGTCCTTGGAGACCTGTTAGGACAGGGCTTGGTACTGCCAGTGAGCACAGCAACCCTCCAGAATCTTTGGCTTGCTGCTGGAGCCCTGCCCGAGGCTTTTTCAGGAGGTAAATATGGGCACAGTGGGATGCAGCAGCTAATGGTGCTGGGAAGAGCCACATACGTGCTCTGACAAACAAGTGAACCAAGAAGGGGCTTTGGGGAAGATTTTTGGAGGTGCTTGAATTTGGGGAGCTCTTGGTGGGTTTGGACAAGGAGAGTTTAATGTAGAGCTTTAGAAAGATATGGGGATGGCAGAGGCTGGGGGCTCTCCAGGTGGGACCATGGAAAGGATCAAAGGATGGGGAAGGTTGAAATGGATGGGTTCAGAAATAGGAGCTTTGTTACAGGAGAGTGGGAGAGCTGGGACAAGGTCTGGGGCAGGAGGGCCGTGGGCACCAAGGGAAATGGATTTATTAAACACCTCTGACTTAGATGTTGTGTTTGGGGCAATCTCCTGACCTGTTTTCCTTCTCCGCCCTCCCTGGGTTATTTTTTTGTTTGTTTGTTTCAGGTTTTTTTGTTTGTTTGTTCATTCATTTGTTTGTTTGTTTTTTTCTTGCTGGCAACAGGAGCAGCCTAGCCCAACTAAATAGAGCTGATTCGTTCCAGAAAAATTGATATGAACTTTTTCTGCACTTCTGAAATCTTTCTGTCCTCACCTCTTATATTTATTGGTTCTAAGTTATTCACCAAAAGTTGACCTGAATTCTCAAACTAGTTTTCTTCTGGCAAATAAATTCTTCACTAAAAACATATGTGCCCGTCACTACACTAAATGCAGGCAGTCTATTTACTTGCTGTTTGGCTGATAGCTGGCCCCTTCCCAGCAGCACAGAGGAGATGGAAGGCATTAAGAAAAGCCCTGAATATTGCTGGCTGAATAGTCTGCAAAAAAAGGATAAGGATGACAGGAATGAAATCCTAGCACTGTTAAGAGGGACTTGAAAGATTTTGCTACAGTTTCTATTAAAAAAAAAAAATCAATAGAAGTTACACAAATAAAAACCATGCAAAGCACTTCGAAACCACACCAGTGTGACACCATAACTACATGAGAATTAAAAAAAAAATAATAATTTCTTATTTGTAGAAAATTCACTTTAATGGCTTAGCTCAGTATGGAATAACCTGAAAAATACATTCCAGAACTGGTTTCTTCAGTGGAGAAATGGAGGAAAGGGGGCAACAGAACTGCAAATACAGAGGCACAGCATCTGTCTGCTAAGACCACTGCCTGGCCACTGCTCTAGCACAGTTGCCATCCCTGCTGAACATGTTTCAAGGTGGGGCAGAATCTGGCTTTGGGCTAATGGGTTGATCTGGAAGCTGCAGGCAGAATAGGTGGGGAATGGGATCACCTTTATGAAAGCAGGAGAGTGGCAGAGAAGCTGAATGTAGAACTGGTCTTCAGCAACCCTGTAGGGACAATATGTAGGGTCCCTCAATGAAGTTACTGCCAAAATATATTTAATAATAAACAGAGGGTGAAGAGGCAGAGAGCAACAACAGCCTTCAAAAGGAACTGAACCATTGTCCTGGTTTTTGGCTGGGATAGAGTTAATTTTCTTCATATGGTATAGTGCTGTGGTTTGGATTCAGTGTGAGAATCATGTTAACACACTGATATTCTGGCTGAATAAATGAGTCCTTTAAATGAAGGACTTCTCAGTGTCCTTCTCAGTGCTTTGCCAATGACCAGGAGGGAGTGTGGCCAGGAGAGCTGACCCAGCCTGACCAAATATGGAATGGCCATTCCATTCCACAGGACATGCTGATTATATATATAAACTGGAGGGGAGCTGGTTGGGAGGCACCACTTGCTGCTCAGGGATGGACTGGTATGGGTCAGTGAGTGGTGAGCAATTGTAGGGTGCATCACTTGTTTCTCTTGGATTTTATTCCTCTCCTTCTCTAATTTTCATTACGGTTGTTATTATTGCTATTATTATCATTAGTATTATATTTTACCTTTAATTATTAAATTATTCTTATCTCAACCCAGGAGTTGTATTTTTTTTCCTTGATTCCCCTCCCCATCTCACCAGAGAGGATGTGTGTGTGGAAGGGTGGGTGGGGTGTGAGCAAGGAGATTTCTGGTACTCAGTTGCCAGCTGGGTTAAACCATGACAAGTGTGCTGTGCCAATAGCTTGATTCAGAGACACCGGCAAGAATTGTGTAAAGGTCCCCTAGTCTTTAGGCTAATGGAGTAGCATTACGAAAAAGTAATGTATATCCTCTAGATACATTTCCCAGGAGAGAGACCACACTGGTGGCTCAGGCAGGTGACACAGAAGGGGGAGTTTCCATTCAGGGAGGTATGATAGTTTTAATCAGGGTTTAAAGCAGGTGACACCTGCTCTTGGGGCCTCCGCAGAACTGAAAACATATCTTGAGTGTTGATGAAGCATGGAACAGAAAAAGAGGGTTTTTTCCGTATGGGGAATCAATTTGGTGGCATTGAGAGGCAAATATTTCACTAGGAAATAGGAATAGTCATCAAGGAAAGATATAGGAAACAGAAAAATCACAGGATGAAGTAGGCTTAGTAGCAAAACAACTGGGGGGGTTGAAAAATTACCAGAAAAGTGGTATTCTCAAAAGTACAAGCAATAGCAGAGGCACCACTGAAAATGAGGTTAGTTTTGGAAATTAACATCACATTTGTCTAGTTCCAATAATCCTTGTCCATTTTAAAATGGAGCTCATGATACAAGATATCTGCTATAAATAATCAAATACATTATAACCTGGACATATCCTCTACATCAAATAATCCTGCTATAAAAACTGAGAATAAAGGAATTTGCTGGATGACTAGCACTTAAAAAATTGTTCCCTGGTGGGTTATTTGCAGCCTATTCTCTACTTCAGTAGGAGTTTATGTTGAATAACTCACAGCTGTGGAAATACCTGCACAATGGAATTTAATACTGCTAATAAAGGGATCCAGATTGGCCCAGCTCCACTCAAGACTCACGAATGTTAAGACATACAAGTGTCTTGGGCTGTGTAAAAGGCTGAGTGGCCTCAGTGCAGGACTGTGAATGCTGAGGCAGAGGGGCTGTTCCTGCTGCTGAAGGGTGGGATGGGGTTGCAGATAAGTCAGGCAGCAGAGTGCTCTGTGCTCCTCATCAGAGTTTCCCATCATGGATGTGCCACAAGGCCAGATAAGCTCTGAAGCCTTTTGTTTTTGTACAGAAAGTGAGGTCCTCAACACAGTTCTTTAGTGGAAATGACAGGAAACTGTGTTTTTTAGGAACTGCTTGCTGTGCTGTATACACAGAAAGTGCCATAAAGCCACACATGAACACAGTGGCCGCAGTCCTGTCAGGGTTGTCCAGTTCCGGTTACATTTAAAGAACCAGCTGGCATAACAGCAACCTGAGATGAGCCCTTGTAACTGGAAAGCTAGAGCTGACAAGCCTTTACTACTTTTTTTTTTTTTTTTTTTTTTAAATTGCAACTCTCCTGGATTAGTCTATTTTCAAATATTGAAGGGAATTGGGGAAGGAAGGAGAGGAGAAAGATGGAATAATTGATGCCTTGAGTGATCTATATCATTCTATATCATTCAAATGTCCTTCAAACTACCTCTCTGCAACATTTACAAGCATATTTCTGTAGAGAGCTGGGCAGGACACAAATTGTGTAACTCATTCTTAAGCGTTGTGGCTTAGTCAGGAGCCTTGAGAAGGAAACCTCATCAGCCCACCCCTGGCTAGTTCAGAGGTGCTTGTACTTGATATTTTACTTCCAGCTCCAAAAAATTTTAACTGTTTGTTTTAAACTGAAAACATTTGTGGTGCTTGTAGTTTCATGAAAATCACATCTGGAAAGAAAATTATCAAAGCACAACTTTATATTTCAATACCTAGAAAGAATCAAAAGAAAAAATGCATTTCAACCAAACAAAAGTGTTTTGGCTGAACAAAAAAAAAATCATGATTTTGAGAAATAATTTATTTTGTATGGCTCTTCTGAGTATTTCACAACATCCTGCAGTCATGTAGGCAGACATTTTGCAGTGATAGTAAAATTGCTGCAAACCTTCCTTTAAAGAGGGTGCTGGAGATTGTAGGGTACTCAGATGGAGGGTGAGGTGTAGGTAGATGAGTATAACACTCCCAGAAAAGCTGTGGCTGCAGCCAGGCTTTTAGTGTGACAAAATGACTCTGCTGGTTTTCAGGTAGGGCTGTCCCTGTGTTTTCTTTCTTCTGCCTCAAAGGATATTTCAAATTAATCCACCTGTTAATCAGCTAAAGAAGGCTGTTGCAGTTAAGAAATCATAAGTTTTTGGCACTGAACTGCATGGTCACAGATGATTAAAAAAACCCCAAATTAATAAAATTAAAAACATATTAAATAAGATCAATTTTTCAATTTTCCCTTTGAGTCTTGACCTCGCAGCTGTTTGCCCATTCTAGTACCTGGAAGTGCATGAGGCCCACTGCTAGAAGGTTTCCTTCATTACTGATTGCAGTTTTCTTCCCCTCTATATGGGCTTTTCTTGGAAACTGCTGTCTTGTAGATTGCCACTTTCAGAAGCCTCAGACTGTTGGAAGGCAATTATTATACAGACCACTCCTTCCTTCCCCAGCAGTTCCCCTCCCTACTTGAGAACTGGCCATGCTGTGGGTCTCACAGAAAAATCATAGGACTCGACAACTCTCTTTCCATTTTAAAAGCCCATACCAAGACTATTACATGGTCTTGAGCTCAAAAATGTTGCCTCCCTGTGGAGTGCCACTGTTCAGCCCCTCATTATAACCTGGCCATTAGTATTTTTTCTCCCTCTCAGGAATGCAACTGGCATCTACAGTAAAGCAAAATCTTGCTGCGTGAAATTTGAGTTAGACCCTTCACAGGGAAGTCCTGACTTCTATAAAAAAGGGAGTATCTTTTAAAATAATACATTTTCTGGAAGAAAGAAGGCTGATACAGGTTATATTTTTTTTTAGCTTTTAGGCTGAAATAGCAGCAAAATAAACAAAGTCAACCTGAAGCTCCCCGTCCCTGTAGACAGAAGGACCAGCCGAGGGGAAAGCTGCGATATGCAAAAATGAAATTGCGTTATGCTGCAGAGCTCAGGAACCACAATAAAGGTTCTTGATTGCTGTCCAGGGACACCTTAGCAATAAGCCCAGCTCCTGCAGCACTTCCCACCTGATTCACATTGGAGGAGCTGGTGGTCTAAGCACAGACAGACACAGAGCTGCTGACAAACTCAAATGAAAAGATAGCTAACTGTCTCAGTAGTTCACCCTTTGTTTTCACCCTTTGGAACACAAGTTTAACCTGAAGGGGAGATTTCAAAGAAAACAGCTGAAAATTCCCTTTCAGAATGGAGTTTGCAGTCAAAGACAGACACAAGCCCCAGTATCGATCACAGTTCCTAAATTTCACACCTTCTGTCTGCTGAATTTGATCTCTCTTGGCAAGCCGGAGCAGCCCACCTTGGTTTTGATGGGTTTGTCTGTGTGAAGCACATGCAAGTCCTGTGTTCTGTTTTGCACATGGCCAGAAGAAGATGGAAAGTTAAAAACTTTGTGCAAAATGACAAACAAATTTTCATAAGCTATCAAAGAGAGATGGAAGAAAATAGAATGGGAAAAAAACTCCCAGTATCTGAAAGCACCAAACACTAGCTCTTAAAAGCTTTTTCAGTACTCAGACCCCCCAAGAGATTACTTAGGGAGGATGAAACTTCATGCAATGAAACGAGAATCACAGTTGAATGTGATAAGGAATGTTAAATGCCTTCTTTATATCAAGCATTTGCTAAAATGTCTCCTAATGCATGACAAAGGAGATGCTAACCTTATACATTATAGCTGTTCAATACAAAATTATACACAGCGTCTCACATGAATTCAGGGTTGTTGAGACTGAGCTATTAATTAAACTGGGGTGATACACAACTTGAGGATCTCCAGAGATCAGGCAGAGTTTCTTTTAACATAATATAAAATACTGCTACACACACACACTCTAACAAGTGCTCTGCTTGTCACCTTACAACTGATATGATCTTGGACATCTGAGAAGTACTTACAGGTCACTGTATATATTGGAGAAGAAAAAAAAAAAAAGAAGACCCCAAATATTCCCAAATTAAAAATTACCACCCTCATAAAATCCCCACAACCATACACAGAAAAAAAATAAAATTAACCTGAAGAAATTTGGACTCCAGGCATGAGCACTGACCTAAAGGATCCTGAACTTGGTTGTCCAACAGGCATGGAGGCACACTGGGTGGGCATTTATCTGGTTCAGCTGAAGCACATTCCCTTGCTAATGTGCAGTAACCTGTAACTTGAATTATCAGGGATGGATTCAGTAACTTATTCGAACTAAAGCTAATGAATCTCATCCTGATCCCTGTAAAATTGATGGAATCAGAATTGGGAATTTCTTGGGGAGCTGGAGTGTTTGTGCTGTGTTGTAGATGGATGCTTTTTATAAAGTTTTTGATTCTGCATGCACAAGTGAATTATTTCCTTATGTCATCTTTAGTGTATAATGGTGTTTTAAAATGTGCTTATGAATTAAAACTGTCCATAGACCCATTAAAAATTATTTCTTGATGTGAGGGATAAAGTTCTTTTATTTCAGAAGTGATTCACAGGGTCATGGAAGAAATGCTTTTATAGTTAGATTGCTCCATCACTGTTCCTAATAAAGCCTCTCCCCTTTAAAGAACAGATACTAGTTGCTGTCAAAATAATATTGTAAATTAGAACAGATTTTAATACTGTGAGCATTTAGTGGAAATTCATATTTTCTCAAGAAATGTATGAGTATGGTCTATAAATTTAGAGACTTCCCTAAGTGACTCTCTATCTAAAGGTGCCATCTGCCATTCTGCAATGCTGGGGTACCACCAGGTTTCCTAATAGAACATAAAGACATGCTGGAGTAACACCAGTTCTATGGGATGTTAAATATTCAGTAGCTCTTCTTACATAGTAGGACATTCAGGCCTTAGTCTTCTGTAAAAATATGCTGTCAAAAAACTAGAAGAAACATACAAATCATCCAGTCCTGCTCAGTAAAACCAGCTGCTAGGGTTACGTGTGCCCCAGGGCAGCTTTAATTTGGACATGCAATATATCACCATAGGGCTACTTGATCAGAGTTGCAGTCTCAGGAAATATTTTCAGGACTATTCAATTTCCATTAGCAGTTTCTCCAGGATATATTAGACACAAACTGGGTTTCCTTCAATATCAATCATTCATGTTTTCTCTTTCATCCTGTCTGTGCTAAAATAGGATTTTCATGGAGGCTGTGAAATTGCAAAATTTAGTCTGTTCTATCATTTAGACTCCTTTAATGGTGTTTTGCAGCCATGGCTGGATAGGGAGCCTCTCTCCACCCTGGTGTTGGAGAACACCCAGTGGTGCTCAGTATTTTGCCTTTTCCTTTGGTAGCTTCCTCCCCCTCTAACCCCTGTGTCTTCCTGCACACTTCAAGACTCATCATCCTGGGCATCCCGAGCTCTCTGCTACAGGATGCTTTTGCTCTGTTCCCCAGGGACACAAGTTGGTTACCCTCCCCAAAAGTTTGAGAGCAGTAACTTCTCCAGGACCAAGGTTAAAAATTAGTTGTGACTTTCACAGAGGTCTGTGATGCTGAAAGGATGCAAATACTGATTATACCTCCCAAGGTCCCTTCCAGATTGAATTATCCTACCACATTATTACACCCATACATATCAATGCAAAGATGATGAAACCTGAGAAAACCTGCTTTCTGAAAAAACTACAAAGCTTTAAATACTGCTTATTTTTGCTTGTTGTAGAAAGAGAGAAATAAGGATCTTTGGGAACTGAAATGTTCTCACAAGCTGGCAGGTTAGATCAGCTGGTGATTCATGGGAGTTGAAAGTCCTCTGAGAAATGGACTTTGCTGAACAAAAACTAAAAAAAAAGAATAATCCCCAAACAAAGCAATTCAAAGAACAGTCAAAACCCACCAATGCTTATGATTCTGGCATGGTTTATGTTCTTTGTAACAGCAACCATCTTGGTTATCAGTGTTCGTATTTGGTCACTTTACTAATTATATGATTCAGCTTTTCCAAGTAAAGTCCTGGAATTTCCTCCCTCTGATTTGCAAAGGCACTTCTCAGGGCCAGTATTTCCCTCCATTTAGCTAAAACAAACAAGAGCTTTCTTTTTGAAAGTATTTCAACATCATGAGATAAGTTTCCTTCCTCCTTTTAATAGCTTCAGAGCTCCCCAGGGAAAAGGGCCAAAAACATTATTTCCTTCCAAATTCTAAGAGAGATACAATGTTCTGGTAGGTGGTGAGATTAGATTACAGTAAAATTAACTCTTGGTTTCAAGATTTCCTTCTTTAAGCTGCAACCTTAGCTCTTCCAAACCTGTTGCTTCCACTCACCTGTGGTGTTTATTCACAGGTTTCCCACGGCTCTGTTCCAGGCAGTCATGGAGCACATGGAAGTTGCAAGGTCATTTAATGACAACCCCCAACCAAAAGCCGTGAAATCCATTAGTTCATATGATCAATGTACTTCAATCCTCAACCTGTGGGAAGCGTTTCCGAGGTCAGGGCATGAGCACTTGGGATCAGAAATGGGATCACAGGCTCCATCTTGATGAGTTTAGCATGTCATTTCAGACACAGTATGAAAAGCCCACACAGCAGCCTGGGACATGGGGGTGAGGGACGTACAGTGAGGAGATGGTGTGTCCAGCTGCTGTCCATCTTAACCACTTCCTCAAGCTGGCCCATTTTGGACATTTCTTTTGTGAATAAATAAGTGACTAAATAAAATCAGCTAGCTGTGTCTGTTATTCACCCTAACCACAATAGGGCAGATTGATAGCTTGTGGATGAGGGTTTTGAGGAGATATGGAGAAAGTGTCCTTGGAGATTAATTCAAGGACAGCACTCTAAGGAGTCTGTTGCCCATTTTTCAAGCATTCCTGTGTTTATTTACTGAAACAACAGGAGTAATATGACATCATAAATCTTTTAAAAATTGAAATAGTAGTGCCAGTCTTGAAAGATTAATAATAAGGAACGCCTTTTAGAGTGTGCTCATGGAGATGTAATATGAAGGATTAGTGTTTTTGAACATTAGAATTACAGTGTATAATTGTAATGTTATAGTGGTTATATAGAAGCCAGAGATCCCTTAATGGAATACATTGTGAATTTAATTATTTACATGGAAAAACCAGGGCTGATATAGTCACTGAATGATAAAACTATAGTTTCCTACATATGAAGGAGCAGCATGGCTATCCACATTTGTTATTTAGCTAGTTTTAAATTCTACAGTGGATATCCTTTGTGCTCTAGAGCTTCAAGTGTCTTTTAGGCTATCTTCCTTTTAGGCAAGGAGTACCATAGGTGCCAAAATTCACTGAACGAGGATTTTGCTTTCAGGAGCATGGGCCCATGTCAGGGACCAAGGCTGGTTCCTGGGGCAGGGAGAGAGCTGTCTCTCACCAAGAACCAAGTGGCCACACTGTATTCCTTCTGCAATGGTGGTTTCAAAACTGGTAGAATCACATCCAGCAAAAGCATTATTAAAAAAGTATGTATATATGCTTAGGAGACACATTTTCCTAGGCTGGCTTCTGGGTTTACATACAGCCACCCAGAAAAAACCTCGGAGCTCTTTAGCTGCTCTTCTAATGTCAGCAGTATTGAAAGTAGAGTTTCAGGGAAGAACAAAACATCACTCTCCTGCACAAAAGGAAGGATGGTGTAGATTCAGCATTTCTCTGCCGATGGTTCCTCCTGTGTTTGCCCTCGCAGGGTGCACCTTGCAGGGCTTCCCTGGTGCCTTGGGATGTGGGTGTGTGCCTCTGTCCTCTGGCTCAGCCGAGGGGCTTTGGGCTGTGCTCAGAGAGGCTGCACCACTCCAGGGGTTTTATTGGTGCCCGTGAACAATTGATATGATAGCAAAGCAAAGAAAGAAGGAGGATTTTTTAAATCCTCTCATCCCTGGTTGAGAGACTCATCATAAAACTATCAGGCAGAATTTGGCAGAGTGGAAATCCCTGCTCTGATAAGCCCTGGCCCTGGAAGGCAAGGGATGCAAAGTTCAGGATGGAGGTGATCTGGCTGGATGCCCTGCACTCCCTCACACTTGGCTCTCACTGCTGTAACTCACCTGTGGTGGTGCACATTGTTATTGTTAGAAAAAGAGCATCAAACCAAATTGAGCTGCAAGTAATTCCCACCTACCCATAAACTTTCCCTTTAGCTGGAAAAAGACTGCAATTCAGTGAAATGCTAATTCCAGAAATCCCTGGTGCATGATCCTGAACATGGGTGTGTGTGTTTTGCATGCAACGAACTGTAAATGCACTGTATAAGAGCACATTTGTTAACACAGTTTATTGGCACACTTATTGGCAAAGCATACATAAAATACAGTTGTATTATATAACACACTGACTCACTGTGTCTTTACATGATGAGTTGAACATATTAATATGTAAATGAAAAAAATTAGTTTCTTTTATAAAGTTTCACATAAATACACCGGAATATAAAACAAAACAAAACAAAACAAAAAAGTAAAACAAAAAATGAGGGCTTTACAAAAATATTATACAAGAAATATACTATGAAAAGAAATAACAACAAAGCCAACTCAGATACAATAATAAAAACACAAAAGTTTTAGATTTATTAAGCTGCCCACAAAGTTAATGGATTACATGGCTTTAAAATATCTGGATCAACAGCAATTTTACAAAGCATAAACTCTCATAGGACTGGGTGTCTTTTTCCACATAAAAATATTTCTCATGTCTTTGATGAAAAAAAGACATTTCTTGTTTCAGTATTTTTATTAAATGATGGGTAGAGTATCTACTGGCATCAGCTAAATGTAAATTAAAAATGCTGGATCCTTTAAATGATTAACTGATGAAAGAAAAGTTAAAGAACGAACAAAAGTTACTTTAAATTATTTTTCCTTAAAAGCTGATCTTTTTCTGAAACAAGAAATTTCAGGTGCAAGTTGAAAAGCAGAAAATATATTACAATTGTAAAAAGTTTTACATAGTTACGTTAATGAGATCCTGAGCACTGATGACTTGTTAAAATATGGCCATTGTTTGATGAGGAAAAAAACAACCCCTTCCAATAAAATGCACTGTCAGAAACTTGCCATGAGATGCTGTTTAAATTTCAGTTATTTTAATTGAGGTCAGTGCCAGTATCTAGTTGTATGAGAATACTTCCAAGGAATGTATATGGAAGCTTATACAAGAGTTTTCCCTAACGAAAAAAAAATTGGATAGCTTTAGTTTAGAAATAGATACTGTATCATTTGAAAGGTGTTTCTTTTAAATTTTATTTTGAAGAATTCTGTGAAACAGTAATTAATAACCCACTGAGGTACATTGCAGTGGGCATTGCTGCAGAATAACCTATTGGGAAGCTTGTGGTGTGGGGTTTTCAGATTTAGTCTCCTGGTTAGCAGGAGGTTTGCTGTTCCATGGGCTGTTATTTCCCAGTGCAGGTGAATTGTTGAAATCTTCTTCATCATCCATGCCATTTGCTGCATCATACTGTGTATTCTCTAATCTAGTGATAAGCCTTTCGTCTTCATCCCCAAATTCGCCTCCCATCAGGGTTGGTTCTCCTACCACCATCACATCCTGTGAACAGCACCCAATATTTGTTATATGGAAACCTTGAGAGAGAAAAAATCAACTTAAAAAAATTATGTTAGAGAATTTGCATCTCTTAACTTTGTGACATTTGAACAACAGAGTTAAAAGTTCCCACATAGTAGGAACAAGGAGAGAGGCTTACACTTTATTTCTAATTTAATTAAAAACTACAACACAGCTCTACAGTTGCATGCTCATGGCTCTGGATCTCAGAAACCCCAGAACTGCAAAGCAGGTAGGCTGAAAATTGTGCCTGATTTTAAGCAAATAAACAGGCTATGAAACTGCCTTTAAACTTCTCCTTGAAATATTTAGCCTTTATCCAGTAAATCCTTCCTGAGCCATTTTCTTTGGAAAGGCACCAGGGTATATCTCAGTTGGAACTTGGTGATATGCGTATTTTAAAAGTAGTTTAAAGAAAACCACATTTTTTATCATCAGACTTCTCAAATGTGGAGCACAGCACTCTAATAAAGATGGTAACTCTCTTATCCATAGCCAGCCAAGCCCTTTTACGCATCCAATATACTTGACATTCTGCTACTTAATTATGGTAATTAATTTAGGTAAAGTTTTCGATAAAAACAATGTTCACACTGATTTGACAATTTGCATAGCTAATTAAGTCATTAGCAAAAACCTGCTGATTGCCAACAAGCCCTGAATTTACCATCTGTTATTTCATGGTGCCTGTCACCTAACTCCATGTAGGCAACCCTGCCGCCAATCTGTGCAGTAAGAGGACCAATCTGTCCAGCTGGTACCGTAAAAGCAAGATGAAGAGTGCTAATTATAATTACACTGATGAAGCTAGTACTCATCAGAAACTAAAGCATGCAAGAAAGAAAGAATTCATCTAATCACTGCTTTAAGTACAAATTGTCCTTCCATGAAAACAAGTAAACCGCCTACTGTACTCCAGTGCATCACAGATTTGCTGCAAAAAACCTAAGCAGCATGGGATAGAAAGGTGCAAACTTGAGATTGGAAAGCAAAGGTGCAAAGCCAGAGAGCTCTCTTGTTCTCTCTGTTCAAGAGAGAGTCAGGCTGCTGCGCTAACAGCTAAAGAAATATGTGGGATGCATCTTTTCATGCAGCTCAGGTGTCAGGGCATCAGGTAGTGCTTGGGAGAAGTGCAGTAATTCCAGATGTCTAGCTTTGTTCCTGCTGATTTAACAAGCCCTTCCAAGAATCCTAGTGAACGACAGATTTATTTCTTTAAAGGATCTGTTCCTCCTTATGAATGTAAAAAGGTAAACAGAAGACAAATGTTTGCATTTAATAAGGTTTCTTTTTAATCAGATATCAACTTCCTTTACCACAAAACAATACAAATTATTGCCTGCAAATGTTTACATTATTTCTTGCTATCCCTCAGCAAAGGCTGGCATGCTACAGAAGAATGTTTGTGTCACATTTTCAGCCTGTGCTATGTAAAAAATTGGTGAGTATATGGAAATTATTACATTATTTCTTCTCCACTTTGTTTTGTTACTCCATATATCCATAAAATATTTGGTTAAATAAAACTCACACACAGCTTTGCGACATAGAAGTTTAAAAGACAAAGGTGTTCATAAGCAAAAGTTTATTCTAATTTATCCCATCCCTCTAAACAACAGGCAGTATGTAGTGCGCACTGCTGAACCAGCCCTGATCCCATTGTACTGCGAGAGTGTTACCAACAAAAGAGACCTGGCAGAGGACAGCAAGTTGGGCGTGAGTGTGCAGTGTTATATGGCAGGCAAAAAGGACCACAGTGGCTGAAACACAGAATCACAGATCGAGGTGGCAACAGTTCCTTCTACATTCTCGAGGAGAGGCCTCAAGTTCTCTCTGTTGCCATACCAGCAAGAGGTCAGTGACTC
Source organism: Vireo altiloquus (assembly GCA_013396875.1). Classification (NCBI taxonomy): domain Eukaryota; kingdom Metazoa; phylum Chordata; class Aves; order Passeriformes; family Vireonidae; genus Vireo; species Vireo altiloquus. The sequence goes on from VZRF01009392.1 coordinate 675,066, forward strand.
GGATGAGACTTACACAAGCGCATCAAAAATCACTGTGGGGCTACAACAGCTGGCTGGGGAGGACATGTGAAAGAATTAAATATGTATTACATCCACCAAATGATTGGGAGGGGGAAATATGCTTAACAGCTGCAAGTGCTGAAAGGAAGACAATCACTTTAGGCCAATCTGAGTAGATGTAAACTAGGGTAGTAAGATGGCATTAAGTAGACAAAAATGTAATCCCCACTGCTAAGACAATATTCCTGTTCCTGATAATGGCAGGCTGAGGATTAATGACCCCACTGGAACAGTGCTAGTTTTGCTTCTCAGGTCACCTAACACTAGGCCGGGAAAAAATCTCAATCTGTGGCAGGAAACATTTGTGCATCAGTGGGGAGATGTTCAATGGCCTTGTAAGTATTTCCACCTCTAATTTCTCAGGTTCATTTCAAATACTATTCCTTTCATATACCAACTCCCACTGAGAGAACAGTTTGAACTTGTATTTCCCTCCATGCTATCGAGTCTCTCTCTCTCTCTCTCTCTCTAGGAATTGAACTACAATTATATTGAGGTTAGTGGAGTTTTCCCTCATTCTATTTAAAAGATATATATCACAGCATTAGTTACAGGACATCTGAAAAAAAAAATTCTCGACAATCTTGCCACTTACAGTTATATCAGGCAAAAATAGTGTCTCAGGAAGCACACATGCTGTTTCCTCCCCAGAGGATTCTGCTCCTCAGACTGAAAGCTGAAGACCCCACCAAGTGCACCCCATTGAACCTCCACTCACTAGATCCCGTGCAATGACCACCAACCTCTGAGGAGGACTGGAAGTGACTCCTTTTAGAGCCCCTCAATGCTTCTCCTTAAATTGGCCAGTGGGGGTCACTGCTGTTGAATGACACAAGGCTCCATCCCTCCCAGGGTTGAGGCTGCAGCTCTGGAGTGCTCCTAGCTCCTGCTCATGGAGTGAGAAGCAGAATCCAAGAATTAAACCCTAGTCTCTTGCACGGCAGCACACACTGCTATGGCCTAGTTATGGTAGCACATATTTGACTAAATTAGTTTAAAAAAGATTTAGACTGTAGTCACTCAATCTTATTATTTACTGCGTGATTAGAAACAACATTTTTGGTCAAGGAATGTCTCATGATAGTAAAATATGGTTGCAGTGAAGCACTGTAAATAAAGCAGTGGTTGTTTTACATTATGTGATAGTAATGTATTATTTTATAATATAACCACAAAAGCAGCTTTCATGTATATCATACCTTTCATCCTGTAATAACCTAGTTGCCATCCAAACTTAAATTGATGCATATAAACTATACACAGAGATCACTTCACACAACACTCAAATGCAAGCACTTCTATTTAACAGACTGGTCATTTCTAGCTTCATCTTTTTTTTATAACAAGCCTCAAAATTTGGCTCTGCCCTGCCCAGTTAAGTAACTACACTTTTTAACTTGGCATTGTCCTATGTCTAAACAATGTCTTAGTGAAGTTTGGAGATAAAAATATCTGGTGGGCCATGTAAAATTCCCCATCCCTGAGCCTGCCATCTTTGCTGCTGTTAATATGTAGCCTCCCTCAGTGTGTTACAGTGATCCGATTGTAGCTCTGTTGTCACAGTCCCCAGAAGCAGACAAACAGCCAAAGATAATTAAATATGCCTGGCACTCTCAGCTGTATCATTCAAGCACATCTCATACTCCAAGGACTTCAAGTTGCACTGGTTTTAGCAGCTAGCATACCTCTAAGTGCTAAGGCAGAAGAAGAAGGGTTCCTCCTCCTTCTTTCCTTCTTATAGAATTGTGTTAATGGTAATTATTTTAATAATTGACTTTTTAGCTCCTTGGCATGAAAATTATTAGTGACTGAGAGCCCCACTGCTGCCTACACCTATAATGGTCACTGCTTCCATGAGAAAAACATCAGACTGATGTTGGAATTGAAATGGTCTTTAGAAACAGAACTGACATTTTAATTAGGTTTCAGAGTAAACACTTTCTAGAGAAAAATCTTTCACATCTCATCATAATCCTCACTGTTAACTTGACATTCTGGCCTTGTTTGGAATGTTTTTCCTAAAGCACAAAAACTGGAAGCAAATTTATTCTCTCTCATCTCCTTACTACTCAATATTAGATTCTGAACTGCACAGTTCTGAGATATGGGATAATTTCTGACACTAATCTCTGGCCCTGGAACTGTAGCTCTGGTTCTACAACATCCATTACAAACCACCTAAACCTACCCTGTTGCTGAAACACATAAGAGATTGTATTGCTCCCTTCCACATTAGCAGGTTTATTTATGGATTTGGTTTCTGAGGAGCTTACAGAGAACTACAAAGAGAAAGAGAGATTATTGAAATATGTACCTTGCTTATAGAGTGCAAGGAGGTTCTACTTAAGACTCTGGATGTAACAAAGAATGTTTGATTTACTCAGTGGCATGCTTTATTCTTTCCAACACATGATATTTTACAGCATTACACTCAATGGGATCTTCATTAGTAAATGACAGCAAAATCCACCTATTAATTTCTGTGGTGATGACTGGGAGCAGCATAGAGCAATGGTTCTTAAGAGTTTGTGAGAGCTGTGGATTGCTATCAAGTTTCAAATATATGAAAATAGATCAACGTGCTGTGTTTTTATTAAACTTAACAGAGAGTGATATTTAAGTGAAAATAGCTGTATGGACACCTTCTTATGACCATGCTTATTCCTGTAATCCACAGATCACAGGATACAAATCACTGCTCTACAGTACAAAGGTTTGGGCTTGTAAGAAAGTTTTATTTGAAACAGGGAATATAAAAAATGCTAAGGAATATGATTTTAGCAAGTAAGAAGGCTTGAAAACTAAGCAAAGACTTGGGAAAATATTGCAGCTGGCTTCAAGTACTAGAGGAAATTACTAGTACTGTGTAAGTGGCAAGACAATTACACACCTAAATTAGATGACTAATTTCTTTAAACTCATAGGAAGGCTAACATTAGAAAGCAGGTTTTCTATGAACCTTGCAGAAAGAGTCTTGCCCATCTTTGCTCTTTGTCTAGAGGAAAGTAGAAATTGGTAACTCCAGTTTCTGCCCAATGGGCCTTCCAAAGATCAGATGTGATTGTGAATATGAACAAATCCAAGTTTAACTTACTGGCATCTGCTGAGACTAAGGCAGCTGAGTGGACTACAGCTTCTGGGTCCCTGTCCTGTCTGTTTTCTTTATGCACTAAAACCAGACAATGCATTTATGTGAAGCACTGGCCTGCACCCATGAGAGCTTGAGAGAAGAAAACTTCTGCTGAGAAAAATGTTTTCATATTTGTGCTGTTGGACTGACTTTAGCAGCACTAAGTTCTACTTCCAGCACACTACAGTGTGTTGCCTTGGCACCTACAGGATTTGGGTCAAAAGCATCACTGGACAAGCAATGGGCCAACCTAAGCATGAGTTGTGTGGTGCAATCATGTGGCATCTTGGCTAATTGCATTTGTGTAAAGAATATGGGAAATATGTAAGAGATATGTAATACATCAAACAGGTACTAAACAAGGGACTTGGGAGATGTTGATTGAGTGATGTTGACAAGAGATACTGAAGGTCTGCAGTCTGAGAACTAACAGGATCCCAGAAAACACTGTTTATCCTACCATCATAAGAGAAAAAGGGTGCAACAGAGTGCAAGAGACGGTCAAAAGGACAAACCTTTGTATTTTATTTACCACAGTTGAGAAAATATAAACAACAGTTAGAGATAAGAGGATGGACTGAAAGTGAACTTTTTCAAATTACTGATGAGAGGGAAGATACCCACCCACTAGCAGAGACACTTCAGATGCTTCTATGGATTGTCATTAGAGATGTATGAGAAGTTCCAGCACTATGGAAGTGCTAATAAATGTAAGGCAACACAAGGAGCACAAATGATACTGATTGTTTAGGCTTCACCAACTGAGCTTCAGGGCTTGGTGCCAACCTGACCCACGCATGGAAACACAATCATGTCATTTCACTTTCTAGGCTTAGCTCTGTATGGTGTGCACTGTCCCTGCCTGCAGAACTGATCAGAAAATAATGCAGGTAGAGGAAATGGCACAACCTTCTCCTCCTCCTACTAGAAGAATGTCTATGTGACAAGCACCTTTTTCTCATTAATCAAGGTTTTCTCAGCCCAATGTATTTATCTGAAGAGCTGGAAGGGGCTGTAGGGAAAATGACAACACCATGAAGATTCAAGCTTTGCCATAGCTGACAATATTTCAACTGTTTTCTGGACACTATCCTGTACATGGGACATTGCCTCTCCAAGCATGAAGACCTCATTATAGAAACAGAAGTTAATGGTGTGAGTGAGAAGTGTGGATGAGGTGTATGGTAAAGTTCACATATGTGCCAGAGTGTATGCAGCATTAATGTAGAGGCGAAACAGAATAATTACTGATGTCTTAGACCAAGAAACATGACATAGAATAGAGGCTAAGAAAACACTGTTTAATCAGGATTAATTTACCATAAAAGTTAATACAACACAGAAGCAGAAAAGAGACATGAAATTGGGTATGATTATGATGGAGAAACTGACTTTGCTGGCAAGGAAAAAATCATTGGAGAAAAAGAGAAAGTTGGAATACAGGGCTTCATATTAATCCAGGTTTGATATAGATATGACCTCATTGCAGGGTTCTCCAGAGAGGAGGATGAGAAAAGTGGAACTGAAACTAGCTCTGGTTATGTGAGTCATCTGGCTAGAAGATGAGTGATTCCATTTCTCCTCTCTAATAAGGAGAGGGGAAATGCTTTTAACACTGAAAGTTAATGATTTCAGTAGGGTGGGGTTTTTTTTCTACTGAGCAGAAAAGTCCCATTCACAGGAAGCTGTATGGCCAAATGAATATTTTAGTGAATTGAAAACTGCCAAATTGTGTTCAGCGATCTCTTGTCTCCTGTTGCATGCAATGCATGTAACATTAACTACTAAATGATACACTTTAAGGTACAGTTATGGGAAAGAAACAGAAAGCAAGTTACTGCTACCTGCAGCTATCTTCAGAAAGCAATGGCAACAAGGTCCACTTCAAAGAATGCATAATTTTGAAGATGCGTGGGGTAACATCTCTTTATTAAACTGAAAAGCGTTGAATAGTTTTACACTGAAATATCCTCCTGCTAAAATTAATTTGAGATCTGTTTACTCTACTGGGTGGTCAAACCATCAATTCCATCTGGTTTGCTATCTTTGCTGTGGGGAAGATGGGAAGAGCTGTTAGTATGTCAAATCGAACAGCTAAGCATTTCCCCCTTTGCAGATGGAAAGAAAAAGTGTCCTAAAAATGGAACCTGATCCTCCATACAAGAGTTTGGACCATTTTGCTACTCTGGTGCAGAAAGCAAAGAATATTGAAAAACACTGAGTATGCAACATCCTGAAAGTAAATGAAGGCTAAAAATCCATCCTTCATACCATAATAAACTTCACCAATCTGTCTCAGATGCTCAACTATCATCTGCATCAGGAAAAGCAGCCCTGACTACTTCATCTGTCAGGAGTAGCCTTTCAGTACTTGATGTCACTTTTCAGTATCAGTGGGAGTGACAGGGAGCCATCAGAGGGCTCAGTCACACTCAAACCTCCAAGTGCACACAGATACCTCTGAAGCCAACAAAAGTCTTCTCTCCAGTGAGGAGCAGGCTGAAGAGAGGATGGGATCAGATTCTGGTCCTGCTGAACTCTGAGCAGGGTGTAGCCAACAGAAAGTGATTCTACTGTCTGTTAAAGTTGGAGACAGTGGGGAACTAGCTGGTTGCTCAGTTTTGCACTTCATTGCTGTTTTTTCTTAAATACAGTTGAATATTGATCCAAAGGTTTTTCTGGCAGACACCATGAGTGGGGCAGAGTGGTGCCTGCCACCAGGAGATCAGGTAGTCAGCCTTCTGACTGCTTTCTGCTGCCAGGAAAACATAGAGATGCCTATATTAGGGAAAGAATCTGACTCTGGGGATGTGAGCCATGTGAAAATTTTAATATGACAAGGAGGAAATATGAGTTTAATGTACTGAAGCCCAAAGCTGTAAACTAGTGGATTGCTAAATCAGTTACTAAACAAAAATCTTCATTTCACTGGTGTTAGTCTACTCCTCTTTTTTTTTAATCTGGATATTCAAGTTTCCTAGGAAGTGTCTGCTTTGTGCTAACAAAAAGCGTATATTCTTTGTCAGCTTTCAGAAGAGACCTAGCCCCTTCCTATCTGCTGATCAGAAAGCCAGTAAAAACTCTTGCATGTTATTCCCAGGATATGACTTTATACTCCTATAATATCAAATTCATTTCCCAAGCTTTAAAATCCATAAGCCATCTCCTTATTGACTAAGGCACATTTTGTCACAATTTGGGGTCTGATTACCCCCATATTGTGACTAAGGCAGTAAATGTGACATTATTACAGTGCTGATACAGTTGCTGCTCTGGAAATGACTTGGTGTCTCCCTATACAATTAGGATGTCAACAGTTACAGCTAGCAGGGTGGATAAGCTGAGAGCCATATTTCAGGGGATCTACCCTCTGCAAGTGGAGTGGTTGGACAAAGAGATAACCTCTACAGGTGAGTTAATTCATAACCTGTACCTGTTCAGCATCTGAACCTGGCACCAGTTAGAGGTAAGGTGCTAGTGCAGAGAGACCAGCGGCTGCCTCAGGTGCTGTCCTGCACCACCGGGACACATCCTCAGTTGGCACCTGGCAGATGGAAGTCTGCAAGGCTCACACTATGTCTGAAAACACAAGGCCTTATCTGGGTCCCACCATTAGTGGAGGGACTCCCCCAACAAAAAGGGGAACTGGCCCAGGCCTTCAGAAAATCACATCTGTTCCTCAGGATGCTTCTGTTTGAGGGTCCTTCGTAAAAGCTGCACTGCAGAACAGCTTCTTCACACCTCTCTACTAATTCCCCAGCTTCCACAGCACACTGTGCAAGATTGACTTTTGCTTGTGATAGTTTTGGCTCAAGAATGCACCTTCTTTACAATGTATGGAAAGAATTAAAGCACCGTAAGTGATTCAGGCCTTAAAGGAAAGTGAGACTTACAGGTACCTGACTTGATAGACTCAGGTTTGCAGCAGCTGACTTTTTCTTGCTGTTGGTACTATTTGCATTGTTCCCAGCACTACTGTTGGAAGTGCTGCTGGTAGAGTTTTTCCTTTTTCTCCGTTTGGTTGTTGGTTGTCTTGTGGGTTCTGCTGCAATAAAATGATGAGAAGGAAAGCAAATGGCAGATACTGTAAAGCGTGTACTAAAATGATCCATAAGGAGAAGTGCTGAAATACTTTCATCTAGTTTTAAATTTTTACGTTTAATAGTAGTAGTTGTGTTACATTTAACATACAAACCATGGAATGATATTTGGACACAAACCAATGGAATCTGCTTCTGATTTTTAATGATGGATTAACAGAGCTTGTTGTCCCAGCATTGTCTATAAAGGTATTCAAAAGCATTTTACTGATGGGAGTATCATGATAAAAATCATTATGGTCAAAGTGACTGTGGAAGTTGCTGAAGGTCACACAGCTAGGAACAGTGCTAAACAAAAATCCAGGTCTTACTGTGATGTAGGGTACAGCCTCAAATGAGCCAGCCAGAGACAAAGGCTAAAGGAGATTTCTACCCTACTGCTGCCATCAATGTGGCACACAAGCAACCACCCTTTCAGTTCCTCCTACATTCTGTGTGGGCTTCACCTTTAAAACTGCTGCTCCCAAGAGAACCATAAATGCTAATTGCTAATGCCATTGCCCTGCAAGCCATCAAAACCCAGACCAAATCAGGACAATTACACAGCTTTGCTTAAACTGGCAAAGCACAGGGGCAATTGTTCTTCTCAAAATTTGGCCCAGGCACCAATGTGAACACTCTTAGATATACAAACCTTTACAATCGGAAAAAAGAGAGAATTATTATTTTGAGCTGTAAGAGGAAGGAGATTAGGTCCAGGCCTGTAAATAACTTGATATTGGTCTCAAAGACAATTAATTATGAATTGTAGCTGTAATTTCAGAGTCACAGCAGGAAGCAGGATTACATAAACGATGAATTCTAATGGAGCCAGTAGGCATTTTGCATTCCATCTACACATATTTTTGTACTAAATTATATCCTAGTCATAGTGAAACCATCTCAGTGTGCACATCTATAAATCAGTTGTGTCAGACTGAAATCATAAAATATCAGAATAATTTTCAGGCTTGCTTTGGGAGCAGCATTAATTTTTATTGCTTTCCTTTATAAGTAAACTTTCAGATTTCTTCTCTATTAATTTTATTATAAAATAAGTGGAATATTGGAAGTGAAACATACCTGGTGGGGCCACCATTCTCTGCCATTTTTGAAATAGGCAAGTCTTCAAGCAGTCTCGAGGACTTAGATTGTAAGTTTTATGTCTTGACATCAGTTCCTGCATTGGCTCCAGTATTACACACAACTGGAAGAAAAAATCAGAATAGAACAATTTCATCGAAGCAAAGCCTCTGTTGATCAGTGTTTACATAGCTGGAAATTATATTTTTGGATTTTTTTACTCTTGCTAACAGATCATGCCTTGTACAGTTCAGTTTAATTTGCACTGGGATTGCAAGATCAAAACTCTGAATTGGGAAAGTGTTTGCTCACTATTTATTATCCTAGGTATTTTTTTGATATATCAGAAAAACTTCAACTATAGTCTTCCAGGCTACAGAGATTTCAGAAGACTAGAAAATACTCATGCTTGATTGCCAAAGATGGAAAGATTAATTAATAAATAATAAAATGCCCATAGTGGATTATCATTCCCATACAGCAAAATGTGTTCTTCTGACCAGCTGCATGCCACAATGAAAACTTCTTATATATGATCTTTCATTTTGATATTGCATCCAAAATAATCCAGGTAATTTTGGGCTTTTTTTGTTATATGAGGACTCTACACACTCTTCCTATCATATGAATGACACATATGAGAAATAAAGGAAGCATTGTTTTTTCTCACCTGCTTGAATGCTGAATATATAAGATAGAGATTTCTGAAAGCATGGATTTTCAAACACTGTTTTTTAAAGAGTCATGTATTTTCTATCTGTTCACTTAATAATTAAAATCACTGTTCACTGCATTTTACTCCTGTGAGCACAGCAGATCCAGCATAAAGAGCACTGAGCTGCTTTCTATTCTCTCCTGTTTATAACCACAGAATCATTTCCAGTCATTTAAACCTCACTCAAAGCCATAGAAGGCTACAAAATTGCATGCATTGAACTGAGGGCTTACTCTTGCTTGCTGGAGCCTTGGTTTTCAGGCATCCAAAATGAAGAGAAAAAATCCAGGTTGACCCATAATTTGCAGGGCTGGCACATACAAGGAAAAGGTTCCTTACTTGCAAACTGAGCACATATGACAAGGAAGTAGCTGGCACAGAATAAACATGGAGCCTGCATGCCATTTTTAGTCACTTTTCAAAGCAGAACTGCATTTAGAAGCAGTGGCAGGTTTGGCTTTTTTTACCAACAGAAGTAGGGCAACAAGTTGATCAAATTATTAGAAGTTAGAATGGCAACTGCAGAAAGGCATAACTTAAGCAAATTCTTTTTTTTTTTAATTATTTACTTAATTTTAAGAAGTTTCGCTGAAGGAGCATCCAGGATTTACTTAATCAGGAGATTTTTTCCCTTTGTTCTTTTACAAATATATAAGACAGGAGACAAATTCTTCTCTCTGGGCTGCAGAGCTGAGCAATGCTTGCTCCATTCACTCCACCTGCACCCCTCTCTCATTCATATAAATGGAGATGCAAAGTATGCAGGAAAAATAGTTGAAAAGGAGATGCCATGAGGACTAATTCAGCATTTAAATATTACTGTGCATTGGCACTGCTGTTTCATGAACCTTTCATTAACAGCAGTTAAAACAGAGATAACATAAAGCAGCAGGGAGAATGAAGAGCTTCAGTATGAGAAATTATTTTTTCCAACTGCAGAAATTGAATCTGCAGTTGCCTCATTGACTTTTTTCTTACATAGTTTTTACATATGTTTTGTAAATTAATATGTACAAGATAATCTAACAGACAGAAAGCTGCTATCAGACAGTGCACTTCGTGCTTGGATTTTCATCTAGTTCAATAGTCTACCAAAAATTAAGATCATCAGGTCCTAAAATATATGCAGGATCCAGTTTATGCTGTGAAAGAGGTGTTGTATTTTGAGTTAATATATAATTTATTCCAAAACCTGCAGGTACTTGCTCAGGTTTTGTGTGTGTGTCTATGTGAGAGAGAAAGAGATTTGTGATCATAATGGACACCATTGTTTTGGCTCTTGAAAGTCTGGGTTTCTGGCACAGCTGCCTAAATTTTCTCATTATGAGCTGATAGCAGCAAGCATGAAAAAGATATTTGTGATAATTCTAAACAAACTAGTTACCCTGGGCAGAGTACTAGACTCACATAGCTCCAGTGCTGCTGGGACTAAAAATATGTAAATATATAGGTAGGTTCTTCCAACATTTCCTTAGGGGCACTTTATTCATGAAATACTTACTCTTCACTAAATATTTATTATTGGCAACAAAGAGAGTGTTTCTTCTTTATCATCTTGGCAAAGATGTTTGCTATTGTGCTCTAACCATAATGTGCAATGAGAAGTATTCTGTCCCTGCTACCTGTGGATATCTTGACTGCTAACCCTGTATATAATTTCTTTCACTTCCCACACAAGATTGAAATGGAATACAGACCCAAAATGTAGAAATGCTTGACTGATCTCACACGCATAGAGAAAAAAGTATGGGCATGGAGGGCCCTACTCTAGGATATGGGAAAGTCTCATCTTCTGGATACTTGGAAGCTGTACCCTCTCACATGAATTACTCTTCTGGTTTTTGGGGAATTCACAACCATTTTCTTCCTCTAAAGTCTGAAAATTGTAAGGTCAGCTTTGGATACCTGAGTAATAAGAGGGCATTGCACTCAATAGTTTTAAATGCATCTAGCTCATGTGAATTGGGCATAAGTGTAAAATGAACTGGATTAAAAATGATTGATAGCAAATCTCACAATCTTTTTATGTGACCTTTGAGACCTACTTGAAATCTAAAGTGACTCAAACCCAAATCCTTGAAAGAGGAAATGATTGTGCTCCAATTATTTTAAGTCCAAGGAACTTGCCAGTGACAATCAGTAGCTTTGTTTTTGCAAAAAAGCCAGATTAAAAATGTGGAGAAAAGATGCATTTAAAAGTTTGGTTGGCCAGAACCACCTGCTGTCTTTAACCATGGTGAGCAGGTAACTGGCAAGCTGGATTGACAGAATGAGTTCTTAAAACAAAGATAACAAAATATTTCATATTCCTGCATTCACTGGCATATAGAAGAAGCCTGAGGCTTAAACTGTCTATTCCCCACAGGTCATCTAGTATCCCTGTTCAAAACAACCATTTTAACTTTTTTTCAAGCGCTGGATAATACCAAAATGCACAAGTTTTTGCTATAGTACTATATTAATAATATTTTGAACACCAACAAAATCTTCTACAAGCAGTTTCTTCACAGCTTGAAATCAGTCACCCAGGAAATAGCCTAAATACTTCAAGAATTTAGTGTGGTGACAATGTGTGATTACACAAATGATTTCTTCATTCCTAGGAATGCAGAACCTTTAATGGCAATGCTTGACAAAACAGGTATTTCCAGGTTCCATGCTTAGGCAGTAGAGGTGGGTCTCAGATGCATGCACACAGGCGTCTAGAACCACCTGATGATGCCCTAGATGATGCTGGATCTGATCCACCAGATCACTCTTGCTGTCCCAGGACACAAAGGTCCATGTGGATGTTTCAGGCACAAGAATGTGTCCTAATTGGGTGCACAACTGAACAAAGCCTAAAGTTCAAAGAAAAATTACGGGTTTTTTATCTTCTAAAACATATTTGGAACAATGTGTACCATAATAGATATACTTTCCCTCTGCAGTACTAAAACTTACTAAAAGAACTCCACATGATGCTTAATAACCCAGTATTATTAGAATTAGTTTCTAGCCATGTTATCTGAGCTCATTGTGAAGATGTCTGACCACTACTCAGAACCACTGCTGTTTCACTGTCAGAGCTGTGAGGTGGAGCCAGCACTAGGGATGAACACAGAGCTTCACACTGAGATCATTGGCATGAGCAGCCTGTGTTTGTGGGTGCCCAGTACACACTGGGACCCATGCACACATTTTGCTGCTATACAGACTGGCAGTGGCTCTCCTAGAGTTCCATGTTTATCCTTTGGACAATTCATCAGTTACGGGGCTTGGATCCAACTTGACAAAATGGTAATCCTATGCCCCTGGGGCTCAGGGAAGTGAAAATAGGGAACATAATAAAGCATGTGTTTGGGGGTTGTTTTTCTTTTTTATTTTGGTGTAAGTAAAACACATCTGGAAGAATTTGATTTATTTTTAATAATTTTTTTGGAGGACAAGATTAGCATTTACAGATTTCAAAAACCAGTCTGTTTCGAGAAGGGAGTTATATGAGGAGATACCGGTGGCACTGCAGACAGGAGTTAAAGGGTTCTGAGAATATGGATCCACACATAATTTCCTGTAATACCTCAGTTATCAGCAGAGCCCAAACGGGCCTTCATCAGTGAGGGGTCATATTCAGCTCTGAGATCAGTCCACTCACACCACAAATAGTTTTAGCCTTATGATTTTTGTTCTAATGCTGGTTTTTTATTCCAAGAACAGACGCTCATTCTGGAAGCAGTGAAGATTAGCAAGAAAGACAGATGTGAAAGTTCTCTTTTACCTTTTGCATACCATAGGCTAACGTACTCTTTTTCTAATTTAATTAGCGCTCGCCCTCCTCAGCGCAGCCAGTGGCCCTGGAGGTTTCCGGCGTTTGCGGCAGGGCAGGCTGTGCGCGGCACTGCGGTCCTGCCGGCGCTGAGCTGCAGGTGGCAGAGCTGCCCCAGCCAACAGCCTCCGCACAAAGGAACGGCAGCCGTGCTGCCTCTTAATGCTCTTTGCATTTTAAAGAGAAATCCGCGAGCCTCGAGTCTTGCCATACTTAGCCGGTGACACTACACAATCACCCAGCCAGTTTCTTTAAATCACGAAACATGTCTAGTCAGTAAGTGCCAGGCGGCCAGCGGGTCCCATGGTCTACCAAAAGGAGCAAGTTTTAAGTATCTTCCTGTGGTTGCCCATTTTGTCTGTATACATGAAAGTCTCAGTAAGTACAATTTTAAAAAATGGAAATAACTAAATTTTTTCATGTAGATGATACTTACAAATGTTAATGTATAATGTAACATCAGTTTTTTTTCTGAATGAGCCAGCAAGGAACCAGGCAGCGATGAGACTGTTCCCTGAAGTTCTACTGAAATGTAGTTTTAACTCTTTGATGCTTGAAACTTCTCCTGGTCAAATGCCTGTATTAATCACTTGAAAATTACAGGAACTGTTGCATATTCAGAGCACATGTTGATTTATAACCCTTCCTAAAAGTGACAAAACCCCCATTTGAATGGGAGTATTAATCATTGGCTAATATTCAGGTAGGATGTTGACAGTGAAGGTATACCTGGAATACAATGTGCAGCCTTGAAGAGGTTGAGTGCTTTCTCACAGAGCTCATTTTTTATCCTCCACAAAGATTCTCAGTTTCTAACCAACGAATCTAAACACACTGACATTTTATTTCTGTGCTGAAATGCAGTCTTCCCTCCGCACATCCTCTGTGTCCTCTAGAGAAAACAACTCCAGTTAATGCTGCTAGAGAAATTCTGGCCCCAGTGCATTTCCCTGGGAAAAGTCCCATTTCTTCAGTGTCTCTGCACATCCACATCCCCTGTTTTATGCACATCCACAGATACATGTTTCCAGAGGTCCATGATATGCTACTGATACACCTGCAGTGAGGAAGGGGACACACTATGGATATTTTTTCAGGCCCTGTAAAAGATCCTGAAAGTCTCACTGGAAGTCTGACTTCCTGGAGTGGATTCAAAGCCCTGTATGAGTGCTCTGGACTCCCAGCACTGAAATAGGAATGCATTGCTGCAGTCCTCAATGCAGTTCATTCTTTGGAGTTAGAAATAGAGAAACCTTATAGCTGAGTTTAAATTCCTCTGCTCATGCTTGTTTTTCAGAGTTAATGTAAGTATCATTCCCCTGCAGAACAGAGGGAGGAATGAAAATTTCCTAGGAACATATTGCTGCTTCTTTCACTGGCCGGCTTGCAATTCACTGCTCAAAATAGCATGTGTTTTTTAAGGATCACATGTGAATACAGAACATTTTCATCTTAAAAACCATCTTTGTTTTCCATTAAAAACATGGAGATATAAATGAGAAATGTTTTGGGGTTTTTATGAACTGAAAGAAATGAGGTGTTTTTTTACATACTTGTTTTTCTAGAGGGGAATGTTTTGGCTTTGTTCTAAGCTCTTGCCCAGTATGTCAAGTCAAATACAAGTCTCTTCCATCAGTACATTTTAGTGGATCAGCTATATCCATGGTCCTTCCCTGTAGGATGAACTTTAAGCCAAAATAAGGGGCTTTGAGATTCCCATCACTCACCTTACTATTCTTGCTACCTGCTTTCCCTTTTTGAAGAGCCACTGTGCACTCCTGCTGAGATGTGGAACTAATAAATGTTCATTATACATCCCATGTAATGATATACATGGAATAAATAAATGTTCAATTTTGACAGTAGTTGGTGTAGCAAGTAGAAAATTCAGTAACTGCTTCAATTTAAATTATAAACCCAGTTATTTTAAGCTGAATATTCAAAATCCAGTCTGCACAGGATCATTTATTTTAGTGAAACCTTAGATGATCTTTGGGACAGAATGAAAAGCCAGCTCTTAACCCCAATAGCTTAAGTAGTCCAATACCACAGAGTAATCTCTAGCTTGTTTACAGTGACTACTGTTCTCTTCATATTTCCAATTCCTTCTGTGCCAAAGATTTTTTAAATTGGCTGTGTATAAACAGACTGAAGTCCTTAGGTTTGCTAAATAGGTAGGAAACAATATGAGTTTTGAAATCTACAAGGAGGTGGGAAACTGCTTGGAAATATGGTATAGGCATGCTTTCTGTACTCACTCCTAAATTAAAGACATTTGATTTAAACAGATAGTAATGAGAGGGTTTTAAAACTGTTACTAAAAATACTTTCTTTAGGCTTTGACTTAAAATCTCATTGAGATGAATGGGATCACACCTCTGAAAGAAATTGTTTTAGACTAGCTCAGGGCTCAGCAAGACAGCACTGCATCAGGTTGAACTTGGCTCATATTTTAAGTACATCTCCAAAACCATATGGAGTGGATGTCTTGTGTTAGCTTTAAAAAATACAGAACGAGTTTCTGCAGCACAATACCATAGCAAAAGCAGATTCTGGGACAAATTCCATAACCTGAGATTTACAGGGTCTGGGATATACTTAATAACCATCACTCAGCATGGGAGAAGGTTTCATGTTTTGTGATACCATGCTGAGTCAAGAAATATTTGTACTTGCAATCACCTAAGAAGCTAGGAATTAGAATTTCCAGCTTAACACTTGCAATATTAATCATCATTTGCATCTACAGCTTATTATTTGTACAATGCCAGAGATATACATATATTTTAAAAAATACTGAGCCCCTTGTTCTAAAGAGATTCCTATCTCAACTAGATAAGCGGTAAAATACTCAGCCAGGAGTAATTTGGCAACAGAAAGGTATGCACATAAAAGCCACAATTTCGTGTAGCTGTCTACAAGTCCCTTGAGGACTACTACTACATATTTAAATGGTTCTCACATGTTGACACTTGGAAATATGGCTGTTTTGCCTGTTGCACTTCATACAAAATGTCATTAATTTCATTGATAATTTGGTTATTTAGGAAATAATTCTGCCACAAGGCTCCTGGCATTCACGACTCATTTTCCATGTGTTGCCAAGCCTGGAAGATGCACTGGGATGACACACAACTGCTGAAGCTCCATGCTGGATTCACTAGTAAATACTCAGCACTCAGTAATGTTTATTCATCCTATGCTATGCCCTGAATGCCAGTCTAGGACTCTCCAGTTTCTCACTAACACCCAGGGGTAGCGAATGATTTCTCAATAATGCAGTATTCAGCTGCTCAATTGCTCCCAAGCTTCATAGCTCATCATGTTTTTACACTGTTCTGTATCTGCAGCCATTTCAATTCCCAGCAACAGTAATAATGGAAAGAAGCAGCATTCATTTCAGGTAAGACTAAGCTTAAAAAACATGTTTTTTCAGGCAAATACTATGAGTGGATAGGAAACAGATCCTAACACAGCACAGCCATCACCAGCATTGCAGCTAATTCTTGTTAGTGTGTTGCACCCCAATTTAATTTCTCCTTCCCTCCCCTCCCTTTTTTTCCACCCCTCCTTTACATATCAGCTAGATAACAACTTCCACCAGTGTCTTCTCCTCCATGCAGTCTGGAGCAATTCAGGTGCCTATGGAAACTTTGTTAGCTCTTGTGGCTATTAATTCTGCCTTTCCTTGTGGTGGCACCACGACAGCATCAAAACTGTGTGCCTGGTCAGCAACCTCCTTTACAATTCAAGAAGTTTCTTCCTTCTTCCCTGCATCCCAGCAAGGACTGGAGGTTCCTCACTCCCTGCAGTGTGCCCAGGCTAGCGGAGGGGCTCTGGGTTTAACAGTTCCAGAACTAGGAAAGCCTGTCAATGTCCCTGTTCCTGCAGAGCTGCTGCTGAAGTGCTGTGCAGACAGCTGAGCACACTCTTCCCTGAAAAGAACCTCATTTGAGGGCCTACTTAGCATCATATTGTACAAAACTAACCATTTCTTACAGTGGATATGATCAGTCTTAGTGACATCTTCAGTTTGTAAGTAATGAGTGGTGTGAAGCAGCTTCAAGATGCCACATAATGAGAGTTGAACTGGACAGATGTGCTCTCCCTTCCTTCTCCGAGGGGAAGCTGGAGTGCATTTGTGGAGATGAGTTTGACATATACCTTATTTAGTTATCACTTTGTCAGTATGCTCATCATTACAGCATGTGCTGGAAGAAATTCTGTTTCAGACTATTCTTAAGCATTAAAAAAAATTATTTATGGCTGTCAGTCATTGCTGTAAATGTTAACCCTTTCCCCTCAAACTGAAGTTTTTCCCTGTGATTTTGCTTAATCTTTTTAAGATTCATAGTTTAGAAAGGGTTTAGAAAGGAGATCCACTGTTGGTAGTTTTATTTCTCTCTTTGAAGTTTTAATACTCTTTTTAAAAATTTCTGGTTTTTGGATTCTTTGCAAGAACTTTGCAACTTTAAATGATTCACTCTTCCTCTAATTACCCAGACATTAAAAGAATGTCCTTTCAGCAATTGCTCTTTTTCCTATTTACCTTCTGTACAGTGGGGAGATGTTTTGAAAAACTCCTCCTTCAACAGCACCACACACTGGTGGTGTTTTTAATTTTGTTTCTGCCAGCTAGGCTCACAGTACTTCCTACACCAAAGTGAATAGTGAAGGTTATCTGCTTCCTTTCCCTTCCCTTGATAACAAACCAGACAATGTAAGGGCACTTGGTTTCAATAGCATAAGGAGATATTCCTGGAATCCCAGGGGCAGAGGCAAACTGCATCCAGTTGCTGTACATATTTTCAGCTAATGAAAATGAAAGGACTTATAGGAGGAGTCTCATCTTCCTCCTGATGGGCTTAGTTCTGAAGGCTGAAAATCTACAATCTGAATCATCTAAATCTTGTTTAACATTGTCTAAATCTTCTTTATGGATCCCCTGGAGCAATCTGGCCTCATCCAAACCATACAGATTGGTGTTTTGTTCGATGAAGACAACCTACTTGAGCCTTTTCCTTCAGCAGAGATCCTAACTGCAGAAAAGGACTAATACATCAAATCACAAGTCTATATCACAAAGAAAAGCCTTGGACAGCCCATCATATTTTGTGATTCTTCTCTCACAATTATCTATATAGTCAGTGATCAATAGAAAAGATTTGTGTCTTACACATATCAGATAAGAATTAAGCTCTTAAATGATTTTAAGAGAGACTATAAAATTTATCTTTGTAATTTAATTTAACATTAGTGTTAAATTACATTGCAAAGTGCGTCATGTTGACTGCATGATCTTTTATACTGCACTCAGTATTGCAGTGAGTATCAATTTCAGAGAGCTTGAAGGACAAAATTAAATTTTAATGTAAATTGGAGCAGATTCATTAATTTCATACTGGATTTGGATGGAGTTCCACTGTTAGGTAGGTTTAAACATGGTCTGTAGTAATTAAGAGGAGGAACTAAGCACTTTGCACCAAATATTTTTTACTTAAGCTTTGTCCTGTGAACTAATACCTCCTTTTTAAATCCAATTATAGGTTATGAATTGACATAGAAACCCAGCAGCTATTGTTTTATCTCACTGTGTTTCAGTGGCCTGGTGCAAAGCATATGGCATTTGAAAGCTTTCTTAATTTCATTTTCTCTAGATAGTTCAAAAATCATACAGCTTACAATTTGTTCTCATTTCAATATTATTACCTCTGCTTCTAACATGATCACCAATTTTATTTCTTACACAGTACCAAGTTAAGAAAAACAAGGGTGAGTTCGGATACTGTTGAGCACTTGAAAAGAGGTTCATTGCTCTCTTATTCTTTGCCAAGCACAGATATTTAATAATCAGAATCACTTAATAATCCACCATCACAGCCAGTCCAAACAGTATCTCTAGGAAACAGCATCGGAAAGGTCTATTTCATTGTTTGCCATCTCCCATCACTATCACGTGTGATGTTGCTGCATGACATTTCCTTCCTCTCTATTTCTCCAAAGGCAAACAAGCTCCTATTCAGCAGTTCTGAGTCAAATCCTAACACCTGATATTTCTGATATGCAAACTGTTAGCTTTTTCTATTTGTGCAACAATGAGACCTTATCAGTTTTGCCGCTTTTCATTTTGACTGTGAAATGCATCCACTATCACTCTTCACCTGTGTCCCTGGCAGCTCCTTAGGTTCAGATGGAATCTGGTATGTTGTTTGTCTTGTTCAAACTACTGTTGATTCAAAACAAATCACAGCATTATAAAAAAGATCAAGAGTGTAAGGACTGCATTTGAATGCTGACAATTTTTAGTGTGCAGCTGTTTTACAACTTCGAAATAAGTTTAGAAATGTTTTCATGGTGAAGTGGTCTGCACACAGCAAATGCTGACTTGAAGTTACTGAAAGCAGAACAATAGGAGATGCTATGCCTGGCCAAAATGCAAGTCCAAAAATTTAGTGGTGAGGTTGAAGTTTTTGGTTTGCATATAATTTTTGAAACTACTTCAAAATATGTGACACAGATGAAGACAGTCTCTATATTGAAAAACAAAACATCACATTCACCTTTGATTTTACAAATTCACTTCCATACACTGTTATATTTTCAGGACTCCTTGTACAAGAAATCATCTCTCCTTCATACAATAGATACACATGAAGATTCATACAGACTGAGGCAATACAACAACTGTGATTCATCCTTCAGACTAACGTGTACATAGCAACTCTAATTTTATTTACAACCATGAAAAAATAAAGCTTTATCCAGAATATAAGCAGCTAGGTCTTCTGTGTCATGAATCTCTCCCCCCATCCATATAAAATCCTCTTGTTTCTATACTGCAGCTCAAGCACAAATGCAGTGTTTTTCACATAACCAGTTCTATTTTTAGCCTGAATTGTAGGAAGTCTGCAGCATTAATAAATGGAAGAGAAGTACAGAAGTACACCACATGGTAATGTGCCAATGCAAAATCTACCCTGGCCTTTAGCCAGTGAACTGTGGTTAGATGTTACAGCAATGAAAGTAAAAACACCACTTGTAACGGAATGATTAATAAGCTGACAAACTTCCATGCATTTATTTCATACTTTTTGAATGCCAACCTTATTAATACCAACATATTTTCTTTTTATTAGTGATATCTCTCAGCCTGAAGCACGGAGGAGATATATATACACGTACATGTATTTTTATACATGCAATTGAGGTTTGCTTAATTCAGTGTTCAAATAGAAAGGAAGGTACTTTGCAGTGCAGACCTTGACACAGGAAAAAAAGGAATAAGGAAGGTGCTTTTCTTTATAAACTAATATTGCAACTCCAGTAGGCATAAAACCCATTGTTCCGTGATTTTCTTTGATTGACTCTGCAATTCCCTTGTTTGGCACCAAAATTCTGAAAACAAAAATGCTCCAAAGCTGTTACACAGAGGACAAAAGTTCACAGTTCTTACAGGGACACAGTCTTCTGTAATCTCTTCACTTCTCACCCAATCCACAAAACTTGTCCCAGCACTGTTACGCTGTGGACAGATGGATGTTTATATAAAAGACCTTGTGCCTGAATAAAATTCAATTTCGGGGTTATATAAAAACAGCAATTACTGGAAAATGGAACTTTTTAATTAAATGCATTCGAAGAAAGTAGGGATTAATGACTTTAAAGTAGGGAGTATTTAATGCTTACAGTCATAGATCATCCACTAGTGAAGCTGTATTATCACCATCAGGCAACGATGCTTTTAAGTATTCGATAGTGGGTACATTAATAAGGCTTCAGATGTTTTCATGACAATATAATTAGCAACACAACTAATGTATACTATACCTATTATTAAAATAATGCCTTAATAACCTTAATTCACAGCAACCTCTTCAAAATAAATAAATATACACTTCAGATTAGGCTAGTTGTCCCTTGGTCCAGTGAAATGCAAATAAACTACACTTTGAAACTTTTAGGCAATGCTGATGTGGTAGAGTACAGTTCCTGATACTTACACCAGAAAAATGTAATAACTGCCTATCTGATTAACTGATTTGAAGGTAGGAAGGAAATTATTGCTTTGTGCTTCAATTAAATACAGGCAATAAAACATAGGCAAAATTATTTACTGGTTCTGAAATTGTGCCTGCACAGATCAGAGCCTGGGTCGTGCACATCTTAAAAATCAAGCTCTGACTGTGTACCTCATGTGGATCAAATACTATATGGTGAGAACAGAAACCCACGCACAGAAGTCAAAAGAGAGAAAACCCGAAACACCAACATTAGCTTTGTTTTTCTGTTAAGAATTTTATTCAGGTACAGCAAAATCAATACTTGTCCTCTGACTGTACACAGTGTACTTGAGCTGTTCTGTCAGGATCTATATAGAAAACAGAGATGGAATTTTAGGTGGGTGGATATGATGGATCAGGTGGAGGTAAAACACAATGGCACGTGTGGTCCCTGCTTCCCAGAACAAGTGCATCTCGCAGTGCTGTGGGGACACTGCGTGGGGACACTAGCACTGCCTTACACCACCTGCTCACAAGCGCTCGTGGCCTGAGTGTCTGCGCTGTGAAAGTCATCCCCAGGGAAACACACAGGAGAGTGCCATGACATGGCAGCTGCATCTGAACAGGGAGAGTCCAGCCTCTTCCCACCCACCCTACCCTGCAGCACAGCATAAACAGAAAGGAGAAGCATCAACAGTACCAACAAACTGAGAATTCCTACACACACAGAAAAATCAGACTGCCCAATCTGCCTGGTCACTTAATAAATTAGATACCAGATCACTCTGCTGCTTTATAATACATGATGCTGTACCTCAACTTGACCTCCCTGCACTAATCTTGCGAGACATAAAATGACTAAAATCTGTGCTCCCTCTTTGTCCATGTCCAGAGAGACTTATGCCGAGAAGTGAGCTAATAAGCAAATAGGAAAAAACAATCTTCTTAACTCTTTCCCTGCTTCTGGTTTTCCCTCCCTGGTTTATGAACCCATTTATGGGCCCTATGCTGGTTACCAGCATCATCACATGCTACTTGGTGTGAATGTTGGCTGGTCCTGGTGTTTGCCTTGAAATGTCTGTGTTGAATTTCTGGGTTAGTTGTACAGGTGAGATGGAAAAAGCAGAGAGCAATAACGCACAATTGTTTCACAAAAGAAACTTGTCAAATTACTAAATCCACAGACTACTTAGATGAATAACCGAGCTGCCAGCTGAACTGGAAATGTATTTTCTGGGAAGTCTTTCAAATGCATCCATTCATTTGAAGTTCTCAGTAACAGCAATCTTGAGAAAGGTCTTCTGTGTGTGTATCAGTGCTACCAATTGCACCGCAGCACTGCTCTCAAAGCTGTTAAAGTGTGTGACTAAGGTTGTGCTTCACCAGCACAGCAGCCCGGGTGTTAAAGCTCCTGGGTATTGGTGATGCAGACAGCTGTGCTTGTAGAATTAATTTGAGCAGTTCAATATTTTTCAAGAAAGCTTGACAGATTTCTTTTGTATCAGCATGCTTCGTGGCATAGAGTGAATCATGTGCTAGTTTCATTCCAGTATCAGATCAGGTATTGTCCAACACAGGCAACAAAGTCAGCCTCAATTCCACAATGGATGCTCTGTTAATATAACAGAAATGTAGTTTTCCTCTTTTTGAGCCATTCTAAGTTTATATGGCTTGATGATCCAATGCACAAGGATACATTGCTAATGGGTATGGAGCCACTCATGGATAAATTATAAAGTACAATATTCCCAAATGAAACAGGTGAGGCCCATCCTCCAGGCCTCGAGGAGGGTGCCAGTGCAGCACTTGTGTGCACACAGCCCAGCCTTGCCTGCTCCCAGCAGAGGGTGGCTCCTTCACTCTTCCTAAAAACTACTCTCACCCAGGTTGCTCCAAGAATGGCACCAAGACACAGTTTGGGAGACAGTGAGGTGGCATGGGATAACTCCTTAAAATGTGCCAACAGGTCACCTGGGTGAGCTCTCAACTCAGTGCCATAGGCCTGTCCCATTTACTAGTGGAAATGCAGGGAGGGAGCATCATCTACCCAGTGACAGCTACAGGTCAGGTGACTGGAATGTCCTGTTTGTTTTCCATAATGAAGAGGAACTGGACTAATTGGACAGGCTGATATTTCTGGACGAGGAAGCTGAAATCTCTAGTCTCTTGCAAATAGCACTGTCCATACATTACTGATGCATGTAGACAATGTGCAGTGGTCCCAGTGCTGCTGGGGACAGTGCCACTGTTATTTCCAGAGTGGTCACATTGTCTTTGGAAGCTCAGAAGACACCGTGCCTGTCGCTGGAAACTCTGACCACAAAAACAATTACAATTTTGCTTTTTTTACTTTATTTATATTTAAAAAAATACAATTTACACCTTATGTGAGCAAGGCAATGTGAATTTCAATTCTGGCTCAAGGTTTGGATAATTTTGCCTATGCTAACACATCTATTTTCTTCAGGCAGTTCATGCTTTTAGAGAGCAGGACAGATTTTGAACTTTTTTTGCTAGTGTGATCACAGTAATGTATCCTCTGTCTTCAAAACAGCTTTTTAATGTGTTCCAGCCAGGACTGAAAATATCACACAAGACACAGAACAATCGTCAAATTCTCATTATCACCCCTAGCGTCAGGAGAAGTCAGTTTTATGGAGAAGGAGTTACTGAGACCTCAAGATTCCTGTGGTGTTTTCCTTTCTTTTTCCACGAGAAAATAGCCTCTTGGTAGAGCATATAGCATCCAGAAAGACCTCTCAATGGTTCCCCAAACTACTCTGTGTCCCATCTATATAATAAGGAAACTAATAATTCCATAATTTGAAATGGGTACTGTGAGGATACTTTCTGCTCTTGCCAAACACCAGTTATGTCTCAGTGAAATTGAAGTCACTAGGCTCAGTTTGGCAGTAATTCAGTGAAGTACAATGGCCCAGGATATACATACACAAAGTCCGACTGAATTCTATTCTGTTGCCTTATGTCCTTTAACACCATCTCTCTATGAATCAATGATGCTTTCATGAGTATTTTTGAGGTGTTATGACACTGTAAAAATTGAAATTTAAAATAAAAAATTCCTACTTTTTATTGCATTTTAAAGGGACCTTTCTAATTTTACAACCATGTTCCACAATATTGTCCTAGTCAACACCCAATGAAAGGACACAGAAAATTCTTTTCCTCTTTTTTTTTTTTCCTTGCAGCTAAACCAGAATTTTTCAAGTCTTTAAAGATGGGACTGTATTTGCAGCTTTTATGAGGCATCTCACACAAGGAAACCATTTATCACCAATTTAAACTTCTGTGCAAATGCCTTTTGACTTCCACAGCCATTACCTTTTGCAGCACAGATTGTTAAGTGTAATTATTATCAATTAAATAAGCAACAATTAATTTACATTTCTTGTAGAAATTTATATTACCAGGGAAAAACTGTAACTTCCAATATTTAAGCAGTCTTGATGAAGAGAAATAAACACATATTTTCAGGGTTTGAAATGGGTTGGTTTATGCTAATACACCATATGACACTTCTGAGAGATGCACCAGCACTTCCCAGACTACTGGAATAATGGTATATTTTTACCCTGTGTTCCTGTGTTTGGCAATGCAGAAATCCAGTATCATCTTTTGGCTAATACACATATTTTACAATAGTATTTGAACAACAGAATGTCTCAGCTTTTGATCATATTTCCTAAGAAAGCATTCTCAGTAATATTATTGATTGGAAGATCAGCTGAAAGGTTCCAAATGTCTCTCACATGCTCTGGTGAACACAAAAGATTCTTAGCAAATGGCTGCAATGTCTAAACCATCTAAACACAGTCAGACTGTGGCTGTATCCTGGTGGCTGTGTCCAAGCCCCAACTTTGCAGGTACTCACTCACAGCATCCATGTACACGTGAAAAATGTGTGCTTCTTGCTCTCTGCAAGGAGAGGAACCATGCTTGTGGTTCCTACAGTTAAATAGAAATTCCTGTCTGAACTAGACTCCAGAGTAGGTTATGTTAAGCTCCACAACCTTCACCACTTCTAAAAATAGGAAATGAAAAAAGCAAATCTCTGAGGTCTATGAAGTGACATCATTCTTTCTTCTCTCTCCTGGCTGCAGATTTGTAAGCACCCAGATTTTTGTTTTCATAGCTTCCTGAAACAATTTTCATTTTCCAAATCTATTTCAACACACAGCCCCATGTGTCTACTATCCTTTCCCCTTCTGATATTTGGTTCAGCAGATGGTGCAAATGAACTGGCATATACAGTATTTGCTTACTCCTATGCTCCTCTGAATTGCTGTTTTGAGACTAATGCAGATACTTTATTATTGTGAATTGTCTGCATTATGTCTTTGCCTATATTGTTTGATTTATCTTGTTCTTCCTGAGTGAGTTCATTCTGAGAGGTGCTGCTGAAGAATCATACAACTTGAAGTGCCCCTTAGTTAGCTCCAATGAAAGGTGGAAACTCTTGCTAAGAAATTTCCTGAAGTCTATAAAATGGCACCAGGTATAAAGCACAGCCAGAGACAGAGATTTCCAATCTTTAAAAACATTCTGAGGTTGAATGGTAAGAGTATGAGATCATTATGGCATGAGTCAATTGATCAAGATGTGAGGATAAATTAGCCTGCAGACACTACTGACCAGCAAAGCTTTAGCAGGAATATGCTCTTTCAGGCTGCTTGTTTTTAAGCTTTTAATTAGTTTTGCAGAAGACTGCAAAAGAAACCTAGTCTGGGTATTCTGGGAAGCAATATAGTATGTGCAGCACCAAGTGAACATTTAGGGTGTGGAGAACGTAAAAAATTATGGCGATATTTTTATGTTCACTAAGAATGCCCCAGTGTCCCCAACCCTTCATTAATCTGAGGCTAAATGGAGAAATGAGTTAAACTTTTCTTCTGAAAAGACTGCAATTATTTGTATCATTCCGTGAGTGAATGGTCCATCATATGTTGACTAAACTGCTACTTAGGAAAAACATTAACTCAGACATATTAGTATTCATTGACTGTTTTCTCTTCCTTCTCTCCCTCTCCCAGAAAGGAAGGCCAGAAGAAATCATGTGGGAAGGTTTAGGAAGGGACAGCATCCAAAGGACCCTGCACTAAGGCTGCTGTTGCTTAGGTGGCAATGTCAGCTAAAGCAGCATCATGCTGTCCCACCGCTGTGCAAGCACTGCTATTTGTGTGGCTGTACAGCAAAACAGCTGGGGGAAGAGATCTGTCCAAGAAATAACTAAGGAAATAGGCAACAGGTGGGCAGAAATGTGTGGCTGAAACTGGTGATGTGGGACAAATGCTGCTTAAGAAATTGTACAGATGGACAATCCATGTGTGGGTTTCTGAAAGAAATTGGAGAAAGTTTTCTGCTTGGTGAGAGACAAAGGCATTTTTAGGATTGTGTTCTGAGCCAGATTCTTGCTGTCTTCTTTAAAGAAAGCTATCTTATTTTAGCTCTTATTACTGCTGATTGTCTCAGCTCCCCAGAAAGGATCATTCTGGCACAGAGGATGATGTTTCTGTGGATGCTTGTGGCTCTCAGGTCCGGACTTGGAAGAGGTCATGGGGATCACCCTAACACATCCATGAGTAAGATGACATAACAGCTGAGTACCAAATCTCTTTGGCCGGCAGCCGAGAGAGATGACAATAGAAAAAAACCACATTTAGTTCTATATTACATTTAAATTACTTTTTATCTGTGTATGACTCTTCAAGTTTTTCCAGTAGCCAAGTGTGGTAAAAAGGAGAAAGTGGCATTTAGAAAAAACATTTTCCTGATGGAAATTAAAAGAATGGTCATTTAACTGTCAGGCTGAGCCAAAGTAGTTTTTCTGCCTGTTGTTATAGAAGCTGTCCTCTGATCCTGGCAGAATAGCAACACCGGGTATTTGCCTTCATCTAGGGTTTGGTATTAGAGTACCATGTAAAGTACTAGTGACATGCAAAAATACCAAGGTTGTTCAGCCATTTAAGATTCAAGAGAGTGTATCAGAGTATTCCCTGAGCTTTGATACTCTACAACCTCGTATTCTGTATTCAGAATTTAACACACCACTGGGTTCATGCCAGGATAGAAAGAGGCTGCACCTGGGCACAGATAAGGTTTATATCTGTACTTTTCATGGCTTTACTTTCCATGCATGTTGAAAATGTGTAACCTCAGGTTTCCCCCATACTTTTTTAGTACCAAGAAGGCAAATTAAAACAGGCTGGCCATGGGCGTAGCATGGGCATATCTGAGGATACACAAGCTCCTCCCCCAGTCACTGGGTTTTACTGTGTGCACAATGCTGCATCCATTCCAGAGAGGATCAATCCCCATGCCAATAACACTGATCAGTGGAGTAACAGGTTTGCATAGCCCCTTCTGTCTGATAAAGTCCATCTTCTGGGAATGACCGTGCCCAAAGATCGTTTTGGTGGGAATTTCTGGAACCTTCCCTAAGGAAAAAAGGTCAGCTTGTGTGCCAGGGCAGGCAGCACTCAGCCAACTGCCAGCCCCACTGAGCACTGGGGCAGCAGGCAGGGCCACAATGCTGCCTCACTCCACCTGCACTGCACGTCCCTTAGCCAGAAAGGCCACTGTGTGCTTGCTACAAGATGTATAAGGGGCCTAAATCAAACATTCAGAGGAGAACCTATATTACAAATAAGCCCTATCATTTTATGCGGGAAGAACAAGCAACTCTCTCTCCTGCCCACAGGATAAAAAATATATTGACACTTTGCATGGTCTCTAGGCAAGAGTTTGAGCCACCTAACAACCTAGCTGTAAAAAAGAAGCACCATCTTTTTCCCCTCTTATTGCCTACAAAATAGCCCAAGGTCACCAATACACATAATGAAGACGCAAAATACCAACTCCATGTGCAGGCTTGAAACAAAAGTTAAAATTATATCAAATCAACAATTACTCATTCACATGGTGTTCCACCTGCCCTCATTAGGTTATAGAGAACAAATGTCAGAGATAACATTCAGGAAAAAGGTGTTCTTCTGATAAGGAAAATAGCTTTGTAGCAGTTCCTTTGAGGGGAAATAAATAGTCTTCCTTCCCTCCTTTTAAAAACAAATCAGCTGATCTATTACTAGATTTGTACAAAGTTTTGCACAATAATGTCCTTAAACTGCTGTGTCTTGGTAAAAAGAAACGTCATAAGGTCCCAAGATTATTAAGTCAGTGATTTCCAGATATGACTTGTAGTTTACATGTACAAATATCTTCCTAATTGCTAGTACTGCAAACTCTTGCTTGGAGTTTGAAAATCAAGCTGTGTTCCTTCTGTTTCATGTATCAACACTGCACTTGGCCCTTGACAAGTCTGCTGTAAAATGTGACTCAGAATTCTGGGAAGCACCCCTCTAATCTGTGCAAGCTGCCTGACTTTGCAGCACGAACAGAAGACATCAAAAGGTAAATTCTTACTTTACTCAGACAGACATGCAAGGACCAGAGGTATTCAAGAAGGAGGTGTTAATTTTATTTTTTTTCCAGATTTCAGCCCCATTTTGTGTACTGAGACACACATTTCCAGGTGTTATAGGTTCTCCATGGCATTCAGGAGTTGTCCTCACATCCTGGAATGTGTTCTGTTATGTACCAGTTGGTCACTTTGTTGGTTGGCTGCTACATGCCTGCCTTCAGTCCAAGCAGCAGGCCTCTTTCAGAAAGACAAGTTCCTTTCACTACTATTAGTGTGTATGGGAGTGCCATGTAAAAAGAGACTGCCATTTCTCCTGCTAGCTGACAGGAAAATTGTTTTTACCTACTGTGATCCCAGCACACAGGAGAACAATAGTAGCATTTTCCTGTGACAGATATAAAAGATATACACAAGCCTGTGTTTCTGTTAATACATAAAAAATAGCCAAATGAAATGGTGATAATGATATCAGGAAAAAAAATTAGGAGAGTTGGTCTTAAAGCTCATTTTTGGTCTGTGACCTCAGCTGTAGCACTAAATCAAACATCAGACGAAAAAAGGGATCCCAAAGTACCTGATTTAAGCATTCAACTCCATGAATACGAGCCACGGAAGTCCTGTGTTTCACCTGTCATGGTTGAGATTGGTATATACTCAAAAAATTCAGAATTCACAAAATATGAAGTTTAAGACTGTTAAGACACAGCAACTCTAGTAAACAAAATGTGCCAGCACTGTTCTCTGGCAGTGAGGCCAACTGGCAGAGAATGTTTTGCCTTCATAAAGTTCTTATGCACCAAGACAGGTGAATACATACAAATTCCCTTCCAGCAATGGACTGACTATCATGCCAACTCCTGAACTGTGCCCAGGAATTCTCTGAGAGTCAGCAAAGTAGGCAGGAACAGCTCTGAAAGAGTATAGACAGTGCATTCAGATACCCAAGAACACCACTAGACGCTGTTTAATATACAAAGATGAACACAATCTGAGGGTCTGGAAAAGGCAAATGAGCTCTAAGTCTGACTGACCAGGATGGCTTAAGCCCACATAAGTACAAGGTGTGTACACAGAAGAGAAACCACTAGCATGTTCGCTCCAACCTGCTGTTCAGTCACTCTTCAGTTAAAAAGATGAACCCTGAGAGCAGACTGGAGAAGATAAGTCCTTGTTTTTATTTGGCCATGCTCTCTAGCAGCCAAAATATGGCCCAGGGAGCCATGCCTTCCTGGATGCAGCATGGCCCAGCCTCAATAGGTTGTTCACAGCACCCATTATTTTTTTTCAGCCTGTTTGTGGTGTATGTACACACAAGGCTTTCAAGTCCCTCAGGTTAAGTAGCATGTTGACCCATATGTCAAGACTTTGGGGCAAGAGTTGTAGAATACCAGATAAAGCCAGGCATCGCCTCCCACCTCTCATGCTTGCTGTAAAAATAAACAACATAGTGGCTGGCTGAAACCAGGATGGCACAGATTCCTGTGGTGTCCCAAGCACCAAAATGCAAAAAAAAAAAGCCTCTAGCTGAAGGCTGCAGTGAAGCTACTCTGTCCAACTGTGGCTTTATGTCCTTGTAAGTATCTTCAGCTCCTCAGCTGTGCAATATTTATAACAATATTGCTAGAATAAAAAAAAAAAAAAAGGCAAAAACATCAGATACTATGATGATGGGAGTGCAGGTAGATCTAGATATTCAGAGTCCACAGAAAATTAGAAGGCATAACAAAATTCATTATATGAAATGGCTTTACGATGGTAGAACTTTCAGGCACATTTTCAATGATGACATGGACATATACTTTAGTAAATGTACACGGATGTACTTTTTCCTCCTCTCCATAATTATTTCTATTTTATAGTAGTGGCAAGAGGCTGCAGGCAATGCATTTTCTTGTACATTTTGGATGGCTGAAGTCATCTGGTTTTCCTGATGCTATGCAATTTATTCAAGGTGTTTAAGACTGATAACCAACCACAGATGCACTCCCTAGACTTTCCCATTGCTGCAGTAACACACTGCCTAAAATGGCCAACAAACATAAGGGTGGTTTTTTTCAGCTAAATTGAGGAAAACACAAAATTTTATATTCATATAAAAATATGATAAGCAAAACCCCAAAAACGTCATCACAGATTAACCCCATAGGGGTTTTGTTTAAGTTTTTTGAGTGCTTCCAAGTAGGAAGCTGAATTGTTCATCACCAAAAGTGTTTTCTGCACAGTCACAATTCCTATGATGTTCCAGGAATTTACAGCCTTATTTATTAAAACACAGAAAGTTGGGTGTCATTAAATGGATGATTCTAATAGCCCCTGCAGATAGGAACAAAGTAGCTAATGAGATCTGCCCATATTGCCTTCTCCCTAAGGCACAGACCATTTTTAAGCTAGGTTGCAATGACAAAGAGTTGTTTCCATCTTTATATTCATCACCTTCCATGATTACACATATAGATGAACAGCTTTTTGGACTGCATCTCTAACTATCCCCAGACACTGTTTCAAAACTTGATTCCAGCTTTACTAGTAGGAAGCTGAGCAAAGATTAACTGTATTAATTGTTTGGAAAAGCATACATTTATGTACCTAAAGGAAATGAGCATAAGCAAAGTGTAAGCAGATCACCTTTTAAAAGCTTTGTCAAAGCAAGCTTGAAGAATATTAAATGCATATACTTTTTAAAGTTTTTTCTCATTTTGACCTGATTTTTTTTATAATTTGGTATAATTCCACTGAAATCAACAACCCTCTTGCAACTGATACCCTTTGAAGTTCTTTCTAATCTAATTTTTGTTCAGAAAGAAAGTAAGACAAAAAAAGAACAAAACTTTGAACAATGAAATCAAACACTGGAAGTTAAAAATGTAAGCTCCCTTTAGGTTCACTTGAGAATATAAATCAGGGGTAAAAGCTGGCATGATACATCCATCTTGAGAAGTACTAAGCAGCCACAACTTCTACTTACACAAAGGCATTATCAAGGACCAGTAACAGCCTTCATAGCAGGTATCAAAAAAAGCTGCTTTCCTCTTTAATTTCATTTAAAGGAAAAGATGAGAAAAAAGCCTAAAATATCATCCCAAACCAAATAGCATTTAAAAAGTATATTTTATATTTTGACCCTTTCAATGATTTCTCTGTTTTTCTTTGCTCTTTAAGGAAGTGGTCTTTAGCAAATTTGATGCAGGAAATGTGGGAGGACAGTGTAAGCAGAAAAGTGAGAGCACCTTCATGGACAGCATCCTTCTCAAGTCCCCTGGAGGGCTACAGTGTTTTGGTTTATGTGGGTAGATTTTGTTTCTGCTGCTTTTCCTCTTGCTTCGTGTATTTCTAATCCCTTCTCTAGTATGCAGTGAAAAAGACAGTTCTTGAAGCCTCTGTGGTGGGTTTTTTGGTCTATAAGGGAGGCAGCCTTTTCCCTTTAGACAGGGTTTGTACTCAGAAGAGCCTTGAGAACTGCTTGGCTACTCCCTGTGTTCTAAGAAGAAGTGAGAGAGCAGAGGCTTTGGAAAAAGCCTTGGAGGTCAGACCATGACAGTGTCCACATGTCCTTTGCTGCTGTGATTAATCTGATGGTGTTCATACCCTGTATTTCTACAGGTAATGAAATATGTAACTACCACAGGAGAAGTTTTGCACCCACTTATGTCACTCTGGAGAAAGGTCACTGCTTTCCAAGTTGTTATTCTAGTTTGTATACGTGTGTGATTGAAAGCAGAAGTTTTCCTTATCATTTATTATAGCAACAGAAAGCTTACATCAGTAGTAAAGTGGCCCACAGTAGGAATCTAAATATTAAAATAAGACTATAGGAATCAACCTATCCTTATACTAAATGAGAAAGAATTCAAAGAAACTGAGAAATAAAGAGATCAGATGGTCTTCATAATACAATTAGATACCAAGAAGGTGCGCAAAAGAAACAAAAATATATGAATATATTTGGTGATAACATTGAAAGACTTCAAGAATACGTTTTGTTCTGAATCATGTCGTTCTCCTTACACTGTTAACTATCATAATAAGCAAGCTGTATTTCATGTTCCTTTTCTTACCACCATTATTTTAATAAAATTAATTCATTTTTAAAATTACATTGTTCAAGGACACTTAGGAATAGAATATATGATATACTCTCCTTTGTATGGCTGAACATCTCATCTCACACACTGCTAAAGAAAATCAGTAAGATATCCAAGGATACACTAGAATACCACCATGAGGTTGGGATAGTTATAAAATACAGACTTGCTATTAAATAGACTATAATACTTCAAATTATACCATAGCTTTAACACACCTTGTCAAAAGCTAATCATTGAAAAGGTCTGGTGTGGTGTTTAGAAGGTGGAAATTTACTTCCTTCCTTTGCATATCACTATCAAAAGATTATTCCATTTTATATTTCATTACTCGGATTGGAAAGTCTCTAGAAAGAAAGTCTCTGCCTTCTTGTAGACATGGGACCTACATTCCATTGTGGAATGCAGCAGTAATTCTGAAAGGCTGAACTAGCAAAGTACCAGAATGAGACAAGGTCTGCTCCAGAGTACTGTGATCTCTGCCTAATCACCAACACCATTTTGTTTAGACAGTGCTTGTGTTTCCTTTGAAGGTTTTGATCCAGCATGACTGAGTCCAATCCTGCTTTGTAAATGAAATGCTATGAAATCATAGCTAGGGAATACAGCTGTGGAGTTTTTTTCATATGACTCATACTTACTTTATGTAAAACCATCTTATCTTGGATAGAAATGGTGCACAGTCCTTTAATTAAATCAGCTCTAAGCTTTGCCTGAATGATTAATAAAATGAGAAAATTCTCTGTCTTACCATGAGAGCTCTATTTTTTTGTATTCTTCTATCCTTTTCTTTGCTTGAACCCTTTCTTCAAATCATATCCCCAAGTTGATATTTGTTCCTTTGGGCTCACCTACAAACTTTAATCTGTTAATCAAGCTAATTTTCTTTTGTCACAAAACTCGAAAAGAAAAACAAAAAAGACATAAAAATAACCATTTGTTGTTGTTGTTCATGATGCATGACATTTTCATGGCTAAAACTGCCTAAAGGAATAGAGAAATTAATTTCAATAAATTGAGTTTTATGTGTATAAAATACCTCTGAACAAATGAAAAACTATGAGATGACATTTGGATCAAAGGAGATATACCCATTGACTCTAATGGATGTTGAACTGGATCTTCGATTAACAAACTGCCTTATTATGAGTAATCGTGAGGCAGCAATGCCAAGTAGAAGAGGTAACAAGGCACAGGATTAAGGAAGCAATGCAGAGCAGGGAGGAAATTTAACACAGCACCGTTTTCTAGCTCTGCTGAACACAGCACTAGAAATGACACAGTATTTGTGTCAATTCTCAATGTCCTCTCTCCTCACAAGCCTTATGTGGGCATCAGTACAGGTCTGGCTCAGCACCTTTGCTCACTGGTGCTGCCTATAAATTCTCCACATTACATCCCAAGGGTTTACCTAAAGTCACAAAATTACAAAATCATAGGCTTCCATTTATGAAACTGATAAGCCTGTTGACATTCCCTTTAATATCAACAGAAGGTATGCTTAGAAATTATAAGGAATGCACAGATCCACACATTAATGTAGGACACCAATATTCATATATATGTGCATACAGCAAGGAGAACGTTTACTGAAGTTTTCCGGTAGGAGAAAAATGACAAAAAATTGCAAGGTTAGTGGACAGTATGGCTCATAGGATACCTACAGAAATGGGTGTTCCATTTAGATCTATATGTATGTGTATACAGACAGAATTTTCTTTTTCATTCAGAAGTAGTGCAAAAAATCAACTTTGTCTCTTTATGCTTATTTTGTTTTCAATTTGAGTTTTGTAAATTATGGTAATCTGTTCAGAGCAACTGTCTACTCTAAATTCTACTGCTGAAATTCAGTAGTCACTCTAATGAAATAACACATTTAGAGCAGTGTGAAACAATCATAGGTCAGACACAATCAACATAATGTTCCAGATCCAGAAGAATGAAAGGGAAATTTACAGCTTTATGGAATCCTACTTAATCTGTAGGATTCCCCAGCTCCTTCTTGTCTTCTTCTATCCGTGCTGGCAAATTTGGAGATGAGATCCAGCTTTGACAGGCACCAACTGATACGAATCCATACTGCTGCTCTGTTCTCTGCCCAGCACAAGTATCACTTGGGGAGCTATTAAGGATGGTCATAATTTAGGTAAAAAGGATTAGATTAGTTCTTTCATCAGATCAGTCGCCTGACCTGGCTCCAACAGTGCTTACACCAATACAAGGGAGGTGACTGCAAGACAAATTTAGCTTTCTGTGTGCCAGTCTCTAACCCAGAATAACAGTCTCTAAACTGTTTTACTTCTTAGAGTCAGATTTAGGTATTTAGGGGTTCTGTCATGAATATAAAATGGAGAGATTACAGATTAAAAAACTGAAGTATATGGACAGACTGAAGTGACAAATTGGGTGGGTATTCTCCATAAACACAAGAATCAGGGCACCAAGAAGAAAGGTGAAGGCTTTTCAGAAACATCCTAGAAGTAGGATCAAACTCAATAGCCCAGAGAAAACCTTCTATTGAAAAGTCAAATTTCATCTTGAGATGCATCA
The DNA here is from genome assembly GCA_013396875.1 of Vireo altiloquus. Taxonomy (NCBI): domain Eukaryota; kingdom Metazoa; phylum Chordata; class Aves; order Passeriformes; family Vireonidae; genus Vireo; species Vireo altiloquus. The sequence continues at coordinate 710,008 of VZRF01009392.1, forward strand.
AAGAAGATCTCTCCAGCAGAGATGGATAAACAGTAATTCTGTTTTACCTACAGAAAGACTGGCAGGGGAAGGGAAGGGGATAAGCAGGCTAACCAGTAAAGTTAACTATGTATAGAAAATTACTTTACAAGGTTATATGAGCTAGTTGCTTGTGACATCCCAATAGACATGAAATTATCTTTATGAAGATTAAAAACATGAGTGAGTAGGCTGCAGGATTCCCTTTCCAGATGAAGAGCAAACCTTAGGGTTGCCATAAGCTTTCCACAATAAATGGTTTAAGTTCTAAAACAACTCCTTCCAAGGACAAAGAATTGAACCACCAGCTTTGCATTAAAGCCTATTTCTTGACCTCTTCGGAGCACTCACTCCTCCCTGCATAAAAATTCATACCAAATACTGATGGATATTCAATATTAAACAACTAATTAAAATTTTTGCTGTTTTCATTGCTTTGAACAAGAAGCTGGTTTGGGCATTTTCAGGTCTTCATACAAATTGTACCTCTGCAGGTCTCATTTCTAAACTTAATTAACAGTTATTATTATTTATGACTGTACTGCATACTAGTCCAAGCTTTAAATTGGTGTTCTAAAAAGAGAGCCTGTGGCTGTGTTCTTGGACATTTTTTCCTTCATATTTTTAATTTTCTGAAATAACATTATTAGTTCAAATCTTGTAGCTTGTTTTTATATGACCAGTGCTTTGTCTTTGTCTTTCTTTTTCTCCCTTTTACCTTTCTGACATTTTTAATTTTAAACTGCTCCAACCTAACTTCATTCTGATTTCTTACTCATAGATGCTTCAAGGACATCACTGATTATCATCCTTCCATTCTCATTAGTCCAGACTTTAATTTTATTTCAAAGGTCATATGGTCTGTATGTCCAGTGAGCACAGTAACTGGCTTGTGTTCATACGCACACATCTTTCTCCTCAACTGATACTCATGAGCCTGGCAGTGCTCTTTGTGTGAAAACTGGCCATTACCATTTCCAGAATACTGGCAAAATCTGCCATTTCTGCTAAAATCCCAGTTTGTACTCTGATCTCTGTTGTCTCTTGTTCTCTGTTCCCATTCCCCACTTCTCACTGACTTCCGAAATTTCTGATTTTCACAAACATTAAAATCTGTTTCTGACTCATTAGGAGCAGAAGAGGACACTACTGCACCAGCTTACTGTACTCTCCACTCTCGTTTAAAATTGCCATGATTTTTTTAAAATGATTTTGGGTTTGCTCCATCTTTTTTTGTTCCTCATGTGCCACAATTTTTCCATTTGTTTTAGCAAAATACTTAGAAATCAAGGGATGAAAAGCACACGAGTATTATTTCTAACAACATGAATATTATCTTTCCAATCCATGTCCTAACCAGAGATTGCTTCAGATTCCATCTTTGCTTTAGAAAATTTCCAAGTCGGTGCTTAATTCTCTACCTGTCCCATCTTCTACAACTCTCCCATCCCTGTTCTCTCCAATATTTCATGCTTATGATGAATTAACTCCTGATATAAGGAGTCTGTGATGTTCTGTCTTTATTAAAAAAATGAAAAGCTAACATTTGACTGTATGAGCTTTTGCAAATAATACATTTCTTCTCATTTATTATTCTGAAAGTAACATAACACTATCCCTAAAGCGTTAGATGCATAAAAGGGAGGAACAGAAACCGCTGTGATCATTACTAAAATAAATGCTAAGAAATTATATTACCAGAAAACCTTGGCAGAATCAGCTAATTATAGTTGGCACAGATAGATTACGGATAGCCAGCTACAGTAATCTGAATCCTTCTGTGAGAACCCTCTGGTTTTGACTGTATTTTCTGGTGAAGAGCTACCCCAAGTTGGATTGGTTTAGATTGAAAAACTCCCCTATTTATAGGAACTAAGACTACAAAATATTGTGTCTGGTTTCAACATCTATGGTACAAGGTCCATAAGGGAGGCATAATTTGGATGGGATCAAACTGCCCCTATCTCAGTTTTCAAGTCAGGTGACTTCACAGACACATGCCTCTAAACCATGTCCCTAAGCGCCATCTCCATAGGTCTTTTAAATACCTCCAGGAATTGTGGCTCCACCACTTCCCTGGGCAGGAGAATGATGCTGGGGAAGACCCTACAAGAAAAGGAGTAGCATTGGAGCACTTGCTACAGAGTGAGGGCTAATCATCCCATGCACTGCATGCAGAGGGGAGTCTGTGGGAAACACAATGCCTGATGATGTAGTTCAATGATGACGACACAACGTAACTCATAAAGGAAAACTGAGTTCATATTGCATGTGTGACTATAAATATAGCATTCATTTTCCCCCAAGCACCTGACTTTGCATCCTTAACATGAATGCATGTAAACTTTCTCCTTCTTCACTGAAGATACACCAACAGCTGTAAAATATTGACTAGATAGCTGCCACAAACTGTAATGGATTAGGAGCAAAATAGCTCCAAAAAATTATTTGAGCTCATAACTTGGTCATGCTTGAAATCATATTTAGAAAATCAAATTTCCCTGCACATTAAAGGAAACTGTTGCATGTGTGTCTATTTTGCACATGCAAAGGAAAATTCTGTGTACACAGGGGATATACATACAAACGGCTTTTGATTATAATGTAAGTAGTGCCTTTAGAAAATTGTGTCCCATTAAATAATTCACATTATCCTCCTAGCAGAAGAAATCAAAAAGTGTCTAGTGAGGAACTAAATTAGTGAAAGGGAGGACTCAGAAAATATTGTTCTCTGTGTAGCAATAGTAACACCTCGTTATTGTCTGATATAGAAAACAAACAAATTGGATAATTTGTAGCTCAGATAAGCAAGCCCTGGTTAATAGAGTCATACAGGATGTAAGGGGAAATGGGAGTGCGCATTCCCCTGCCTAGATACCTCTCCCGACGCAGAGCGGGAGCGCTCTGCCACGCTAACTTTGCAAGGGACAGATGCAGATTTAGCTCCATTAACATCAATGAACTGGCGACCAGAGCAAACTACAGTGTGGGGAGGATGCAAGAGATACACTTGGGGAACAGCACTAAGAAATCACTCCAGCCCAGCCAGTGCAAGAAAGCAGAGAACAATTTTGAAAACCAACTGGGCAAGATACAACTATATTTCAAGGCTCAAGCCAGGCAATTCTGCCTAACTGACAGTAGGGGCTGACTTTTTAATAGTGTCAGAAATTTTAAGAGAATGAATCATTTTATAGATGGCAGCAAGTAATAGCTGAGCTCCAAATTTTGAATAGTGCTGCTAGTATAGAGCTATTGTTTTTAGAGTACATTCAAATCCATTATGCATTGAAGATATAAATAAAATAGCTCAGCAATTAAAAAATTACATAGAAAAAAATAAGGTAATGTGGGGAGTAAATTATCATAGCTTGGTGGAAACTGTTCTTCTCAATGTTATCTTCACCTTCAAACTCTGTACAGGATTCCTGTTTGTTCCTGGATGCATACTGACTGAGACTAGGTCTTGGCCTCATTATCTGATAGTTCGTAATATCTACTACTTGATGACTTGATAAGAAATTACATTTTAAAAAGCTTGATATTAATTTAAAACCTACAAGGTTTTGCTCATTATTCCTGAGACAGCCTATTCAACTCCTAGTCAGCAGCTACAGCAAAGTACGCTGACCCCATTGATGAAGTAATCAATTATGCTGGAACAAAACAAACTTGTAACTAACAAGAAAGGAAGCCTTTGGTTTTATACAGAGCCAGAGAAAACAGAGAGAAAGACCATTTGGCAATTGACACAGGACAAAACATTTCATTTCCAGTTTCCAAGAAGATATATTTTAAATTTGTATTAAATACAATTTACAAAATCAATGTTCTTCTATGCTGGACAGCTTTACTTGGAGTGAATGAAGACAAACCAGGGCACACATCCAAAGCTGTGGCTCTACAAGCATGTGGCACTCAGGAATGGAGGTTTACATGCCAGCAACTGCAATTATCCCAACTAGCAATGATTTAGCATTCTGTGATGTCTAGAGACCAAAAAACACAGGCTATGCCTTTATATCACAACCATCCGAAATCCAGGTTTAAATTCTGCCTTTAAGGAAACTGCAGCACAGCTTGCTGCTGTGTGCACGTTGGAGAATAAAAATGATTAATTCCGCCCATCAGTGAAGTTTTTGCTTATGAGTATCATAAGCCTTTGCTGTGTGCAGCAGAAAAAAAGAAAATAATTTTTATGCTTAGTTTCTGATCCTTATTCAAAACCATACAACAGTGCTAATTACTAAACACTGGGAAGACTGAATAAAATGTCCTAAAATGCTGACTTAAAACCTGACAAAACAGAACCCCTCAAACCTAAGTACATTTACCATATTATTTTAGTGCATGATTTTTAGTGGATGAACTCAGAAAAGATTTTCATGTTAAAATTAACAGAGGAAAGTAACTGGAAAAGAAGCAAATCAAAATGGAAATACACCATGTAATACAAGCTGCCATGATGAGCTGAACATCTGAAAAAAAGAGCAGAATGATCAATCCCTCACCACAAGAAAAAGAGGCATGTAAAGATTGGCTTGAGAAAAAAAAGATTTCCTCTTGGAATCGCCACAGCAGGAGACAGAGGAAGCTTTGCACCCAGAGACCTAATGTCATCTGTTAAGCTAACAAAACTAGTCTGGAAGAAGAAAAAAATTAAGACTTCATCTTTTCATCCCCTTCTACTTCACTGCTCATCTCCCTAGTGCTTATCTTGATCCCAGTTTTCTTTTTCTGAGGTTTTTTGTTCTTCCCTCTCCCTCTTCCTCTTCCTTTCTTGCATTTTTTTTGATGCTGACAGAGGGAGCAGCATGGGTGCCTGATGCCAGCTGCCTCCTAACCGGAGCCCTGCCTTTGTCATTTGCATTGTCACATAGAGCAGGCCGTACCACAGAGGATGCAGAAGGAGTCAGGGGCAGAGGAAGTGCTGCCATTCCCACCTGGCCCTGGGAGTCCCACGGCTGCTGAGGGCCAGCCCGAGCACACGATGCCGTGTCCTGTCACGCTCCCGCCACCCAACACCCCACAAGGTGCCTTGTGCCACTGGACAGCTTGCAAAGAAACCACAGAAACAGCCTGCCTAAGTCAGCCACTTTCTGCCCCGTTTGCCACAAGGATGTAACGCAAAACGTGCCACAACCGAGGAGGAATCCCCAGTGGGATTTTATCTAGGACGTCCTCTAGGATGCCCCACCAAAAAACAGCGACAGCGTGGCTGTAGGGTTGCCAAAGCACAAGAGCTGCTCTCTGTACCAAATCACAGACCAAAACTAACCACAACAATACAATGTTAATCTTACATTTACACATGGAAAAATCCTAATGCAATGTATTATTCCTCTGAGGTTTCATGCCATATTCTTCTTTAAGTTACAATAGACCAGATTTGCCCTGCACAACTCAGGCTATAATTTGAATGGTAATTTTTATATTAACACCACATAAGCAACAATCAGCAATGGTTTATGCTATTGGGAGAGTAAGTACAACTACAGGCTATCTATAAACAGTAGGGATACAGTGAGAGAGCTCTCACCATGCATCTCGGTTCTGCACGCTGTCTCCCCTGGAGTTCAAAACTCTCTGGGGACAGGACTCCATCCATCCATAGGGAAGGTATTACAAGGCTCATAGAACTGAATGAAGTACAGCTAAATTACAGACTTAGGTACAGCTCTACATTAGGCTGAAAATAATTGCATTTTCTAGTGTTCGTTTTATCTATAAAAAGTGCCTTGAATAATTACACAATTAAAAGAAATAAAACCAGATACTCTTGCCCAAGTTAGCTTGGTGTATCATTGAGCAATTTGCCTCATTTTATCCACTAATGGCACATCTAGAAATAGGAAAAATCTGAATTTTAAGCTTGAAATATGAACTCTACAAATCTGTATTTCTGTGTATGTATTGTAAGCCCACACCAGGGAATACTTTCAAAAATAAAAATAAACATCTAAACTTTGAATGCACTTTAAGGGTCAAAAAGCAATGGGAACAAATGCATTATTTAGTCGAAAAAACCACACTCGATTCAGTGCAAGGCTAAGGAGGAAGCTCAGGCTCCCAAAGGCATGTGAAGTGAGGAGTGCTTTGAGGGACTGCTGCAAACAGGGCTGGAGCTGAGCTTTCCCTCAGCTCTGCCTCTGCTTGGGAGAGGTGGCAAGGTTGAAAAGCTGGAGAAGACAGGCAGCTTTTAATAAGAATTTGCTGCCATTTTCTGAGGCACAGTGAAACAGAGAGGAAAAATATTGGGAACTTCTTGCTTACAATAAAATAAAGGCATTACTCAAAACTGAGAAGAAAGACTGTTAAAAAGAGGGGCTGCTCACACAAGGCTTGGAGTGAATGATAAAATTCTTAGCCTTTTTAATAGCCCACTGTTATCAGCTACTTCCCTACTAGGGTGTCTTTGTTTTTCCTTCACCCTCATTAAGGGTTAGGTCAATTTCTTACCTGACTGACACAGGCTCTGCTCTCATTACCTTGACTCAAAGCCAACAGTACCTTTTAAAAAATGCTCACAATAATCATCAGCTATGGAATGCTTACCCTGAGGTAGTTGAGGGTGAAGTTTGTCAGACCCATTCGAGTGATGTTTTTGGACAGCTGCTCCAGCACCTGAGGGTCTTGTGCCTAAACAAAGGAAAAAAGAATTTTCACTTTGCTTTTCATTGGTTTGTTTTCATTTTTTTTCTGTGTGCTTAATGGAGTGTAGGGAGGATTCCCTGAAAAGCAGTGCCACTGCTATGGAAAAATTACACATTGATGCTAAATTTATATAATAAGCTAGAGTTCCATATGCACAGGAAAATGTAAAGCATTATTTGAGCAGACTAAAGACTGTTTTCCAGCATGTTCCTTTGATCCCTGCCCATCCATTCAAAATATAGACCTAAGAGGTCTGGTCATGCAAGTGAGCAGGGCCCCACCAAAGAGCTTCCTGAGGGATTGCAGTACACTTTGAGCCTTCGATTTCTTGGCTGGGAGTCCCAGGAGATTAGACAGAAAAAGGCAGGAATAAAAAACTTATCATTTTCTTTTTGTGGCTAAGAAACTGCAGAAGAAAGATCTCATCAAGTGTGTGACATTAAGCACAGTCTGGAGAACCCTTCTTATCTTTGTTATTTTCCCAGAATTAAAGAGTGAGAAATGCAGGTATAGTCCTTCCCTGACCCTAGCCAGGAGCTTTACCAATGAGACCAGCCTCCTCTTTAAAATGAGATGAATCTCATTACTAAAATTAATACCTGCAGGTTGCTGTCTAACCTGCTTTGACTCTGAATTGTAGCAGTCCCCTAAATACATGATGTTGATCATGGCCATCCTCATTGTCCATTAATGGGATACTGTTGAAGAGTTCAGTTGATCAGTTCCCTAAAATAGCAGATGGGACAGAAATGGTGGGGCAGGTTTTCAAAGGTGTTTTCTTCAGGTTTGTAATAGCACTTTGAAAAAAGGTCTAGGCTGCTTAAGCTATTTAAAATTCCTCACTATGTATATGTCTTTATGGGTATCTAAATAACTCGATGTCAAAATATAGGAACATCTTTGGGTCTGTGTTCTTACCCTTTATAAAACCATAGTCCTGCAATTGATTTTGTATATCACTGCATTGCTAGTAGGAATGGTTCTGTAGAAATGAAAGTGCCAATAAAAGAATCTTTGTTTCTCAACAATTTACCTTATTATATTTTGACTTTAACTTGTAGAATGTTTAATATTTTAATGTTTCATTGAGTGTGTTTTCATTCAATAACAAAAGAAAGTCATGAAATGTGGAACTAAAAGAAGGTCAGGATTAAAATTCTAAAGGTTTCTAAGTAAATATATGGTAATTTCTTATCTTCTGTCTATGCAAGGGTAACACCAGTTTGCTTCATTTAAAGCTTAAATATCATTCGTACATACAATGATGAAAATTCACAGACTTAGATGTAGTTCATATCAATAAGAAGAGATTTTGGACCCAAATCATACAGACCACCAAGTGGGATTAAAAAGAAAATTATGTGCTAAAATAGAATGAAAACATAGCAACAGTGGCAATAATAGAGCACTGAGAAACAAGGGAGTGATGAAAGAACTTGTAAATAGACGTAGTTGCAGGCAAACCAAAATATTTATAGTTAATTGCCTTGGGTGTGAAATTTGCTGGAGTTGTTCATAAACCTAATCTCATCTCTTTGCATTAGGTCAAATGAATAAAGGATTACTTACATGCATGGCTAGAATGCTGCGTGGGACTAATTCTCTGTATTGTCTAATAGTAAAGTGCCATGTTTTTATTCTCATAAGATCATCAAAAGTAAACTCCAAGATAAGACGTCCTTCTGTGCATACCTAGAATACATAAAATGAATGAAATAAATTCCCAGGAATTTTGTTTTCAATGGTATTGTATCATCGATTAAACAACATTCAAAAATATCAGAGCAGTATTCTATTGTTCATCTCTGCTAGATTAATTGTTTTTCATCCTCTTGGGGAGAAAAAACGAATGTGGGAAAATTACTTCATAGGCCTTACCTCAGAGACAGTAACTTATAATGCTATAGATTTTTATAGCATTTTACAAACAGAATATTGTGTGCTAAATCTTATTTATTGCATCAATTCTCTTTCCCTCATAGTTTGCTACTGCTAATTAATGACTGAACCTCACAGTGGAGGTAACTGTAGTGCAACTGAGTGCATTCAATGACAAGTTGCTGAACCAGTCATTCCCAACTTGTTTTAGACTGCCCTTTCCTTACATATAAACCTTTCTTTCATGTCCAGTTGGAATAGGCAGTGCTCTAAATGCCCGTGGTCAAACCTGTGTTTTTTCCTAATTTCCTCCTTGTTTTTTCCAAACATTTTTTCCTGTTGGGTTTGTTTTTTGTGGTTTTGGTTTTCGTTTGGTTTTCTTTCTTCATTTCTTATCTAGTTTTATTAATCCCCCGTTCCAAGGGAAGCCAGATGGGAGCCTGCCATGGAGCTCTATGAGCTGTGTTTCCTTACAGGTTTGAGAGTGAGGGGAGCAGAGGAGGGCCAGGACAATGGAGCCACTTCCACAGAAAATGGCTCACACAACTTTGTGAGGAATCTTCTGTCTAAGAAAGGACAGAAAATATGGGAGGAATAAATGCAACAAGTGGGTACTAGCTATAAATGAAAAATAAAATAAATTACTGGGGACTTTTAAACAACTCTCCACAATTTTATGTGGAAAAGGTACATGATTGTGGTCCTCTTTAAGGTGAAAAACACAAGCCCAGCATGGTATCTTGACTGGGGTACTTGACTGAAAACAATGTCTGATTTGAAAACTACCACTGTTGCTCTTTTTCTTTTTAATTGGATATTTAGACTTACAATCCCTGTTCATAGCAAAGCTGCCAGTGCAGGGTACAGAGATATTGTGGAAACAGAGTGTAATGGCTTTAAAAGGAAAGGGTTTCTGCAACTTTAATTTTAATACAGCTAGTATCTGATTGATAAATAACCACCCCAGATTCAGCTGAGTCTGTTGAGCCTTTTTACAAGCTCCAGCTCAGACTTGGCCATCTCTTACTTGGTCAATGTGTGGCTCTTCTAGTTAACAGTTCACTTAATGCCCTTATAGTTTTTCCTCCTTATTGTTTCTGCAAAAACATATAGGCAATTTTAACAGCCATACAATATAGACAATTTCCTGTAGACCTGTGAAGGAGAATCTTGCAACAGGTTCTCATCTGCCCTTTTCAACACACCTTAGTGATGCCTTCAAATTTGGAATGTGCCTTAAGTTTCACCCTTATTTTGATTTTCACATCACCTGCACTATGATGAGGGGTACACATGCACACACATAAGGATTCACAGAAGAAAAGTACTTTTTATTAATGTTACTGTGCCAAGGCCAAAGATCCTGGTTACTGACTAGTTATTGCAAAAATATTTCAGGTTTAAAATATTCTTTTGTAATAAGACCTGTGGCTTCTCAAATGTATCTTCTCTTAAGCTCGCACCACCAAAGCTCTTAGCAGATTTTAGGCACTGGCATTAACAAATTTTAACAAAAAAACTGAAACACATTCCTCATATTACAGTGGTAAAAATTTATACATCTTATAAAGGAATTTAATTTCCTTATGTAAAGTAGAATTTTACACATTGCTTTTAATCAATAAAATTGGCACCGTTCTTATTTCAAAAGGGCTATTTTTTTTTTCCTGAAAGCTGCCTTTTACATAGAATCCAAAAAATCAAAAGGGTCTCCAATTAAGAAAACATTTTCTGTTGTGCTGAATTCATGTTACCGTACTGTGAGCTCTGACATTTTGTTTCTGTGGTAACCAAAATCAGCTGATTAGTTGGCATGGCAACAGAAAAGATGTAATCCCAGCAGACACACTCTAATCAATGCCCCCAGCACAGATGGTCTCCGGAGGATCAACAAGAAAGAGGCTGGCAGGCATTCAGTGTATCACGTGGTTGCTCTAGACTAGGCCAGGAAAAAACTAAAAAAGAACATTTCTCAAACTAACCAATAGCTTTTTAACCCCTTCACTGCACTTATTAATTGTAGGAATTTCAGCTGCTTGTGCCTATGAAGACCAACTTTGGTCCTGTGCCTTATTGCTCACAATCTCATTCTCCTAACACTGGGCATCCTTAGAAGCATTCCCCCTTTATTAACTACCATTTCTCAAACATGAGTTGTTGCTTGAAAAGAAACCTGAAGCTTATACAAATCTGGGCAATGCCTGATATTATTAGTAAGGATTAAAATCGCTGCATTTCAAGGGCTTCACCAATAAAATCCAGCTGATGGCTGCACTTTGGGAGCAGGAAGAGAGTAGTGAGCACATGGGGTGCTCACTGCTTTAGTGGTAAAGGCAATGCCCGCCTCTGCCATTCTACTGGGAAACATAAACATTGTTAACTGCAGAAAAACAATTTGCCTACACATAAAGTGGGAGTGCCAGAGTTGAAGTAAACACGATGAAAACCGACTTAGGAGGACTCATAAAACTTTTGTCTACCTGAAGAAAATAGTGGAGCATCTCCCAGGTAAACATAGTGGTCTTGGCTTCAGCCTTTTACAACATTTTATTTATGCTACTGAACTGTTATAAATTCTTTATGCTATTTATTTATGTCTTGATAAAACAATTTTAAAGTGTGTGACACTTTACAAGGACCTCTTAGCCTCTAAAGACAAGCTGAACTATTCATATTCTTACTCCTACTTCTGGCCATATTTTTTTGAAAAGAACTGGAAATGCCATTTTATATATTCATCCAATACTGCTGTATGCAGTGAGTTGCTCTAACTAGCAAAATGTTGAAATGAATAAAATACATTTGATTCTGTGGATTCTTGATTCAATACATAATGAAAAGTGTTTCGTTCTGTTATATTAAAAGTTAGTGAATTTGCAGCTTTGAATTTACTGCCGAAACTGAAAGGAGTTTGTATTTTTGCATTAAACCCCCTTCCCCCCCACCATGGTAGTTTCACTGGGTCAAATTCAGATATGATCCAAGCAGCTACACAGCCCATTGCAGTGGTGTGTATTATGGGAGGTCTGCTTTGTTCCATCACAAATGCTGTGAGAGTAGGAGTTTACCTTTGGGTATAGATCTGTGCCCTTGATATCTCTGCTAGAAGTTAAACAAGCACAGCTGAGACAACATTCAGCTCTAACTTATTTCTGAGAGAGTAATATATTCTCTTCTCCCCTATTCCACCAATTACTGTGTTTTATTTCAAATTTACTCTTAATAACAAGTCATATTTTAAACATACAGGCATTAAACCCTCCTAATTTTTCTTCTAGAATCCAAATCACATCCCCACCTGAACTTTTCTACTAGGACACGAAGGTTTATATTGGAATCTGCCAGAGAAACGTCAAGGCTGGGGCAAGCTGTGCACTGCCAGGGCTGCAGCAGGCAGAGAGACCCACTGCACACAACAGTACAGTGCCAAGGGGGACAACTGTGGTCCCCTCTCCCGAGGTGGGCACCCAGCCCAGTCCATACTGTCCGTCCATCTTTGACTAGCTGGATGCTAGCCTCCCTTCCAAAATAACAGCACTGTCATGTGCTGCCATGAGAAGTAAAAAATAAAAGATTGAATTGAGAAAAGTGTTCTGTATTTACTGGTTAAAGAACCCCAAACTAACCCCCTTTTATTTGCTATTGCAATAAAGCTAACACAAAGGGAAACTATGGGAATCACTTTAGGGAGCTCAGCAGTGCAGCAGCTGCTGTGTAACTTCGGCACATCTCCTGCCAGGACTCCCAGCTCCTCATGAGCAGGGAGGTGGCAAAGAGGTGCTAACAGGAATATCTGCTCTCTTCTCTGTCTATCTGTGGGTAAGCCACAGGGGCTGGAGGGGGCTCGCACTTCCCGGCTCACCAGGGCACCCCACACCAGCCGCTCCCTCTCTGAGCCCCACCCCAAGGGGAGGTGGCAAAGAGGTGCTGCAAAGGGATGGGACTCACATTCGTGCTAGAACAGCATACACCATGTACACCCTGAAACATGTACACCCTGGTCATGATGCTGGCAATAGCCACTGACTTAAAATTAAAACCTCCACAGTCCTGGGCCAAGGGCAATATGGATTAGCTACCTTGTCCTGCTGCCCCTTCTGCTTTTATTCTTTGCTTCATGAAAAAGTTAAAGATGAACAGGTACAAGATGGAAAATCATTATTTCCTGTTAATGTATTCAAATGTATTCACTTCCAAATTGAAAAGAGTTTACTGTTTGGTTGTTGTTTTTTTTTTTTTTTTTTACTATAAGAAAATTTTTGTTTTAATTTTTCTTTTTCACCATTTTGGTACTGCTTTTTTATATACATATATGGCACCTGTTTTAATTACAAGACTAGGTGTGCCCTATGCATGAAGATAATTCACTATCAATTACAAATATTGAATATTCACTAACTGTTTGATCCAGAGTGTTTCTCAACCAATTGACTCCTTCCATTAACTTCATTGCTCTTTGGACTGGCATCCTACTGTATTAAATCCTACTGTATGGACTGGAGATTTAAAGTGCTTGTACTAGCTGAGTATCAAATGTAATGCATACTATCCCAAATGGTAGGCACCAGCAATGTGAAATCTCATTGTTGTTTTAAAATCAAACCCAGAGGAAAGGAGATGGGCAGGCTGAATTTAATTCATGTAAAACTGATAGTTCTGGCAATCTGGCATTATTTGCTTCTCTTGCAATCTTTCTGGTAGAATTGTAGGAGATACCCACAGAATTTTCCAGTCACATAATGAATACAGAAAACAATAATTAAATGGCTCCAAGGGTTTTCAGTATTAGAAATAATCTCAGTCTACCAGAAAAATTCAACAGCCAATATTTTTCACCCTTATACACACTAAAAAAGAAAAAGAAAACCAAAAACCAACAACATGCTTTATTGAGTCTTCCCTGTTACCTTGGTAAACATGGGTTTTCCATGCTGAGTGACCATGGTGCATTGATCACAGTCCACTGTGATGGATGAGTTGTGGTATGACTCTTTTGAGTGCTTGAGAATGTAATACAGGTCTGTTACACCTCCTTCAAAGACAGTGCTAAAATAACGAGGAATGAGGGTCCTTCCAATTGCTGTGAGGAAAATACAAAGCAGAATTCAGCAAATGCTCTAGGTTATAAAATCTCAAACCATTTGCTAACAGCACGTGAATAATTTTAAGTGCAATGAAATCAAACTTTCATTTAACGAGTATAAAACATGTTCTCTCCCCTTTGTAGAGACAAAGTTGTGCCTGCTCCCACTGAAATCAATGAAAATGGCTGACTCCATTCAGAGGGAGTGGGCTCATCATATTTAATCTTTTTACATTGATGGCAAGTTAGAGTCACTCTTGAAACCATCTGCAAGGTTTTTTGTCCCAAAGTAATTACTACACAAAAACCCACATGATGTCAATTACTACTGAAGGCTGAATATTACCCATAAGTGTATAAATACAAGTGGTGAGTATTGACAGAAATATACTTCTACACCCAAAAAAGCAAAGCACTTTTATATAAGGGGGATTGTGTAAACATATATGTTTGTTTGTGTGTGGGCACATTATATTTATATATACCCACCCATACATGCACACACACATGCACATGCACTCTTGATTCAACAGGAGGGCTGCTGCTGAGAAATCAGAGTAATGGGGATTAAAGGAGGACCTGAGAATGGAAAACTAGAATGTTATACAATATATGACTACCCACAGATCTATCTGGGATCTCTCTTTAGACCAGTATTTATGTCATAGGCTACAAAGTCTGAGCAGACACCTGCACTCCCTTACGTGCACCACTTAAACCCCAAACTATGGACTGAAGGTACCCAATTCAGCAATATTTAGCTGGGCAAAACTCTCACTGAAGTCACATTTCTCACTTCAGTAGTAGTGCCAGGTAAGTTTTACAAGGTCTAATTCCAAAAATGTAGTAGTGAGAGCAAGCTTCTGAGTGTGCCTAAGATGCATAAACTAGCAGCAGCACTGACATCAAAGGCAATTATCTCATATGCAACTGATACTTTCCATCTCCTTCTTTCCAAATAAATTTGAATGTAACCACAAATTGGTATAGGAGAACAATTCAGTTTATAATAGATGGATACTACCATACCAAATGACTCATTGCTTTGCAAGCATTAATCAATCCACAGTAATTTTGAGTGGTGGATACATAAAAATTGCCTCCATTTTACAGGGAGAAACCAAGCAATCTAAATGTTCTCTTGGAAGAATGAGATATGAAAGTCACCATCCACAGGCAAGATTAGAGTTTATTAGTTCCTAATTCTAATTTGTCTATTAGGACTGTGTGGTGACTCATGCCTCCCTCATTTGCTGTATACTTTTTTGAGAGTGATTTCTAAAAAAACTATTTCCATAGAAATTTTTCCAGCATATGAACAAAGGCTCCTGAACCTAAAATGCATTTGCAAATGGGTGTTGCAAATTTTAAAAAAAAGAATTTTCACAGTAGTTCTGTGAACACTGTTTTTGTTCTGTGCATTGCAATGTGGAATATGGTATAGGCAGTCATAATGCATATTGTATAATGAAAATATGCAAATATAGAAAACTGGGACTTGTTACAGCTTTTGCTGTAATATCAGATATCAATGTAGTTTAATGCATAAAAATATACCACACTCTCTGGAAGTGCAGTGGATACATTGAAATACTGTTATATTACTCTAGGTCCTAAAAAACCCCACCCACTAACCATGCATATAATAATTTTTTAGAGTCCTTTAATTTAATTTAGAAAAACTGAAGTCCAGTGTATTAGCAATGGATTTAATTCATGGTTTAACTCAAATTTCTTCATATAGAAAAAAATGAAATTTACGCATCAAGTTAATTTCTTGCTCCCCTAAGGCTAATTAGTGCAAATTAAATTTCCTGCTAATCATCTTAAGCAGCAAATGGGTGATATGAAAATCCAGCATTCCTACTGATTGTGATAAACCTCTATTCATGTGACTTATGCACTGCATAAATATCTTGAAACTATTTAACTGCAGTTTATAGACTGTTCCCAAAGTAGCATGGTCATGTGGCATTGCTTTTTGCCCTGTATTTACAGCTACAACACATTAAAGAAGGCTAGAAGTACATTAAATAATTTATTCTTATTACTAGTAAGCATTTTAATAAAAATTAATTCCTAGTAAGCGTTATCTGTGTTTGCCACAGGGATATGCTACTGTGAAGAACAAAGTGGGAGACCAAAAGGATGAAGAGGAATAGAGGTGCACACAAGGATATGCCCCATGGAACCTGATTTTCCATGACAGATGCATGTGCAGACCCTGTCAGTCTGTAAAACTGAAAATAACTGATGCAATTATCCAGCATAAATGTTTATAGCTAAATATTCAGCTCCAGAAGAAGCAGTAATGGAAACCTGTGTTAATGAGCAGACCTGTCCTCAGCTCACTATGTTGCTTTGCCACAAAAGACTGAAGCATGTTCAAGGTTTTGGTTCTCTTCCCAAAGCACTCAATGGCTTAAAAAGATAATTTAATTTCTCGGATAAACATGAAACTCTACAGCAGTAGCAAGGTCTTTTTGTGCAGGAGATGGAATTTCCAAGAACAGCAAAGGACTGTGGAATAGCTCTTATGAGGCCTAGAGGTTGAGCATTTTTTAGTGCAAAGGACTTTTCCTTGAATTTTTCTCTTCCAAGACATAATTGTGTAGATGCATATGCAAGCACATATGAGTGTGCACTCCCTGCTCTGCTGCGTGCATACATACAATCCTTTCCTGGGCAAAAGAATGGGAACATGGCAAAGGTGCTTTTCTTTCCCTTACTGCAGTAGATGGACACACTCATGTGTGGATGTACACACTCCACCTGTGCCTGCCACTGTACACCTCAGCAAGATTTCAGCAACACCATGTATCTTCTGTTTGAGATAGCACAAGGATACTTTCTAGGAGCACCCTGAATAATGTAAAGGCAGGATTATGGGACAACTGGATAGTTGTGGCCACTTCACGATGTAGCCCAGCCATCCTTGTGCCAGTGAAATGAACTCACCCCTTGCAGTGCACAGAGCAAGCTGTATGCCAGGGTGGTCTTGTGTTTGCAATTCCCCAGTGGCAGTCACAGCAATAATGGAAAGTGTAGTCTAAACAGCACATCCAATAGCACCAGTGGGGCTGAATGAAGTTTTATGTGCTACTGCAATTGAATTACTTCGTATTTCAGAACTTGGCTTTTAGTCCACAGAATACATGTTCAAGAATGTGTGTCTGTGCGTGGTTTTGTAGGGCTCCTCCCTAGCATATGAGCATCCCACAGAGCCAGCACAGAGCTGGCTCACAGATCTCGGCCACAGAAGTTCTGAGCTGAGCATTTGCAGAAGCAGTCTGAGCATGGAGAAGTTCTTGTAATTTCCTTTCCTAATGTCAGGGCTTTATTCTTTCTCCAATCTTTTTGCTCACCCACCCCTGTGGTCCTATGGTCTGTTTTCTCAGCTTATGGTTGTTTGCTTATCTTCCCAGCTCACTGTTCAGCTCCCAGTATCCCCCTGTCTTCTCCCCCTCCTCAAATGCTGCCCCTTTTTCTTTTGCTGAAGGAAACTCATTAACCTATCCTAAACCTACATGATTTCTTCATTCTTCTTACTTAAGAAGGCCCAGTTACTTAGTCTCCTTGTTCTCCTCCACACTGCCCAAAATGCCAACTTCATAGACACTTTTTCAGTGTCTTTCCTGCCCAGCCAGGCTTCCACAGCTCCTTGTCCCACGCTCCCTGCCTTAGTAGCCTAAGAATTCCTTCTGGATCTTGATTTTTTGGGTTCACCCCCTCCATCCCCCAAATTCTCTCTCTGCACTTTTTCCAACTCTGTCTCCTCTTAACAGCAGATTCTTTCTCCAAATTAATCCCATATTTCCTTCCTTCTTTCAGCTTCTCATCAGCCAGAGACCAGTCAAGAGGACCTCTTTCCTCTGTGCCCCCCCACCCAGCCAAACATATCCCCATTCCCTATATTTTTCTCACTGACTTCCAACTCTCCCTTACTCCATCTTCTCCTTTCATGTCTCAGTTGCTATTTCTCTCTCCTCTATCACATCAATGCCATCAAGTCCTGATTTTTACCCTCCTTTTTATTCCCCTCCTCTTCCCTTTTCTTTCCTCTACATTCAGGTCAAGTTCTTTCCTTCATAAGGCCACCTGGATCCCAGGTGCATCTGCCAGCAGTGTAGGAGGGAAGGTTTCTGGCTCTTGCATGCACCACTGGCTGAGCCTTCCCTGTGGGTTTTGTAATGGAAATGACCATGGTTCCACACAGCCCTGAGCTACAAAATATGTAGTTACTCTATAGAGTTGGCATGTGGATACCCCACTGGGCTCCTACTACATTCCTGGGAAGGCAGACCTTGGAAATTTTAGCTGTCAAACCCTAGTAAAGCCCGCACTGAATACCTGATAATGGGTTCCTTTCTTTTCCCCAAAAGGTTTAGAAATCTGCTAAATTCAGTCAGATTTCCACAAAGAGGACAAAAGGGATATCCCTACCACAAAGGTGAGCAACCCTACTCCAAAGCATACAGATTTTTAAACATTTAAGAAACAAACTTGCAATACTTTTGTAGCACAGAAAAAATACCTTTCTCTGTACAAATAATAACAGGCTTTTACTGTCCCATTACCCAGAAAAGACCATTAATAGTGTGAAATGTGACACCCCACACTGCATGATACTGTATATACTAGAGGGAAAAATCACCTGCACCTCAGCATTCAGGCATTAATTCTAGATCACTGGAATGCTGCTTTAAATTATCATTTTGTCCTGGGCAGCATTCCTCCCTAGCTGAGGGAGGATTTCTTATGAGAAGTGGGCACTGCCACTTAATCTTTGCTTGATTTTGCTAGAAGCTGCCCAGATAGCAAAGCAAAGTGACAAAGATCAGCTGGATTTAGCAACAGGAAATAGTTATTTATATGAAAATGTCTATAAGAAAGGCATATCTGAAACGAATATTTTTCACAAAAAAGAATGCTGTCATCCGCTGGCATGACGTAACTTTAGATTATTTTGTAGTGTGACAGCTTGTCTACGTGTGATTCCATGTAACTTTTCCATGGATCAGAGACCAAAAAACAATTTTAGAATTTAAGTAAGATAGATTTGTGACACCCCTCCAATATGAGTGGTCCAGAAATCAATTAATTCAGTCTATGAACATAGGCAAAAAGCTTTATAGGTCGGTAACAGTTATGTTATATATAATTCCTCAAGTATCACACCTGGGGAATTCTGAAGAATAGAGTGAAACCATCTGACATATTAAATGGCCCAAGGCCTGCTTCTTGAGGAGGGATGCACTGAAGTCACACTCCTGCTTTTTGGCCTGGGCATGCAACAACGATGATTAGTGTGTCCCTCTCTCACCCTGACCCTTTGGTTTATTTTCCTTTTTAAATATGTTTGCCTGAGCATAAAATGCTTCATTCAGTCAGGAATATGTTTAATTCTAGAATTATTTTTCCATCTCAAACTGAGGCAAAACATCCAATGATCTCCAGATGGGATTGTCCATAAATTGTGAAGTTTAGGGTTTTTCCAAGCCTCAGATGAGCTATGGGTAGAAAGCCAGCTAAAAAAATAATTTGCAATATAATTTTGGTACCACCGCACAGTGTGGTGGTGATGGTATTGTTGTATGGTTGGGGTTTTTTTCCCCAAGGAAGATTTGAGTAAAATAGAAAGTAAACATGTTTTTCTAGTTCACAGGAAACTGATATTATTTGTGGGCTAGGAATAGGTGAAGAACATTTCCTCCCTTTGTGTGCCAAAGATGGGCCGTCAAAATCTCAATGCCCCCTCTACAGAATGTAGGGTCACAGCCTCTTTGTACAAGCAAGGCTTGATAGCAAACCCCTCCTTGCTCACTGAACTGCTCATGTGTTACCTTTACAGCAGAAGCTCTCAGGATTAGACATTTGGTTTTAGCCTATACACCATGTAAAATAACTGCCAAGTTGGTGTAGAAGAGAAACAATGGAAGTGTTAACTAGTGAAATAAAAATATTGGTTTTATTGCTTTCAGGCTGTTTTTTTGCAGCTTGAATCCTGTCAAGGCCTCTGTCTTTAATTAAAGCTAGGTTATAAAATAAGTAATAAAACAGAAATTAATAAACCCAAAAAATATAAAAAATAAAAAGCCTTTAAAAGTTCCATAGAATCAGCAACAGAATGGAGAAAACACCCTCTTGCCTATAGCTCAAAGGAGCTCTGGAAGCTCTGGTGCAGCCTGCAGCTGATTATCTCATCAACACACTATAGATGGGCTGGAGGAACTCTGCTGGTTGAGGCTGTGGGGTTTTTTTTGGCTCCCAACACAAAATGTTGAGCTGTCCCATAAACCTCTAGGCAGACTATGAGAGTCTCTCACTTGAGAGATTATCACAGTTGGATCTCAGTAATTAAATGGAGATGTAACTAACTCTCCTCAGCCAGATGCAGGGACAAGGGAAGCCAAGAGACAACAGCCCATTGATTGCAAATGAACCTTCCTGGGCACTGCAAAAGAGAGCATGAGCTTTCTGTTAACTGTTAATTGACATCTCTTAGTCAGGGCATCTGTTAGTTAGGGCATGGCTAACTAACATCTGCGTGGCCCCGAGCTTGGCATGTTCATTTACATATGTTTCTGTAACTGAAGTGAACAAATCAGTGCACACAGAGCAAAACTTCGTGGAGTTGCACAGTGCTATCATTGCTGTTATTCTGCCTACACTTCTATTTGCCCAAAATTGTCCCAGTGAAAGAATACATCAGCTGTGTTCTTCCAGGCACAATCCATCTGGCTGCCATGTGGAGGCAGGGATCCCTCTCTCAAGCTGGACAACAGCAAAGCTCCAGTTTTCAGTACTGTGACCTGCTCTCTGGAAGAGCTGCAAGGCAGGATGCTCATGGGACTGCTCCTCCACTTCTATAAGACCTTATTTGATAAGTGGATTCAAACCCAAACAACACAAATCTGTCAATTCCTAGGAAAAGCTACTGTCAGATTTGATAGTGTGGCATGGAAGGCAGTGAAAAGACAGTCTAATAAAGTCCAAATTCTGTCTGACAGAGACATCTGGGCCATGTTGATTAAACCACCCACATGTATCCAAGGCAGAATCTGGCACACACAGACCTGTCCTTTTTTAATCCCTATTTAGTGTGCAAGATTGGGTTTCTATCACGTAGATTACTTTTAGAATAAAAATTAAAATGTATGATTAATTTCCATTTATAGAAATTTCTAGTTATTTATACAAATGGAACATTAAGTAAGAGTAAAGGTATGATATAATATCTATACAGTATATTAGAGAACACTAGTGTACTTTTAATAGTATTATACTAGTAATATACTACATTGTATTTGCACATTCAGAAAACATCCATATAATCTACGCACATTATAACTTTTAAACAGCATGAGGTTGGGAAGAGAGGAGAAGTAGAACTTCCATATTGCAAAAGCAGACCTTTTGAGGAGTAAAATTAGCATATTATATATATTCTTCTCATGTACTTAAAATTGTGTTTTTATTTTTAATGATCTACTTAGAACCTTTTGGATATTGTGGAAATATAATGTTTCTAACCAATTAGCCCTTGTTCTCAATTTTTGGACAAAATTGCAAAGTGGGATGTGTAACATGGATTCAGTACTGTTACTTAGTGACTTGAATCCTTCCCACAACCAGAACCCAATGCTTTTGTTTAGATCCATGACACTCTCAGGGTATCTGCAGTATCTTATTTATTTTATATCAACAACATTGCCTACAGTTAAAGGCTATAACCCAAAATGTTAAAGCTTGTAGAGTTGCAAATGTATAGGTTTTTTTCTCTCCAATTCCTTCTAGTCTGTGTAATTCAATCATTATGTTAGGTCTGACTGTGCTTTTTCTCCAGTATTTTCTAACACCATTTTACCCTGGTGAGGATTTGCGTGTATAATTTGATTCACTTGACAGTGTATTTCCTTTTTTCGAAAGAGTGTAACCAGCACTTCAATCCTCTAAAACACACTTGAGTCAAGAGCAAGTAACAGAAACTATGACAATGAGACCTCAGCTTTATTCCCCACACCTTATGACCCTTATTCTCGACAGACACATAATCTGCAACTCAGTCCTAAATCCTTCATCCCTCTGAAGACAGAAAATATTTCACTATAATCCATTTTGGTAAAAAACATTCAGAAAAGAACTATAAAACCTTCTATATGTCTCAGCACAAAGCTAAACTGCATCAGCGTAATTTTTAATTAAGGTTCAGCCAGACTACAATAAAATCTCCTCCCAACCTTTTTCTTATTACACTGGCAGCTGACCACCAGTCTTTAAAGAACTGCTCAGTACAAAATTCATTCATCAGATCTCAGATATTTCAGCCTCAGGCTGAGAGCCTGGACCAGGGAATGCAGAGAGCAAGCAGCAGAGTCCAAGATCCCTTTCACAGGATAGCACCTGTACTTGGAGAGCACCTCTGGGCATCATCCCACCCTCCACTCAGAGAAGGGGCATCTGCAGTGGCTTCTCTAGGGCTGTGTCCAACTGAGCATCTCCAAAGATGAAGACTTCACAACCTCTCTGGGTAACCTGTACATATGTTCGAGCACCTTTGAAGGAAAACAGTTTTTCTTGTGTTTAAATTTTCTGTGTTTCACTTTGTGCTCACTGCCTCTTGCCTTACACTGGGTAATACTGAGAAGTCTGGCTCTATCTTCTTTACTCTGTCCCCATCATATATTTACACATATTATAGGCTTCTCCAGGCTGCAGAGTCTCAACTCTCTCAGTCTTTCCTCACAAAGCAAACCTTCCAAGCCCTTAATCATATTCACGTCTCTTTTCTGGGCTCACTCCAATATATCCATGTCTTGCATCTAAGTGGTCAGTCCAAAACGACTATCGTACACCATATGTGTCTCACCAGGGCTGAGGGAAAGATCAGCTGCCTCAAACTCTCTCACACAGCCCAGGAGGCTGTTGATTTCTTTGCTGCAGTGGCACATTGCTGGCTCACAGTCAGCTTCAACTCTCGGCTCCTTTCCTGCAGGTCTCATAACCTGTCTCAAGCTGAAGCACAAATACCAGCCCTGCACAGCTCCGTACCAGCTTCAAGCTTTAACTTTTTTCTCTGTATCCATTGGCAACACTAAGTACTTACGGAGCCTGCTACTTGATCCTAAACTGAAAACTCAGAGCCCCTACAATTCGTTGTTTAAACAACTGAATTAGATTTCTAATAATACAGAGCCTTTCCCTACACTGAAAAATTCAGAATTTGTCATGCAGGCAGATTTATCAGGAAGCATATGGTCTAAGCTGATTTTTTAGGCTGGAGGGGAGAAATGTTTAGGTGGGATATGCATGTTCTTGTTCCACAGACAGAAAGACATATCTTAGATGAGGAAGCTCCAGTTTCTACTCTAAAACTTCCATGTCTTATAAATTGAAACCATCACCCCCATGATGAATATTTAGCAAAGAGAGTATTTGTGTTTGCATAAAAATTCTACACTCTGAATGCAAATAAAGCCAGAACAAATGCTTTGCCTGCTTGCAGTATACAGCCACTCACACTTCTGTCTGTGCTAATCATTCTGTTTCAAGAAAGAGTAGTTCAGTCAAGTTTGTTCAACAACTGCGAAAAATAAAGTTTTAAAAGCAAACCAAAGAGGTTATTCACAGCTGTATGACAAACCACTGTCAAAACATAACAAACCACGACCAAACTCAAGCAGAAAATGACAAAATGTAAGACCGTAAAAATGATGGAAATTGTGCAGGACAGGCGTTTTAGATGAACAAATGCAATCTGTACCAGCATAAAGGACCAACACAGCAGAGAAAATGATACCCAGAAAAGTTGTCTCAAGAAATAAAGGCAAAAACATAAAATACAAATGACAGGACACCAAAAGGAAGGGACAAAAACCAGGGAAACCATCCAGTTATATTAAATCAAGCACACCCCTGACCCCTGACTTCATCTGACCTAGTAGAATGCTAAACAGTGCATGAAAAAAGAAATTATGTAAAAACATAAGCAAAATGATGTTAAGATAAAATGATATTTGCTATACCCTCACAGACTGCCACAATCCTTTTAAGCAGGTACTCAAGCTGATCTGAGCCAGAATGTAGACAAAGACCAAAGCTTGGTTGCTGCAGAAAACAGGTGTTTGCTTTCTGTGGCATGTTCATGCTGGTGGTGGGTTAAGTGACCAACCCACATATTTCACAGCCATCCACTTGATTAATCTCTTATTATTCTAAACCAAACAGTTCCATGAAAATCAGGCAAATCACTGGAACCACACCAATTACCACTTGCTAAAAACTTGGCTATTATGCTGGGGATCTGCCTTTCCTTCCCCCTTCCTTCCCCCAAATTGTATAAATATTCCAATTATTGCTACAAAAGCACATAGGGAGATCTGTTGTGGTATATTTTCTGGAGTGAAGTTGTTCTGGAGACAGATGTCTACAAATATAATTCTACCAGTTTCTCATCTCCAGTCTCTCCTCTGAGCCATGTTGAGATGGGAAGCTGAGGCAGAAAAAAAAGTCTTATACATATTCTAGAAATACTATTTAACACATGCAGCCTATATAAGGGAAGAATCAACAAATGAGAAAAATCTCAAAAATGCATAGGTCCCTCTACCCCTTGGAAACGTTGGAAGAGAAGTGAGAGTGACTGAGACAGTGTGTAGTGCAGGGCTTTTCCACTTCTAAAATTCCTGATTTTCATCCAGGCAAAATAAGCAACATCACACATCTTTAATTAGCTGCAACTCTGATAAATACTATTTTTGGTTTCAGTCCTGTTTGTATCTGCCAGAACAGCACCTCATGTCATCACCACCACGCCCGATGAGAAGCCTGAGGACACCATTCATGATGTGAAGTCTGAGGAAAGCACAGGCTGCTGGGACCTCAGAAGGTTTAGCTCAGACAGAATTTACCTTTCTTCTTGGATGCTTTGTTCAGCTCTCCACAAGCTCCCTTCTACTGAGAGATAGCAATAACATTACTTATGGCAGCTAGTTTAAGCAGTGGAAGCTATTCCTTCACTGTGGTTAGTACAGTGTAAACATAGCCATGAATGTTTCTATAAAGCATATTGTAGGCAGACACCAACTCGCTCTGCTAACACTCTGAGTAACCCAAAAACTACATGTTTTCATATCTTGGTATAATGTCTGAGGAAGCAATTCCTGTGAAGAGACAGCATATATTGGTTTGGGCTCTGAGACACATGAAAATGGCCACACAGCATCTGGTCAGCTTGTGTGTGTGATATCAAAATCATATAGGTATTTGCCACACAGGCACAGCTGACCCCCTCAACACTAAGAATTCTTTTGCTGGTAAGACTGAAGCCCACAGGCTGAGACGTGAAAGAGAAAGATAGACCTTTCCCTGAACACAGGACTTCATGCTCAACCACTGTCAGTCAAGCATCACAGCATGGTTCACATTCAGGGGAAAAATATCAGAGGTGAAATGGGTTGATACGTGCATCAAAGGGGAGATAACATAGTGGGGAGTGTGTCTGGAGAACTGATGGGAGGTGAGGGGTTAAGGTGACACCATAAAAGATATACATGGCATTCTCAAAATCCTCAAACTCCATTGAGCACATGTGGATTGATAACCAGCATGATTTTTCTGGTAATGTTATGCTGTAGATGTATGAACAATACCTCACCAGTGGATAATATCACTTGTCAGTTATATACATGTTTTATAACAACCAGAACACTCTTTTTCGAAAAGCTGTTGGTGGTTGGCTTTGATTTCTTTTTTTTTTTCTGCAGCAAAGCCTGCTTTCCCACTCTCTTTCAAGCTCATGGAAGCTAACTGCAGAGAAAGTAAAAACGGTTTTGAACACACTGGACAAAATAATTAGAAAAACAGTCTACCATTTAAAAATGTTTTGTTGGTTTTAAAAGTGTGCCTTGTTTATTACCCTTAAAATGAAGGCAAGTGCCCTGTGTTCAGTTATACAAATCAGATGTCTGACAAAATAACCTGAAATAATAAAGAAGCACTTCCAGAAAAGGGCAAGCAATGCAGCAGGTTTATAAGCTTCAGTCAGAACACATATTAAACATAGTTTTAAATAAAATTTTATGCAAGTAATGCAGAATGCTCTTAACTCCAAAAAGGTAACGTCAGCAATAATTACTACTACAAATCTGTGCTGAAGTTGAAACGACCACTTCTTATGTTTTCTGTCCTTTTAGCTGTATGATACATTTTTTCACATTTCCCAGAGAGTCATTATGTTATCTTCTTGGAACAGTTTTTCTACAATGACTCACTATGGTTCCTGGAACTACCATAGGTAAGAGATAGTTCCCATGACAGTCTTGAACTGCCACTGTTTGGACAATTTCAGGGACTCCCTAACCATAAAACATCACCACCACCACACAGGATCAACCCAAATTCCCACCCAGACCAATGCCACTGCTTAACAACAGACAAACTAGAAATCTCAGAAAAAGAATGGAAAAAAAAAAGGACAAGTGTGGCACTATTCTCTGGCACTATAGTCCATCACACCTACTTCTCTAAATAAACATGTAGAAGGCTAAAGAAGTGATTGTTGCATACAGTTAGACATAGCTACCAACAGCTGTTGACATCCAAGTACAGTGACAGTGCAGGGAACCCCATGCTCCAGATGCCACCCTAAAACATCTTAATTTAATAACAGAAAAATATATATAGATCTTATTATCTTAGGCTGAAAGCATAAAAAAATTCTCTTGGAACGTATTTTCCTACAGAACTTCAAGAAAGAAATTCAAGATGGGAAGGTCTTTTTTAAAGATTTAGCAATAATTTTTATCTATCAGCAGTGCTTGATAAGGTTACAGCGTAAGTTGCCCAGTAAGAATCCCTGTTGACATCAAAGAGAATGATCCCAGACAGGTAACTCAATGTTCCAATATCTTAATATGTATATGACCACGTCATTCAAAATACTTATTTGAAAAATTAAACCTATTTTTTTCAAAAACTACCAAAATTAAAAAATTTTTCCCCTAAAATGGGAAAACTAATTTAATTTGGTATACTTCAAACTCATTATGTCAAACAGGACTTTGCATAACAAAATAAGATACTCCATCTTGCAGTGTAAGCATGCAAATATATTGCTGTATACATATGTATTTAAAATATCCCCCTGACTTTCAAATAATTTGTACATATCTCACAACTAAGAACATAATTTTTTTAACATCAGCATTGAAAACTCAACTCAGGATGTGGAAACAAATTTGTGTGTCAGCTACTGCAGTGAATAGCAAGCTGACTTACTTGTTTACAAAACCTAACACCATGTAAGAGTGAGCTTGGTAGGAACCAATTCATACTTTCTTATACAACAAATAAAAAGGTGCTGGAATAAAATGCAGAAAACACCAGTCCAAAATTGTCTTGTTGTAAGCATCCATTACACAGAAGAATAAGAGAAAGTAACACTCCTGCAAAGTTGTTTTTTTCACCATAACCATAGAAAAACACTTTTTTCTAGCCTAAAGTCAAGCTACCTTCACTGCCTTAATACACTAATACATTAATATTTTCAAATTATTTCTCCTCCTGTTAATACTGATCTTATTTCAGACATTATTCACAAATACTGGCCCCTCATGCGTCTCCAATTTAACAGGAGAAATTTTGTTTGCATAATGATGAGGAGAATTAAAGAAAATAATTATCATTTAAGTGAAGTTAGTCACCTAAGAGGTGAGGGCAGAGGAATAGTGCTGTACTCTGATGCAGGCCAGGTAGCTGCACTGTTTCTGCTCCACATGCTTCTGGATTATGCCTAAAAAGCATGCTGAATACAACTTGAAAACATGGGCTCTACTCTGCAACTGCTTTCTAATATGGAAGAAAGCTTGAATATTTTTTTTCACCATAATTGTGGATCAATTCAAATCTAAAATGTCATTTTCCTACAAAAAATAGAAATTGAGGAAAAATTGCCCACAGTAAAGCATATAGCAATTTAGATAAATAGGAATTGTTCCTCGACCTCTGCACAAGCCTTGGACTGAACATGATATTTAAAATTTTTTTGGATCAGCACTCTTGTATTTCATACAGTACTTTAACCACATCACTCCTATCCTCCTGCTCCTAGAATCAGCACAACTACAACTATAAATTAATAGGCTGTTTTTGCATACCTCACATCTGGTTAGAGTTAGGAAGTGCTAAAAATCATGAGAGGGAGTTTATTCTTTCAGGCTGTTGAGCTTGAAATTCTTGTTTCCTGCTTTTGCAAGAACCTCATAGGCAAGTGGTCCTTAAAAAGGGATGGCTGCTCTGCTTGCCATTGCAAAAGACTGAAATTACTTTGATGGACTGAGCTATGGCTTTGAACTTAGAAATAGGTCATTAAATTGAATGTATGCAAGATACCATAGAAAACAATTCACAGCAACCAATCTGATACTAAAACCTATCCTCCCCAGGCTTTGCACGCAGCAGGTGCCCACACTGACTGCACAAGGTGCCACACTGCATGTCACATAGCTGCAGGCAAGATTCATGGGCTGGTTTGGTTTCCCCACACCATACAGCCGAGTCTCACCTGCCACTGCCCTGATGCTGGTACAGGGTATAGGGCCCCATACTTCTGAAAGAAGAAAATACCAAACCCCTCTTACAGCATGTGCTTTGTGTCCATAATGCGCCCACTTCAGGAGCAATACACATTTAGCAAAGCAATTCTGAATTTCTCTCGAATAATCATCTATGCCTACACACTCACACAGCATCCTGCTGGGGTGGAACAGGAGCTTCTAACCACACACATTTTTTGTTGGCAAAGCAGCATGAGTTTGATTTCCTAGAGCTATTCCCATGAGGTGGTGTGCAGCATAGTCACAAGAAGTGGCTCTGAATGACTTTTGTCACCTTTAATGTCTCCTAAAAATCCACCACTTCCAAGGCAGATGGCAGGCTACACCCCCAAAGAGCAACTTCACAGGAAGCCTTTGCTCTGCGTGGGGATGCTGCCTAGGGAAGCTGAACTTTTGCTCCTCCTCTTCTATTTCCACCTGCTTTTTTCCCCTTGAGTTTCATCACTTGTATGTCATCCCATTCACATTTTACTCTCCCATGTTGTAAGCTGTCTGCTCCATTCAATGTCCTTCAAAGGGGTACTCACATGGAAGTCACTTACAAGGTCACCCAAAGCATTTCCATTGAAGAATTTGTGTTTGCTGCTTGTTTGCTAAGTTATTTGTGCTCTGTGTGTTCTAAGTAGCGATAAATGCACCCCAACCTTCAGAATCATCAGAAAGGTGATGGGAATGGTCCAATTTCAAAACACAGGTTTTCATGCGACTCTGAGAAGATTTAAGAGCAAATGGTAGTATTAACAAAACAACATTTTTGTTGACTGCATCAGTTACAAGTTACACTTGAGGAATGACACTCTTAACAGTGTCAAGAAGAAGTGGCGTTTACTTTATAAGGAGTAAATTTTAACCCAAATAGGATCAGAAACCATGAAAAATTCTTGCTTTTTTCCTTTTTTTTCAGAAAATGTCTATGTTTACACTCTAGCGTCATAGAAAAAATTTACAATATCTGTGTTGTGGGTGTCTTTTTTTGTCTTCCCAGTGATTCCAGAAATTAAGAATATTTTGATATATTCTATAGTCATATATTTTAAACAAAAAATCCTTTATATAATTAGCCAGCTGATGTGGAATAATCATCTCCTTTCCATACACCATGCTGACTGTGGTATGTTGGGGTGATATGTCCTAGGCAAAAGCCACATTTGCAGACTAGTCCCAAGAGAGTGACTGCCAATGGATGTTTCTTAAAGGGCACAGTGAGATGACAATTACGGGGGATTCTTCCAACTACCTGCCCATCTATGAATCATTCTCTTAGATATAGCAGAAATTACTATGTTGTTTTTATTAAATGTGATTCTAAGCAGAAGTCTTGCTGAAACATTAAATAAAAACTGAACTGCTGTTGATATTAGATATGCTGAAGGGAAGAATCATTGGCCACTTGTCTGCTAACCACAGGAAAACACTACTGCAAGATGGATAATCTATATTATTGATACCACAATGGTGTCACTGTGATGGAAAATTGTACAGGTTTTCTTTTTGTCTTTTTCACTATTTTTTCAGAATGCATCACTGACAGTAGTAATATGAAACTGCTCTTATTTGAAATGTAGTGGCCTAGAAAATACATAAACCAATGCCAGTGTGTCTTCTACAGAGCAGAACAATCCCAGGGGGCTCCTGTTATAATATTATTCCAGTACAGGTCAACTGTTGCAATATTCAGCAACCTGAATATCATTAAAGTAGTTATTCCTTACTACGTCCTTTCCTATCTAACACCTTTTTGAGCAAAAACTTTGATGTCTCCTCCAGTATGTATTTTTGAATATGCTGATCTGGGTTGTTGAAAAACACACAGGTGATCTGCAGAAATGAATCTCGTGTTTTCAATGCTACAAAGTGGTGTATTCATGTGGTTCACTCTGCACCACAGTTTTGCTTCCTGACTCCTCTGCATGGGTACAAGAGACATTTACTTCATATATTATTTAGCTGGTAAAATTAGGATCCTCATTCCCCAAAAATGTTCTAGAAATGTAATCTCACTTTAAGAGTAATTTTCTATACGATCTGGCATGAAGTTACTGCCATGGAAGGCACTGCCAGCAGGGAATGATTTCCTTCCAAAGTTGAAAGATGTATTTTAAAACCAGGAAACCAACCACTGTGTTTATTTATTTACGCTTTTTGAAGTGTGCAATACGGAGCCCTCCCCATCCCCAGCATCACTGGGGACAATCAATGGTAGTTCAGCCTTTCCTGAGCCTTGGAGCAAACTTTCTTGTAACTCTTACAACTTAGGCTACATGCAATACCATTTGTCGCTGCAATGACTGTCAATTAACATATGCAAATTGAAAATTAAAATATGCAAACCATATGTAGATTACACTTATTTTTAAAAGGCTCACCTAAAGAGGGGGATGTAGCTGTCACTTTTAACAATAGCAAACACCTAATAGCAAACGCCTACACGTAAAACTGCTAAAAAGACACATCCGTGGTGCAGCGCTGAAGCACATCTGAACTTACATCCTCTTTCAATATACGAAATAAGTTTTATAGGGGTTTTTTTGGCATTTGTTCATGATGTATTGCATACATATGCCTACTAGCAAATGCTTTAAAACAAGATATCTGGAAATATTTCAACAGATAAGCTTGCACAGAACAACCTTTCCACCGCATATGTAAGCGAGCACATAATGCTCTACAAGACAGACGGCAAGTACTAAAACCCCTTGTAGCATGAATAAAAAGGAATGACTTGGCTTGCATTATTAAGTCACTGCTTTTCTCTGAAAAGTTGAGGCCTCAAATGGAATCACAAACTCATGAGGAGCTCCAAATTCTTAATTTATCATCATTTTCCCTTGAAAATCCTCAGAGCAAATTTCAAAGCCTTGCCTGTGTCTTCTGTAATGTCCTATGGCACATAGTAAACTGGGGGCAATTATTTCATCAAGAAGCAATTAATTATTTTCACTCATGTCATAAAGATGCATACTGAACATGTGGGGAATTGAAAAAGAAAGCCTAAAATACTTTCCCTGAAAATACTGCTCTTAACAGCCTTGTTTCTAACCTATGCACAGTTGGTACAACTGTAGGACAATAAATGTTACTGAAGTACTTAGAGCAGCAACATTCCAGGAGCAGTCACAGCAGTACTGGGCAACCACGTATTATTCAGGTAGTCCCTCTCTACATACAGGCATGAAAGGCACCGTTAGAAATCTCTCATCCTGAAAGGGGTTAAGGACAACTTCTTCACGCGAGCAAACCCCACGCCCACAGGCAAGCCGGGAGGCAGCGTGGGAGCAGCGCAGGATGTGACCAGCCTTGGCTGCTTGCTGCCACCCTGCTGGGAGCTACAAGCCCAGGAGGAGAGACCACAACGGCCTTGTGAAGGCTCCTGCCCAAACCAGGGCTTGGTGGTGGCTGAAGCTGCCTGAGTAAGGCAGTGAGTGACAGAAACTCCTCTCTGAGGTCCATCACCTCCAGAGGAAGAGCGGCAGCAAACAGCAGGGACAGTCACTTATAAAATAACTACAGCTGTTTCCAGGTGTGACTGTGCTCTAACAGTGTGGTTTGCAACCATTATTTAATTGTAATTTCAGCTAACCAGTTTGCAGTAATTGGTGGCTGAGTAAGAAATCCAAAAACTGCCTGTATGGCT
Organism: Vireo altiloquus; assembly: GCA_013396875.1. Classification (NCBI taxonomy): domain Eukaryota; kingdom Metazoa; phylum Chordata; class Aves; order Passeriformes; family Vireonidae; genus Vireo; species Vireo altiloquus. Next base: position 741,890 of record VZRF01009392.1, read on the forward strand.
GAACAAATTATACTTTGCTTACAATACCTTCTTAACTCAGCCACCCACTATGGCTAAAATATTTGATTGCTAAATTGATTTTTCATTAATTTAATCTTTAAGGATGATTATTATTCTGAAGCTGGACCACACACAATAAAAATAGGCATTTTATTAGTTGTATAGTCACAGAGCACATAGGGAAAATGGCATGAGCCCTGGCTAATGTATAATTTGTTGTTTCAGTGCCAATGTGCAGAACACCATTACCTCATCACAGTTGGTCTGACAGAAGCAAAAAGAAATTTGGGTCTCATTAGTCCTTTTAAAAATTCCTGACCTTGAAAATACGAAAGTACTTGGAAGAGATTATTAAATAGCTGTAATAATAAAAAATAATCTCAACACTGAAATTTTAAATTAAGGAAAGCTCTTTCTCATTTCAGAAGACAGCGTGTCCTGAAAGTACTCTGTAATAGTTTCACAGTAAATAAATGTTTTTCAAACCATGGAATGTCACCACCATAAAATACATCCTTGCAAAAATTTTAATCAGTTATCAAAAGGTCTTTAATACACTTTACAAACACAAGGCACTGAAACTACTCACACAAACATTTGTGGGAGAGCTACAGGGAGACCGCAACGCTTTACCCATGAAAACTTGCTAGGAAGAAACTATGCCTACTCCAGTGAATAAGACAAGGCAATGACATAAATTAGGGGTCAGTGCAAACCATCTCAAAGTTCCTGCTTGCTAATGCTTTCTAATTACCTCTTTTTTTCTGGCAGCCACCATTTAGTAGGTCTTAACTATCCCAGCAGACTACTGCTGACCTCCTCATGGTCTAGAGAGGCCAGTTTTATTTCTAAGGTTAATATTCTCCCCTTTGGCAAGATTTTCATTTTATTTCTGGAAGTAACCCAGGCCCAAAAGGCTTCAACAGGATGTCCATCAACTAATGAATTAATAATCTACACCAAAAATGCCTAAAGCCCTGGACTAATCTGAAACTAGTAATGTCTCAACCAGATTAGACCCACCAAGGACCTTTCTTTAACGCTGGATCTTAAAAAAATGGAAATAGAGAAAAATGAGGGAAAACCAGCTTCTGTGTAATTTCTCTCCATATTATGGGTACATAAGAATCATAACAGCTTATGTGGTGAAGGTGTGAGGAAAGGAAGTGTAGTAATTCGAAAGATATAGATGGTTCTTGACATATGCCCTTTTTGCTGCTTAGCAACATGTCAGTGTACTGCATTCTTTCTCTGTTTCAACTTTCTACAAGAAGGATCTTTATACTGAAAGAATTGATTTTTTGCAGAACCTTATGCACAACCTTCTGCAGAGTCTGCAGTGGTAAAGCAGTGGATACTGTGCTCTGAATAGAGCCCAGAGGGTTCTGTAATTGAAATACTAAACTATTTTTCAAACAAGCCAAGTGCTCTCCAGTAGTGTGAGTCAGGCAAACCCAAGATGCTCACCTCCCCAAGAATTTTCTTCTCCTTTCTTTTAACAGCAACTCTTGTAATTTAAAGTGCTTTATTAAGACATGTTGCTTCCCCTCCCCCACCTCCAATCTATTACTGTAAATGAGTAAAGTGAAGTAACATGTCACTGTTGAAATTAGGTAACCTTTGCTCACCCGAGCCTCTTCCTTTTCTTGCTTGTATTTTAAAAATTATTTTTATTTCCTGAGGTTGGAATAGTCCATTACAAGTTTTTTTTTATATGAAAATTTTCCTGTATATTTAATTGTTACTGACAAGCATCTGAGGATCAACATTTTTAGCTGACCAGAGCCTTCACATTTATTAACCTGATAGAAATGACGCACATTTGAATTTCCACTGGTGAAGTCCACATTGCACGGATCTTAACTTCCCAGAGGTTCCTTTCATATTCTATGCCAAATTCAATCTCTTACTTCAGTAAAAATTACTACTACACTTTTCCAGTGAAGTAGTTGTAGAAGTTTTCATGCAAGAGAGAGAAGAGACACTATGTTTTTTGTATTTTTTAAGGTTTGCACTTGTGTCAGAAAAGAAGTAAATAATATCAGTAAATTTTACTGGTATTAAAGGTGTTTTATGTCCTCTTAGAAGACCAGAAATTTTGTTTGCACCCATTTTCTGTTTCCTTTGCCAAAATTATGAAATGTAGCTTTCACATAAATGAAAATAATTCCATACTTTTTTTTTTTAAGAATGTAATGTAGCTTTTTCACAGTCTATAGTACCTCCTATAAATATATACATTTTCTGAGTCTGAGTACTTTTGAGCACTGCTGCAGGTATGAATGAGAAAATCTGAGTACTTTTGAGCAATGTAGTTATGAATAAGTATCCTCTTTCCATACCTCTCATGGAAAGTTTGTCTTGCTGTTGAATTATCAATTTGAGATTAAATAAATTGGCACAGTCTAAGCAAGCTGTATGTATCACATATGCATACACAGGTGATTAAGCAATGAAGAACATAAGACTTCATAAATCTGCAGATTTAGTTCCCAACTGACTCAGCAAATCACATCATATGAAAATCAGACCATATAAATCTTTTCCATGAGTTTACTCAGCTCTGTCTTAAAACCAGTCCATTTCTCTCTTCACTGCTGCTACCGATTCAGACCCCACTGATCTGATCACTAGCAATGTTCTTTTAATTTCCAGCCTAAATTTACTCATGTCCACTTGTTTTTAGTCTCAAGTGCCATTTTTCTCTGACCCCGCTGTTTTCCCCCCTGAAGAGCATGTGGACAGCAATCTAGTGTCCTCCCACCCATGTATTACTGCACTAGACAAGCCACAACCTTTTGTTTGCAGTATATTTTGTTTGTTTCTGTATCATTCTAATTGTCCCTATAACCCTTCCCAACACTTGCATGACTTGGATTTAATCTCCCTTAAAAGTGGGTGTACAGATTTTCAAAAAGCAAGCTCTTCAGAGTTGCTACAACATTAACATTTCCCCATCTCCACACTCAATATCTCATTTGATACTTTCTAGGATCACATTGCTTTCTTCACAAATGTATCACATCGGTGACTCATAGCTATTCTATGACTTATTGTTACACACACAGGTCTTTTGCCTCCTCTGTCGTTTTCAACTCCAGCAGAAATTCTTTCCAGCAGCCCTTAAGTGCCATCGGTACTCTTAAATTTCATCTTATTTCTCTTACTTTAATCCTCAAGGTCAGAACATTTTTCCTGCATAATATTATGATCATCCTTTATATTAATGATGCCTCACAATATTTTGTCACCACCAAATTCCATTCCTCTAGTTCTACATTTTGTTCCAAAACCATTAATTAAAATGTTAAGTAAGTCATGTACTCTAGATTGATCCTTGAAAAATTCCACTGATATGTTCCTTCTAGTGTGACAGTTCTACATTTGACATAACCTGTTGTCACGGCTTTTTTACTCAGCTCTATTCCATTCTGCAGTGCCACTACCAACATTCACTTTGTTGAGCTGGACTAATAATTTCCCATGTGTTATCCTGTATCAAATGTTGAACTTTGACTAATATCAGGCCTACCACATTTTCTGAATGTCTAGTTCCTTGGTGTAGACTAGGATAATAACTTTGATAAATCTATGTTGCATTTTTTTGAATGTTCTAATACTGTGGTTGCATAAAACTCATTTAAAGGTCAGACAAAATGAGACTGTAGTAAATCACCTCTTAGGGAAATTGTCATTAAAGAAACTTTATTTCACAGCAACCTATGAAATAAAACAACTTATATGCAAAAAATTAACTAAAGCACTTAAAAATCAGCAGCAGTGATCTAAAACAGTTGTAAGAAAAAGTATAATTTATAATGTAGATTTGGTATAGAGGCTTGAGATACAAGGTGTAGCAAGAAATAAACATTCTTATACAAACCTTTGTTTAAAACATAACTCTCCTCCTATGTCTATTAACAAACTAAGCATTTAAGCATATTCACAATACAATAAAAGAGTTGAAAAGCACAGATGTGGAAAAATCTATCTAGCTTCTTTCTCATTGACTATAGAGCATAGAAAGAAAATAAGTGGTAGGCAGAAAAATTAAAAATGACAAATACATGAATTTTTGCTCTTCAAACAGCACATTTTCCAGGCTGGTTAGAGACTTGATTAGTGACTAATTAAGATTGTGCTCTAGCAGGCGTTTTGAGTTTGCTCTTGCTATAAAGTAAGTGAACATGGCTGTTAGCCTAAATTCAGTAGTTATTATGCGGCCGTGGAAAGAGTTTTTGGAAAATATTCTGCACCACTGGACCCATTTTTTCCTGGAGCTTTTTAGATCTTTACGGGGGAACTGTACTTACCCAGAAGGCAACTACTAAGCACTGATAACAAGGATGTTTCTGAGAGCATGTAACTAAATTAACACGCCTATCCACAGCTGAAAGGAAGGTCTGACCAGGCTGTAACACTGCAGCTTGCCTGAGCTTTAAACATCACATTGAAAGGAGCCACAAAGAGTGAATATGGCCATATGCTATCTCATTTGAAAGGATGTTTTGAGTCAAAGACTGCCCAGGCCCAGAGCAGAGGCCAGCCTCATTGCCTTCTCCTGCTTTCGGGAACTCCACAATGTCCTGTCTGGGACATGCTGGGGGTGCTTCTGTCCTTCCTGATGTGATGGAGGCTGCTGACATGACCCAGCATAACTCAGGAGGTGTATATGACAGCTGCGTGGCTGCCATGTGGCTGACTCCTGATTTACCTGGATCACAGGAGAATCACCTCTGTAGTCAGACAATGGGATGAGGGGCCACCAAACATTTCCCAAGGGAAAGCCTATTGGGTATTTCAGCCATAGGTTTGGAAATACTGCCAAGAATATGTTAAATCACCAGTTCCCTCCAGAATATTACATTAAGGTCAGTTCTTCAGCTTTAGCTCCAAATGACTTAAAGATCTGGGTGTGGGATGTTTAAAAGCCTGTTTAAAGCTCAGGAGTGATGACCCTTTTCCTCTGGTGCAGTGCCTATCATACGAATAAAGTTAGTTTCTGCAAGGGCTTCCTTCTCTCACTTCCACTCTTGAAGAACAGGTTTTGAATTTATTTCCTTCACCTTGGAATTTATTAATATGAACCTGTAATATAAAATGTTTCTACAATTTAAATATGATCTATCCATGACAGTGAAAGGGTTCCTGTCCTCATTGCACTAAATTTAATCCCGTTTCCCAAAATTGTTACAGAACACTAAGAAATGCTGCTGCCACCTCAGAGTTTGGTTATTGAAATTAGTAAGATCTTCTGGTACACACTGTAGCATACATGAAGGCAAAGTTAGAACTTTCCAAGAAGGAAAAATAAAAAAAGGGATTACAGGCAGCAAGAGTAGGATTAAAAAAAAAAAAAAAGTGGTCTGAAGACTGAATCAGATTCTGTTAATTAAAAGATGAAAACTGTTGTTTTCTGAATTAAGTTATTTGTTAGGAATATCAATCCATTTTCTCCTACACCTTCAGTATCAGAAATTAAAGTTCTAAGGTATAGTACCAAGCACATTGGTAAGGAACAGCTGAAAAAATTGAGGAAAATCAGTCATTTCCTAGATTACCACAGTAGTCTCTCTTACTTTCTGTTAAAATGTTATATATGTATTCACCACAGATACAGTTGAATACAAGAGTAACTCATGTTTTTCTATGTGATGAGCTAGACTATGCATCATTTTCTAGAGCAGAAGTTTACATGACTGTGGGATTAAATTTCTCCACATGCTTTTGAGCAGTGCTTTTGCATGGAACTACAGAAGTCTGAGCTGGAAAAGTCAGCGGGGATGGGCCCCAATATTTCACATTATGGAAGGCAGCAACAAAATAGACAAAAATAACAAAGTTCGTTACTGCAGGAGTTACTTCTATCGCTAAAGGAATTGTAAGGTGTCGGAATAATTCCTCATTTGCTGTACATAAATGACTGGAACTTGCACTATCTCTAATAACAAAGTTGTCTCTGTAACTCATCCTGTAGGCACATGCATTTTACTGATCTCTCTCATGGACAGTACATGTTTGCTCACTCCTTTATAAAGCTCCTTTCAAAAAGAAAACCCAGGCAAACAGGAGGAGTACAATCCAGTTCTATCAGCTCAAGAAAGGCTCCAAACAAAAAAAGGAATCTGTTCTGTAACATGTTGCCTTCATTTCTGTGACTTCATGAATGAGAGTCCTTCCCCTGACCTCTCTCTCCTCAGTGCCTGCAGGGTTTCTGTTCACAGCATTGCATATCCCCATGCCAGAGCAAGGCAATGTGGCACAAGGCAGTGCTGACATGGGTCCTGAGGAAGCACCTCAGCTGCCCTCAGCTTACATGCCTCACATCTGCCAGACCAGATTCTGTGCCTCTACCAACAAGCAAGGGGTGCCCTTGCTGCTATCTGGTCTCCTGAGCAGCTTTTAGAGACTGCCCTGGTATGTCAAGCATGCACAGATGCAACATAATCTGTTGCTCAAAATCCTGTGTTTAGATTAGTTGAAAGACATAATAAAAACTGCTTGCTTGCAAGTATAGTGCAGGAAAAGGTCTCCATGAAATTCCTTCACACCTCTGCATAGTGGAGTGGACATGAAGTAAATAGAATTTAACTCATCAAAGTGAGCTTCTGGTTAACTACTACTTCTATTTTTTAATTGTTTTAATTATTTTAATAATATAGGTTTAGTTTGCTATGGAAAAAGAATAATTCATGCTTTATTCATACAGATATAATGATGTCAAACAGCATAATGAATCTGTAACCAATGTTTAAGCTTAAATAGCTCACTATTGTATAAACTGTTACCTCATTATTTTATCCATATGTCTAAGGGTGTATGTCTGTGTACACCTACACAAACACATTCCAAATATACTCACCAACAAATCTTGATTACAAAATAAAGGGAAAGCTTTAAAAATCTAACAAGTATTATCACATAAATTTTAGAAAAATTACATATAACAGACCAACATGCCAAATAGCTGTCTTAACAGTTTATATTTGGCACTCAGATGATGAGTACCTTGTACTTAATAGTCAAAGATGTCACCTAAACAGAATGCTCTTCAGATATTTTAAACCGTGTAAAACTCAACATACCCTTTCTAATTTACAGCTTTTTTCCAAGCTATGTGACAATGTCTGTACATTTTAAATAAAATAAATTGCAGCAAATCTAATTTGCAGATTCATCATACACAAAGCTCTTCTGAAAATTCTTAAACTCTACTTTTGCCTATATACATAATATGTGAACATACTGTCACCAAAAATATTTTTATAGGATTTTCATCCCTCCCAAAGGACTTTAAAATCAGAATTCAGGATCTGAATTTTACATCCCCAGTTTGAAAAATCCAATGTTCCTTGCCATCTATGAAGCTTTAATTTAAATAATAAAAAAATGCATTAATTAAAAATCATACGTAGAAGAGTAGCAACATATACCTGGACATGACCTATAGGATAAATTAAAGTAAAAGCTGAAGTATAATCAACACTCTGCACAGTGTTGGATTTTTCTCTGAGAGAGCAGCAGTTCCTACTGGGATGTTATTTAATATGACTGAATAGACTCTAACCAGCTGCTCCTTTTATATCCAGGAAAACAGAAAAAACAGACTGGAGATGTCTTACTATTGCTTTTGCAAGCTATTACTTTGAACAAGCTACTTACAATACAGAAAACAGCTATTGATTCTATAATGAGTGGAGTACATAGCACAGTATTTGATCTTGCATGCAAGGCATTTCTTGTAATGGAAAGTTATTCTACAAGGGAGTACAAAATTAATAAACTATTAACAGGAAAAATCAACAGCACACAGATGCAAAGGTAAATACAAAAAAAAAAAAAAAACCAAACAGGAAATACTATCGCTGGTATATTTGTGAATAACCTTACCTGTGTTAGTACATTAACTGCATTAGTCATGTAAATCATAACTAGGGGAAAAGAACAAGTTTGGGTTTTTTTCATACAGTGATAGTCTGTATTAAACCAACTAAAAATCAAACTCCTTCAAATGGAACAGTAAACCACATGCTGATCCATAACAGCAAATCTTGATTTCCAAAGCCAAAAAAGTTTCAGTTGTAAATATTCAAAATGTTCTTGGTATCATCATTTTCTTTATATCAAAGATTATTAATTTTATTATTACGTTGCCGCTTACAGCCTTACATTCTTAATTTTATCAACCCAATACAGAATTTTACTCTGACAGTCAGAAGCTGAATATTGTCCTAAGTATCCAGTGTCTCTGCTGACCATTCACTTGGCAGTTGACCAAAATTTTCCAAGGAAAGCCAAACCTTTCCAGTTATAATTAACAGATTGTATTTAGCATTCTTCCTGAGCAAGAGTGTAAAGCGTCTTGTAAAATAGCTATAGTAATCAGATAAAAATATGGATATATTGACACTGTTTCCTCTCTTAAAATACCTCTGCTAACAGTAAAACTCTCTCACCTGGAGAAGAGCTAGAAAACCATCTGACTGAGTACAATACTTTTATGCATTTACAAGATATCAATGGTATTAAAACTGGCCAACTACTACACTAATGCACCTCCACCTGGAAAGACTGAGGGGTTTATTTCCACTTTTCTATCACAGTGGATCTCATGGAGAGTGCTACATGCTTCAGTGCTGGACACACATTAGTCCTGCGGCAATTTTCCTGAAATTGCACATTTGAGAGACTCATATAGCCTAGAGACAGATTCGTGATTAACTGATATTTCTTATAAAATCCTAGGCTGGACTGGCTGACTGTTGACAGCAAACAGATTTGTACCTAATGCAATGGAGGAGATATTATTTAAATATTTAAACTGTAGTTAGGACTGTGCTTTTCATCTGCAAACCATTTAGTAATCTAGGTTTCCTTTATGAGATTATGGGATGTTCATTGGCTTATCAGGTACAAACCAGAGAGGCCAAATTGCTGAGTGACATCTTTGTCTTCTTTCTCAGGGACAGTTCTTACTGTCAGTGAGTTTTGGCAAAAAGCTAAGTTTAGCATGTTTTTGGGGCACACTGCTCCATTTCAGTGTGTGCAAATACATCATCTTCCCTCTTTTCCGGTTCCACAGAGAAGTGACATGGGGTTAGTATGTGTTTACAGATGTTCTCACAGTAAAAGTTGTTTGGAGGAAAATATTCATCTTTTCAAGCAGGTTACATGCAATTGTGTATTACCTGTTATTAGGTACAAACCCCAACAATAGCAGCATACAATTCCTGTTCAATTATATGAGGTATCAGGTGTCATTCAAAGGACAAGATCAAGCTTAGAACATGACAAGCTGAATGTGTTGGGATATTCTAGGGAAAAGCTGGGTATATCAATTCGATTTCACCTCAGGGATGATGAAGGTACTTTCTAATGCTTTTGTGCAGGGGTGAAAAATGAGTTAGTAAATGATGGCAAGAAGCCCTTCTCCAAGCACCAAAACATGGTGTTAGGTACTAAGGATCCTATTTCTTAGTAATAAGATTTTATGACTACTTCAGTGTTCTGTGATTGTTTTACCTTTCATGAGAATTTAAAATTAATTGTAATTGCAAAAAGCTGAATACTCTACTGTGGGTTTACATTCTGTGTACATCCAAAACAGCTGTCCTGTACATTCCCTCATTAAGCACCTAGGCAACGTTAATATTAAATACAAAATGGACACATGTTTTCTCTTTCAACAGTGAGAAGTTCAAAAGAATAAACACTTTCTATTGTTAATTAAACAATATATACACATATTATTCAAATCCATTTTCAAAACACACTGGCTGACTAGAGAACAGCATAGCCGAGTCACACACTAAGAGAGAAGTCAGTAAAAATTACAGCTGTCCATTGCAGCTGCAGTATCCCTTATGCTGGGATTTAACAACAGAAAACAGAAATCCCACTGGAGGCCAGAAAGCTAGAGAGAAGAATGGACTATAAATCAAGCAAGTATGTTGCTGTTGCACTTTAAAATGATGTCCATCCATTTGAGATATCTAAGTAATGGATAGGCAAATTGTGACAATATCAACAAAATTCTTAAAACACATCACTGAATGTCATTGCAATTTTTAAGGATACAGTTAACAAGAACATCACATTCATGTGACTTTTTGTATATGTCTAATTTTAACACAGAGATGCAGGGCTGGGTTTTCATTCTGAAACTCATCATCTTTGAGATGCACAGTTCCAATAGGTGTCTCAACAAGGGCTGGAACTGTGTCTTGTTACATGAAACTGAAGAGGCTGGTGGGTGTATCTGTCCCATGTGTCACCTATCAGGCAGAAAAGGGAGGAACGAGAATGTGTCCTTTAAGGATAGAGTAAGAGAAAGTTTTTCAGTTTTGTATGATGGGATATGCATGTTCCCAGGGATATAACCTACAAATAGAAGCACCCCTAAAAGAATGGTGATGCAGAGATGAAAAGTTATATGCCTACAGTTTAACTTAACCTTAGTTGGCTATTTTTGTGAATGGGTATATGCTCAAACTAAAGACGGCTAATATATTGGCACAATTTTCCCCAGTAGCAAAATAGGGTGTAACCTAAGTGCTGACTTCAATTTTAAGCTCCCTAAGAGACAGCCAGGCAGGTCCTTCTAATTTTGGGGTCCTAATTTGACCCTTTCATTCTCCATAATCTGTTGGAGATTCTTCCATTCCCAACTGACCAAAAAAATTGACCTTTAACTTAAAAAAACCACCAGTCTCCCAAAATTTCTCCTTGTATCATTGCAAAACACAACTTGGAGACTGGAGGAATTAAGAAAGAACACCGGGTTTCCTGTGTTGTCATGGTGTTTGGGCTCTGGCTGACCTCCCAGTGAAATCCATGGGATTAGCAAGCACTGGCTGTCAGCTGTGCATCACAGGCCTTCACAACTGGGATTTCACAGCAGTTCTTATATGGGCTGATCAGTACCAGGAACAAGAAAACTAAAAATTGTTAAGTATTTGAATGGAAGAGAGTTTTTCCGACCAAATCTCTGGGTCTGTGTCAGGTCCTTAAAATTGCCTTCATGTTATATGGCTGATTCCACAAGGTCTCAGCCTGTCCTCCGACTAATCCCAGCTAGATTGTGCCTGAAACATCCAGTTAAAACTCAAGTGCTGTGGAAAGGAGGGGCCATCAAACAAACCACAGCTCTCCTTTCAGCTCCCCAGCTGCCTGGACAAGGCCTCAGCCCTGAAGGGTTCTGCCATAGGGCACATGGATCCCCAAAGAAACAGTCCTTAGCACATGTGCATAGTGAAATGGTATTTCTTGGGACTTATTTCCAAACACCAGCTCTGGTGATTAATTCTGCCTGCAGGTTGCAATTTCTCCTCTGCAATTTCTGTTATTTACCTCTTGTCCTATCAGAAGGTTGTTTTGTATTATTTTATTGTAGGTAGTGGCTCTGTTTCACATGACTGAACACAGCCACATGAAACAGGACATGCCAGGACACTTTCTCACCTTTCTAAGGGTGGCCTAGTCAGTGTAATTGATTCAATTGCTATCAGAGTCAGCTAGCAATCGCCTGGCTGAGTGAGAGATCATAACTACTTTTTAATTTAAAATAAAAATTTAAAAAATTTTTATTTTAAATTAATTTGAGTTATTCTAGTTGGTTTTTCTGTTGTCAAAATATGTAGGAAATACCTAAATGCTAACAAAATTACTTCAGTTGAGGAAGGGGTATATAAATATTTCCATTTCAAAAAGACTTCACAGCTTAAAGACCTGCTGTTAGTCCTTATTTTTATGTGATTCCTCATTTCTCTTTTCAAAAACCATAGTATGATTTCAGTATGCCTGAAAACCTCAAAAATTGTATTTTTGTTTCTATGGAACAAAAACTTTTCCCAGTATTCACCCTTTTCCATTTATCTGAAAATGCATTGTACAGAGAATTCAGAGTCTCTATGAACTATGGTATAATAAAGCTCTTCTAAGTTTCTTTTGGAAAGTGGCTGGAACTTGTAACTTTCTGAAAATAGGTTCGCTGTTGTATTCTGTAAAATTTCAGCACCAAATCCCACCCAGTCCCTCTTGCCCATCCATGCCCAGAGTTGAGTTTTCACTTTAACTTAACAGCCGAGAGAGTTCAAACAGATCAGACTCTTGGTCACAAAACAGACTCTCAGAGTATCTGCTCATGGAAAGCTCTTTATGCAAGTAGAGCTAAAGTCAACATGTGCCCCAAAGCAGCCTCCTCTACATTTGCACCTCAGCACAGCAGCAACTGGGGCTTCCACCCCACCCTCGCCAGCAGAGGACTCATGCACCCAAATACTCCCTTAACAAGCAAAATGTAAAATCTGTGTTTGCATGTATCTTCCCTTCCTCTTCCCTGGAAAGAAAAAAACAAGGAAAAAAAGACTATAAACTACAATAAATTAAAGAAAAAAATCAAACCAACAAAACCAGGAGTTACATGTTGTGGGGCTTTTTCAATATATACAACTGTTTTACACACAAAAAAAGCATATAGACTGCCGAGGTTCGTAATTTTATTGTCAGTATGTGTGCAGCCATATTTTAAAATATTCTGGATTTTCAGGCAGGTAAATTCATAATGTGAATACCACATTAATATTGTAGGATATGATTCTGCAAAAGAGTTATGCATGTATTAAACTTTACATATACAATAAGCCCCATTGAATTCAGGAGCTGGCTTGAAAGAGTACTGCAAATGATACAGTTCCAAAAATAAGGAACTGCATTATTCATTACATGTATAAGAAAATAGCACGGTATATACATATGTATGCTTGCGTACATTTTTATTATAGACAAGAGCTCTGGTTAAGTTTGCCTAATATTTTTTATTATAATACATTGGTTTCAGTTGCTTATGTCTTTGCCAAGCTGTAATTTTTTCACTGAAATTTTCCAGGCTAGATGTTTGCCTCAGATGAAATTTTATCTTTTAACTTTCAACAAAAAGAGTTTCTGTCTCTCCAAAAGAAGAAAGCACATTAGGAAAAAATGTTGTTTGCTTGTGTTAAAAAGAATAACAACAAAAAAAATCTTTTACTTTACTGGGAAGCTCATATATCTTGATGGGTGAAGCAAGAATGGGAAGTATGGAAGCATGAAGACAAAGGATAAAATACAAAAGTTTCCCTAATATCTAGAATTTGGTTTTACTGTGATTGAAAAATCACTACTCAAAATTCTGATTACTAATATAATTCACAGATATACTATGCCTGTCCTTTTTTTTTCTCTATATTTCTCTCTGTGCCTTTATATTACAAAAACATGTTCCCTTCCTCTCTTTTGCACCAACTCTAGTACACGTGCAGCCAGGTAGCAAGTGAGTTTAGGCAGCTGCTATGGCTGGAAAATAACCAGCATTTAAAATAATTAAGCTTCTATGGACCTGAACTTTGAAAGAAGTGATGCAAAGGAAGCTGGGAGAGGAAATGTGGGAGCAGTGAAAGAACTATTTAATCTAAAAGAGAATGGTAATATGATCAAAAAGAATAGCTGTAAGCAATTATGGAGAAATGTAAACTAGAAATTACAAAAGAGTTTTTAAACATTACCTTGCATTCTAAAATAACTTTCTGCCAGCAGTACTGAGAAAACAACTCCTAAATAATGGAGCTTTAATAAAGGGATTATATGACATGGTGGCCTGTGGTACCACACTGCTGGACTTGCTGCATGTCTCTGTTACGGGCCCTTAGTAGTGGCATTCAGAGCCAAACTCCCTGGCCACAACAGCAGCGCTCCCTGATGAGCACCAGCGTGATCTGTCGATGCCCTCTAGAGCACAGGAGAACCTGTGTGGGCTCAGTAGGACGTGCACCTGAGTCTGCAACCAGACTGTAACCCACCACAGGAGGCTCTCGTGCTGAGAAAGTCGCAGGTTACTGAGCGTGTCACATTTCTGCCCTCCTTGCACCCACCACTCAAGTGCCTGCAATTGCTGCTAATGATAAAGGAGGACACTCTCAGCATCACATCAGAAACTCAAAAGTTACAAAACAACTCTGTTACTGTTGCTATTGCTGTCTTGTCCTTGTGTGCAACTCGACGTCAGTTTATTTTTTTCCACTGGCGTGGGAAAGAATCATTTAAAAATATTCTGCTAATATATTATACACATCCTGACTTACATGTGAAAGTAGTTACTACCTATGGAACTCATTTCAACGTGTTTCTCAGGCTGCCACGAAGGTAACTCTCTACCTCAGTTCCTCATTTCACAGCATGCTATAGTTCATGCATTCCCTTAGGACACAATTTTTATTTTTAGAGAAGCCTCTATTTGCTGACTGTTGTGAAAGGAACACTCAGGAGATGCGATTAGCAGTCACTTGTTTCAGTAAACATTGAATGTAACATATGCCTCTCAAGTAATGTGTATCCAAACATACAATTTACAAATAATTAACATCATGTTAATTAGTCACATTAATTTATGCCACTTTGTGGAATTATTTCCTCAGAGTCTTTAGGAATGCTGCCAGCAGTTTGAGCCAAAGAGTGTGAAAATTTGCTTGAAGTAACTGTTGTGACTGGCTGTGACACGCAGCTTGAACAACAAGCGACGAGGGGCCAGGGAGGCTGGCTGGGGAGCGGGGAGGCGCCGAGGTGCGCTGGGGTTGGGAGCGCCGGGCCAGCCGGGAGCGCTCCCCGGGCACGGCTGCCGCACTCCCCCGCGCCTCCCTCCAAAAAAACACACGCAGGAGGTGCTCGGCAACATCCTGACAAATTCTTGTAATTACTGACGGTTATTTCGAATGATGAATCTTAGGGGGAAAAAAAAAAAAAAAAAAGCTGTTGAAACCAAACATAACTTCAGAACTGATAAATGCCAAAATTAAGCTTTAACTTCTCCAAAACAAAAGAGAAGCCATTTGGAATACTGGCACCATCTCAAAAAAATCAGGCACGGCTATTCTTAAATGTGTGAGAATGGAGCTACTAAACACAGCTGTACATTTCAGTAATACAATATGAAATGTGCCTCGTACAGAAGAAGAAGAAGAGTTGCTGTCTGAGATTTGAGATGGTGAGGCCAAACACAGTAAGAAACAAAAGAAGCTATCTGCCATCACTTATGTTTTGTAATCAATAGTTCTGCTTGCATAAGTAATGATGTGTTAAAACTATATAACATTTGTATTAGGATTGCAACTGTTTGATTTTTAGGAAAACCAAAATTACTTACGATCAGTAATTGACTGGGCAAAGAATAGCATCACCAATTTCTCCTAATGCACCTAAATTCCAAATTACAGGGGTATTAGAAAGATCCCAGCTCACACTATAAATTCATTACATTTCTACAAGAAAAAGAGCAGACTGAAAAAACACCTCAAATGATAAATACATGCAGCATTCTAGGAAGGGCATGCTATGACTGATAATAAGACATCCAGAGAGTTAGGCAGATACAGGCCCTGAGAAATGTATTAAGAATCTTTTTTTATTTATCCTTCTTCCTGTGCCAAAGACCATGAGCCATGATGTTAATACAAACTGACTTATGCAGAGTTTAAAAAAACTACAGTGTTGTCCCAGACCTGGGGTTTCAGTGCAGGGAAAATCCCCAATGGTGCCTGTCTTGCCTTACTGCAGCACAAGCACTTTTGCTCTCCCTCAGACAGTCACAACACTTCAGTGAATGACTTTAACTAGTTGCTGAGAAATAAAGATTTGCTGCTGCTGCTGTTTGCACACCTCTTCAGAGGCAACTGCTGGGACGTTAAAACAGAAATGATGATGAATAGTATGGGCCTGATCTGCTGCCCACTGAAATCACTGGACAAAATCCTCTTTCCACATGGTCCACATTTCAGTTTGCACAGTGTACTCCTGCACAGTACTTATATATATGAGCATATTAGCAAACTGCCTCTGCTTCTTAACAAGCTGTATGGAGAGAGACAGATAAGAGTCCCATATACAGTGCACATTAAATGCCAGCTGAGATAGAGATGACACATAAAGTTTTGAAGCTCTCTATCACCTCTTATACACTTGTCCCACAGCTATAGACAAAAGTATCCATATGCATACAACTGCTTGTAGTACAAGTACAGAATTAGTTTCCCCAGTCCATCAAAGACACTTTCCCAAAAATATGGGAACCACTGTAGGTTATTTGTCTGTAGCACAATCAATTCAGCTAGCTACAGAAATAAAAAAATAAGTAAACAAATACTATATAATACACATTATCTATAATTTTATATGTATGTATATATACATGAAACCCACTATATTCCAAGTACTACAAGTTGTTCTAGGGGATGCTTATCTGGCTTATTTTTTCTTTTGTTGTCTTTATACTTTAAAGATATTTAACCAAACTCTCGTGAAACAGTATCTGAACAAGTGAAAAGTACCAAGTGCAGCACAGAATGCCACTGAGACTTTGAAAGCAGGGTGTCTTTCACACAGTTCAGGAGGTTCGCTCTGCCCCTCCGAGTGATTGGGAAGAGAGCAGAGCCAACTCTTTGCAATCTAAAAGCTCACTTAGTACAATCATTCTTACTGCACCTCCATTACAAACTTATTTTAATTGCCAGGAGAGGTATCCTGTCTTTTATTTGAGCTGATGAAAAACATCCATTACTACTCAGATATTTTTGGAAGAAAATATCACAGAACAGAAGTATATATTTCAAGGTTTTTCAAGGAATAACTTTAATGACTTAAAGCTGAAAGTTCAGCTTCTCTAAGGTTGCCAACATTCTCTAAAAAAGGGACATTGAAAATATTTATGTAGGCCTGGATTCTGTGCAGATGCCCTCTGTATTTGCAGAGCTCCCACTGTTGAGTCTGATTTTTTCGACAATTCAATAAAATTTTCTCCTAGTCATTTTTCATGCTAATTGTGAGCCTTTTGCTAGAGCAGCCGGTCTTGCTGAAAAGCCCTCCCAGCACATTCAGGCATGTTTGACCATATGTCATCTTAGTGTATTCAATAGAAACTCTTCAGTTCTACCTAGTATTCTACCATCCCTCAGCCCCCTTCAATGGGGCTGTTGTGCCCACCTGTTGTCTCTCATGCTTTTGAGTTTAAGTTCTTTTACAGTCCATTTTTATATATAATTCATTACATGTGCATATACATCAGCCACACAAAAGGAATCTAAGTACTAGATGGCCACAAAACAGACCATATTAGAAACATGTGCCATTAATTAATAAAAAATCAATGGCAGTTATGCTGGAGACATTATAAGAGAGAAGAGTCTTATGCAGGAGACAGTAAATTAGTTTCTAGTTTGGGTTGAAACATCATTTTCTAAATTAGTTTAATTTATAATTTATACATGCTGTGGCCTAAAAGAACTGCTCTGATCATCTAGTCTGACCTTGTCTATACACAGAATAGAATTTTCCTGAGACGCAACTCTTTTAAGAGTTATCTCATTTTATTTTAGTCTCCAACTGATTAGTCTGCCACCTTCCCTGGTGAGCTGTTCCCATGCTAAATTACCTTAATACAAGGAAAATCTGTCTCCTTCGAGGCCAAATTTGTTCAAGTTCAATGTTTACCCACTGGACCCTCATGTGCTTTTGTTTGCAGTATCTAAGCTTCCAACAAGCCTGTCTTCCACAGGTAATTATCCATGTCCAGTCCTAGAGTTATGTCTCAATCACAAACTGACTCAGCTCTTTCTGCTCCTCAGATAATTCCTCTGAGACTTTTAATTGTACTTCTCTGTGCCTCTTGATTCTATAGCATTTAATTATAGCAGATACTGTGTCACATTCTCTTTCACTGCAGATGGTAAACTTCTCATTCCATCCACCATTTCATCTCCTACTTCTCTTCAAACATTGAAAAGAATTATTAACTGAATGTTCCTGTATTTTTCTGGTTTTGTATTATTTGATTTTATAATCTTCATATTCCAATGGGCCTAGTCTTGGATTAAGGTGATTTTTATTCCTAATATCCTTTAAAATTGTTCTTGCCATTTTAATTCTATTTCTACTTATATCTCACTGATTTCTGTAGCTTCTCTTCTTTGCTGCCTGAATTTTTAACCTGTAATTTAAATTCACTGCTTCTACTTTCACTTTTCCCCATTATTTCTATATTTATTTGTATTACTTTTTAAAGATGATTCTATATGTCACCTATCATGGACTTTTCAGAATGTTTTTCATGTTTTTAAAGTCATGGCTTTTGGATTCAACAGTACCAAAGACTTACAATTCCAAATTTAAATATAATATTGCTACCTTTTATGCCAGGAGAGACTTCAGCTTTGGTTAAAAGGTGGTATTTTTTGAAACATGAAGTGTAGTCATTATTTGCTGGTGCAACAATTTCTATTCACATATATAATGATCACAAGTTGCATATGCAACAAATGCTTTTCATATATCCAGTGTTAACTCCTGGTTCATCTATAGAACTCCCTGTCCTGAGCAGTATTTCCTGTGCTAATGAACAAGGATCTTTGCTTTAGGAATTCAAAGGTACCTCTGATTCTGCTCACATCCAAATTCCCCATCATGCTGCAACTTGGGAATCTTTATGTTCACTAGGATTTATGAGCCTAATGGGGAAAGCCTTTTCTTAAGATTGGATCAGGTTTAACAATGAGTGCCTTAGTACGAGAGAAAGAAAGACTCTGGAATTTCATTTCTGTTATCTACATACACTGAAAAATGATGAGCCATGTGCCTCTTCAGAGACCTGGAGAGCTTTTGGCTCATAATAAGATGAATAACTGAGATAAGAATGAAGGTATTATTTGGTCATTTCCTGAAACCATGTAAAATCATTCCCTGAGGTACACTTCTCTGACTTTTCTCAACCTCTTATTTACCTAATTCTAATCCAGCTCAACTGTTTTATTTAACCACTCCACGATGGAGAGCACTGTTGGGCCCATATGACATTCTCCCATAACATTCAGTCTAAACCTGCGCTTTTTCATTTCTCTCCCTTTCAAACAAATGGACTTGAGCTTTTAAGCAATGGTGGTCAGTCCATACCCACTCAATCACAATGCTATTGAAAAGTCTCCTGGAAGCAGATTCCTTCTTTGTAAAGCAGCTTTATGGTTATGCTGTGGCAAAGAGGCGTTGTGGTAATGAATCTGGGGGCAAAGACACAATGTCTCCCAATACTCTGATAACCTAACATCTAATGATCTCAACATCTAAGAACAAAAAACCCAATCTTGGAGAGAACAGCATGCTTCCTTCATGGTGTGTTTCTCAGTGTTTACATACAGATGCATAAAAGATAGCCTTTAAATTCTTATGTAAGCAGAAGCATAAACAAAGCCAAGCGCACACAAGGAATTCTTATGAGAAAGGATTCAAACCAGAGATGTGAAATCTCTTGTGGGTGTGGGTTTTCATTGTTGATGTGGTAATCTTTCTATCTGGTTATTGCAGAAAGAGGCAGATGCATTCAAAATCTCAGTTACAAAACAAATTTAATTTACACAGCCAATCCTTGGAGCTGTATGTTTGCAAGTGCAATATGCACTATTTGCCTGATAGTCAACCACAACTAAACTTGTAAATCCCTAATAAATATATTAAAAATACAATATTTAAAAGCTTCTTCAGTGCCTTGCTTCAAATGCTCTATAGTCTATACTGATGGGTTACTAACTATATAAAAGTCCATACTGAATTGAGAGCACAATTTTTTTGTAGACATTGTATATTTATTAGTTTCCAGGAAAGGTTACAGTCTAGAAATAAAATATATTTTTCAGTGTTCCTAGGATTCTTATGTGTGTCCTCATGTAAGTTTTTCTGAAATTTTTGTTTTGTTCCCATTCAGAGAGTTTTTTGGAAAATGAAAATTGGATCCAGTTTCTTTTTAACACTAACAGACTCAAAAAATCTACATGTCAGGGTGAGACTGGATTCCATGCAGGAGAAATTGGATGCAGGGAACCAAAAATATTCACCCATTTAACACAGGACTGTGTGCCTATGTGGACAATGCACATCTACAATTTGAAACAGCCCAAACTTACTTTAGATCTTAGGCTATCAAGTTATCTTTGTACAAACTTATAGTCAAGCATAAATTGTGGGAAATAATTTATAATAAAACCACAGGTAGTGGCTGCAAACATAACTAAAGTGGGCAAGGGTGATCAGCAATGAACAAGGCAAGCAGAAACATATAGCCAGATTCTGCCTTACTGATGTGGAACCACACAACCTGGTTACTTACTTTTTAATAATATAGGATTAAAGAGGTATTTTAAAGGGCATTTATGCTGTATTTTCAGCTCTTCATACTGTTTTATCTGTACATGAAAAATATATAGTCAATGGAGTGAAGACAACAAGGGTCTAAAGGAAACTTGGGTTTTTTAGCTTTTTCATCTGCTTTGAAATCCTCCTTAGACATATGTTTTTGCTTAAAACAAACAGAGGCGAATAAATCAGTTGATCAGCATTCCCCTAGAGCTGCCTGCATTAACTTTCTTGGCATGATCTCATCACTTAAGTCAATATGACTTAAGAGTTTCTCTAACAGTTTATTTGCCTCTAATTCTATACTGTTCCTGAATCTAAATTTCAGTCTACTGAACAGAAAAATGGATAGCCCAGAGATTTACTACCACAAGAAGGAGAAGTTTCCCTTGCAGACTTGAAAAAGTGAGCTGCTTTTTTTCAGACACAGAAAGTTCTCCATATGGTCAACTTTGTGTTTAGGAGTAAATCAGAAGTACTCCAGAAGGAAAGTAATCTTAGTACCTGTACTTCGGTACTCCACATCACTAAATCCAATACATCTATCTCTATACTCTCCAGACTTCTCTACATATCATTTGGCTGAAAAAGCCAGACAGCCTTTTTGAAAAACTGCATTGTGGGGAAATGCCACGTGGATGTGTTTGGAGACACTGGCTCTTTTTCTCACCACTTGTGAACGCATTCAGGGAACAAGGAGATGCAAATCACCAATTTGTTCACTCAGATGTTTACTTACTGACTTATTTTCCTAAGTGACTACATACTTACAGCCAATAATGAGGCCTTCATTTTCACCTAACAAAGGCGCATTTGGAAATGAACAGATGTAGGATGCAATTTGGCAGCCGCTGCCTGTCCCCGGTAGCGGGTTGTACAACCAGGCAGAGAGAAAAGAAGAAGAAATGCGCTCATACTTTAATCCTTGCATCGTCCAAGTCGGGGGCTGGGGGCACCAACATGAGAGGATCAGCTTTTACGGAGACGCAGGAGCGCGTCGCGGCTGGGAAGCAGCCGGGAAGCGGCCTGGAAGCAGCTGGGAAGCGGCCGGGAAGCGGCCTGGAAGCGGCCTGGAAGCGGCAGGGTCACTCCGTGCACCGCTGCCAAGGGTGGGCATCGCGGCCGGCAATGGTGGTGCCGGCAGTGCCCGCAGCCAGGGGAGCGCCGAGCTCCAGGAAAGCCCCACGGAGGGCGGCTGTGTCCCCTGGGCCATGCCCCTGGGCACGGAGCCGCAGGCAGGCGGTGCGGGGACACGCAGCACCCTCCCGGAGGAGCCCCAGCTGCCGCAGAAGGAGCCTACAGCCACTTTGGGAAACGAGCCTGAATGAGCCGGGGGCACTTCACACAAGAAAAGACTTTCTGCATCAGTGAACAGATTCTCTCCCCCCAGAACCACTCCTGGCAAAGGCTAAGCTTTCTCCCAGGTCTGCCTCAGCCTGCTGCTAACTAAGCATGAGCAGGTAGCAGCACAGCCTGGCGTGCAGTCTCCAAGGGGCCCTTCCTTCCCACAAAAACTGGCCATCAGCGAAACAGACAGCAACAAATATTTTTGCTCTAAATCAGCATTCTCTGATGAGATGCCTGGTGGAAAGCATTTCCACTGAAGCAGTGCAGCAGCGGGAGCTCACCGGGGCCCCTCAGCCACAGCGGCACACGGTCCTGCGCCCGACCTTCCCTCCTGGGAGCCCCAGCAAGCTTAGCCAAGAGGGATGGCATTCACACACCTGAAAAGTACCTGAAACCATAGTGAAACACACATTTTAGCATTCTTTCAAAGAAGCTAACTGCTTGATTCTCTCCCTTTGATCAACATTGAATTTCATAAAACAGCAACATTTCAGATGTACACACAGAAATTTAGTTTTCTAGGCACACACTGTTATCCTCTTCTCATATAAATTAGAAGTTCTGTTTTTTTTAATTTCAGATTCTGGGTTTTATTGTTTAGTTTGAGGGGGGTTTTTTTGCTGTTTGACTTACTTTCCCTCTGTTCTCTTCTGATTCACACGTGTTACTCCTGAACGCTTCAGTTTTCTTACAAGAAATAAATCTAAGGTCCTGACCACTGGGGACACTGGAAATCTTATTAAAAAAATTGAGGGTAAAGTGTTAGTTTTGCCCAGTTTGCCAAAATCTAATTTGGGTTGTCACATTATGTCTTTGTAACCTTCCCTTGTAATTTCAGCTGGATAGAGCTGCAGACTATTACTATCCTTTGTGTAGAAGCCACTTTCTGTGCCAGCATTTCTGGTGCAAGCAATTTCAGCCCTTCATAGATTGTTTCAGACCTTCAAATTTCCTTTTTGTTCTAGTGAATTCTTTCTGAGACAGATTATCCACTGACATCAACAACAGTGTCACCAAAACAGTGAACAAAATCTGAAAAAGAACAGTGGGAACGCACTTGAGCAAAGTAAGCATGCACAGGCTTAAATTTAAGCATCTCTATGTTGAACTGGTATACTGAGCAGAACTGATACAGTGTAAATACATGAAAGTACATTATGGTCCTATTTTGTCTCATCAACTTCTAGCTCATATACAAAAAATAAACCTGTTAAGACGTGAACTATAGTAAGAAAATATATCAGACTATTAGCTTAACAAAACAGAATGGTCTCTTGATATTCTATCTAGCACAAAAAGCAACCTGTCCAGAACACAATATTTGATCTCCTGGGGAAGAATTAAGAACAGCTTTGAATTTTGTACAAGCATTTGTAAAGAAGGATTACATAAAGTTGATTATTTTAACTTTAATATTTCTGAGCAAATTCCCTGTTTCCCGCCAAGAAAAAAAAGCTCACAGCATTCATCTATTTCAGTGGTTCTTTACTTCAGTTTTAACAAAACCAAGACATAAACTCAGGACCAGTATGCCTGTTGATATTCAGTCTACTTAGCTACAAATACAGAAATGTTTGGTAGAAGAGTGCTACCAGTTGCTCTGCAGTGCATTTCTGGGGAGAGCAGCTGCACTTTGGAGGAGGCTTTCGTGAGCTACTTGCCCTAATTAAGCTTTAATCTACAAATCCCATTATGTAGATCAGTTTGTATAACTACTGTTGCATTTAAAATCACCCTTCACATTGTACTGGAATAAGTACAGAACAGGAACAAATATTTTCAGATTCCTTTGCAAACTTTTAAGGCTTGCATTTTCCAGAGAAAATTGCACAGGAGTCACATAGTTACAGTTGTTACACACAGAGTTTTGCCAACACTCTGCTTAGAATCAAGTTGATCTCACATCTTTCTGTAGAAATTTTTTACATTTTTTTTAATCCCTATTTTGTTAGTAGATTTCATATAGCCAGCAAGATACTTCCTCCAGTTTTAAGTGCTTAGAATATGTTGCAGCTGAAACTTGGGGGTTATTTTAGGTCAAAATACATTGCATGGAGGGGATGGGTCCACAATGAATCAGTACAACAGGGAAAAAAAAAAAAAGGATACTGCTTCCCAACAGCTTGTTTGACTAAATCTTCTGCTGAAACAAAAAACACAAAGTTCCTCTGCCCATCTTCTAAATATTTCCAAACACTTTACACTAACAGCTTACAGTGTGTATGTTATAAAATTCTTACAAACTGTTGAAAGCACTGATGAAAACAACCTCCGTTTAATATTGTGTGGTGATAATTGCACAGGAACGCAGGCACAGGGCAGAAGCTCGGTTTGCATGAGGTGTCAGCACACTTCCTCTTGATTGGTATGGAATTAGTTGCCAAGCAGTAGTAGACATTTGAACCCCTTTTCACCTACATGTGTTTTCAGTCTATACCAAACAAAGATGTCTGATTTTCAGCTTTACCCATGACACTGGCTTCTTTATGCAGAGAAAATATTGAAGACTGTTTCAACTCAGTTTATAGTCAGATGAGTAACTATACACATTTGTGCTGGAGAGAGTTGTGCTGTAACTTCACCTGTAACAGGGGCCCAGGGGGTAACACTTTGCATCATGCAAGTCATACAAAAGAGCTGCAGTTTGTACAGCAGTTGCCTCTATCTGCCTTCTTCTAGCTGAACCAACACAGATCACTTCTGCAATCACAATCAAATGTATAATGCATGACTAAAAAAATGATAGCTCCTATAGGTGACAGATCCACCTATATGGACTTTTCATATAGCAAATGAAGGGTATTTTCCCATAAATCACATTTAAACATCACAGGCAGCACCAGCATCTGGGCAGGAAACCTGGAAGGGAGCCTAAGGATGGCAGAAGAGAGACTGCAAATTCAGCAGAGGCTGCTTCTCCCCAGGAACCTGGACTGCAGGCCTGTTTTCCTCCTGCAGTGCTTTGGGCCATCAAGCTGTTGGACATGCTTTTTCAGGGAATATAAAAGTCAAGACTTTTTTAAAAGCAACTCCATAGAGATCAGGACCCCTTATATACAGATTTTTTCCACAGCATGGTAATGCTACTGCTTTTACTGAATCACTCCAAAAGTTTCTGTGTCAAGAGACCTTTCTTCCCCAGGTGTGCTGGTTCCTGCATCATGCTGCTTTTCTAGGCACATTTCAACAGCTGTTGCAGCTCATGCACGAGCTGGCCACTATGATTCACTTTTTATTCTACAAAATAAAGAATCCTACCTATTCTCCAATAACAGCCCAAATCATTTCAGTAGCACTAATGCAATCTGTAGTGTTTCAGACCATTACTCTGAAAACAGCAATTGTGTTCTGTTTTATAAGTGCCATCTATGTAACAATTTAAGTTTGTAAATCACCTCTGAATCCTTTGTGATGAAAAGTGCTATATAAACTCAAGCTATTATCATTCCTACATTTCACTGCTCCATAAATGAGACAGTGCAGCAGCTCCACTCCAGCAATATGTTTGTGATCACATAACCTTCCATCCCCAGTATTTCATTTTTACTGGAATTAGTGATTAACATGAACATCACACCCTTTTGTATGTCCCACTTCTCTTTGGGGTTTGGATTTTATGCCTGGCAACAGTGCACTGTCTTTCTGTAAGTGGTTTCATTGGAATCAGAGAAGAGCAATTAAACTGGCTATTAGGATGCAAAGCGTGCAGGTCCATGCAGCTTCTCCCAGACAAACCCACCTTAAAAACACAGCCCTTAGAGTCTCAGCCATTTCTGAAAGATTCAGGAGAGTGTGGCAAATTGCTTCCTGAACAATGCAGCAAATAGCTCCTTTACAAACAATGACATTATTTCCATTATAATTGCTTTACATGGGCAAAAGTTAAGGAAAACGGCGATTTCTATAAAAAGTTTAAAATAGGAGGCAGTCAGTGTTCTGGTCTTCATTCTCCTCTGCTCTCCCCACAACTTTTTTTTTTTTGTTTCCATGGGTGTGCTCACTCCAGGCCCTGCTGAGCAGATCTCGTTTGAACAGTTGGTTATTTCCCCTCCTCCTTTTTGACGTGCCACAAGAACCTGAGGGAGCCAATACTCAAAAGAGATAACAAGCTATGACAAATAATGCAAGAAAAAATGGCAAGGTAAAAGTCATTTGACAGCATCCAGTTGGTATTTCTCGGCAGTGAGGGAGAATGAGGTGCACCAGACACACTGCCAAAATTTCTGTCACCAGTGTAAATTAAGCAATGTGGCAAAAGCAATCAGAGAGTTAAAAGATTCTTCTCTTTGCCCTTGTTTGCCTCATTTCTTGTTTTTCTCTTAAACTGCACCACTGGGATGAACCACAAGACTTCTCCTTATTAAAAAGGCAAAAACTGCTTATGCAGCAACTGCAGCAGGGCTCTGTTGTTAGCAGATAGTAAGGACACATGGAGATGAGCTGCAAACGGTATCCATATCAGTGGAGACACTTATGGGGAAAAAATGGTTCTGTGAACATTACAAATTCTGTCTCTAATTAAACATTCATCTCTCACTCTTCTGGGGGTGGAGAAGAAAATCATTGTCCTTTTATACTGCAGTTAAAAGTGGAAAACATTGCATCCAGAAATACAAAGAAAAAATATTTTTCTATTCTGTGACAGCAATGAACGCTGAGGTTATGCTGACTGAAGGTAATTACTACAGCTCTTTGCTTGCTCTTTAAAAAAATAAAAAGAACTGTTCATGCCTTAAAATATTCCTTTTTATAAAAATCTGTAAATTATTCTGCAATATAATTTCTTTAAACAGTTGGTACAAGTGCAGACATGATTTTCCCCTTGCTGAAATTCCTGGCCTTAAAAAAATATACTCGAAGATACATATATATGAAGTTGAATGAAGAGACAGATAGAGGAGAGATGCTCCCAGCTGAGATCAGGTTCACTGAGGGAATTAGATACTCGTCCTTCCCAGGTCTCTGGTGAGGTAGATGAAAGGCATCACAAGTTTCTTAAGTGTGGAAAGAAGAATAATCCCAATATTAGTTAGGGAATGACCAAAGAACCAAAAAGGACCAGTCTCACCTGAGTCTCTTTCTTGCTTTCTCTCACAAAAACATTCAATGAAGAGTGCCAAAACTTAGAGCTAAGCTGCTTTATGAGAATAACTTAGTGACATTTTGGAAGGGCTTATACACTGATTTGGGAATATCTCCAGTTTGTTTTTTCCTCTTGCGTGTTTAAATTATTTTTCTGTTATCTGTGCTTTCCTCCTTTTTTCAGATGGTGAATCCTATAGGGGTTCACTGAAGCCTGAAGTTCTTTCTCATGGAGGAAAAGGGGGATGGGGGGGTGTTGTATCTATCTATAGTAATAAAATGTTCCACATGATTGATATAAATGTTTCTGACTTTTCACATGCACTTGGGAAAGGCCTCAACTGCCCATCCCATTGTCCATACTATGCTCCCATTTGGCTTCAATACATAGGGGAAGGGAAGACTCACTCTGTGTTTTTGAAGATCTGATGGCAATGCACTGGAGCTCACTTCTACAGAAACACGTGGCACCATCCAAAGCAGAAGAAAGGAGGAGAAGCAGTCAGTGCAGAAGCAAAGAACCACAGAAGATCCTGAGCTGGAAGGAACCTACAAGGATCACGGAAGTGCAACTTCTGGCTCTGAACAGGACAGCCCCAAGAGCCACACCGTGTGCCTGAGAGCGTTGTCCAAACGCTTCTTGGACTCTGTCAGGCTGGTGCTATGACCACTGCCCTGGGGACCCTGTTGTCAGGGAATACCTTCAGTGCAGTAGCTTGGTGTGCAGCTGCAGACTGAGGTCTGGGGTTGGAGTCCCGGGCAGGAGGCCATGAACCACCGACCTGTTGCATGACAAAGGGCACAGGAATCTGTGGCACAGACACTTAGAGACACAGCAGGGGCTGACTACCCAAGACCTTTACCTGATTGTACTCCAAGAGTATAAAAACACTCATTTTTTAAGGCCCCTCCTCAGAGGCACCCAGCTCGAACTATTTTCTTGTTGCATTATGATTCAACTACTTAGTAAGGATCAAGACATCTGAGAGTCTGCTATGGGAAATGCTGGGGTCGAGCCAGTAACAAAACCTGATCTTACCTGTGGAAGTGTGGGGTATGTAGCTGAAAAGGGGCTTCACTCCTAGCTCAGGTGGTGTGAGAGGGACTGCCAGAGTGCTCCTGGATTGTTAGATAGGGAAGTTTCCTTAACACAGTTTCAGCACCCAACCACATTCGGGGGAAGAATCTTTTCCTAGTATCTAATCTAAACCTGCCCTGATTCAGTTTCATGTCATCCCCTTGGGTCCTGCTGCTGGTCACCAGAGAGAAGAGATCAGTTTCTGCCCCTCCTCTTGCCCTCAGAAGGATTTTGAAGACCACAGTGAGGTCTCCCCTTGGTCTCCTCTTCTCCAGGCTTCACAAGCCAAGTGACCTCAGCTGCTCCCTCAAGGCCCTTCATCATCTTTGTTGCCCTCCTTTGGATGCTCTCCAACAGCTTAATAATGTCTTTCTCATATTGTGGTGCCCAAAACTGCCCCCAGCACTCGAGGTGAGGCTGCCCCAGCGCAGAGCAGAGCAGGACAATCTCTTCCCTTGCCTGGCAGGCAATGCCTGATGCACCTCAGGACACGCTTGACCCTCCTGGCTGCCAGGGCACTGCTGGCTCATGTTCAATTTGCCATTGATCCCCCAGGGCCCTTTCTGCTGCACTGCTTTCCAGTATCTCATTCCCCAGTCTGTCCGTACATCCAGGATTACCCCATCTGAGATGCAGAATCTGGAATTTGTCTGTGTTAAACTTCATATGGTTGGTGTGTGCATGAAAACAAGTGTGCAGTAAACAAAACTAGTGTCCAGGGCCTTGAGAACCATAATTTCTGTGTTTTCAGATCACCACCATGGACTCTATCTCCCTTGGTATTTTTGGATGGCTCTGCAAAAGTTAATCAACATAAAACAATACAAAGTTGTCAGCATATAAACCAAACGGGACAGGGTGCCCAGGCAGATGTTCCGGAAGCCTTTTTATTATTTTATTCAGGCATGAGTCTCATTTACAGAGATGAGACACAAGAGATGGTATTTGGCTCATGCCTGCCCCAGGCAACCAAGGATCTCTTTGGTACAGAATATTCTTGAAAGTTTTTTAGCCAATAACATGCTTCTAATGTTTATAGACAACTGTTTTAACCAATCATTAAAAGCACACTTATACCTGCTACAAAAAAACCCCTTGCTTGTGTGCCTTGTAATAACAATGCACAATATTCCATTATTAAACTTAAAACTTAACTATCTTGCTAAGCATATTTTCTGCAGCTTCAAGACCTGTGTGAGCCAAGCCTAGAAACTCTAACCATTGTTTAATGTCCTTGTTTACTATATAATTGTATCTTCTACCTTCAGGCTTTTGCAGTTGCAGCTGAATTCTTTGCTTTATTTCCGAGACTTGTTGTTCTCACTCCACCTGAGAGCCTTCTTACCATTTGTATTTCCCACAATTCCCCCTCTTGGTACAACAGAAAAAAAAACCCAAAAAACTCTCTTAACTTTGTTACTTATTGACTACCTTGCATTACATAGCTCTTCTACACAAAGGCAGTTCTTCTGCTTGCTATAAGCATTGCTATTTTACACCACAGTGACTTTAATGCTGTCAAAGATCTGGTCTATTTCAAGAATGTAGGTCAAATCCCATATTGGTTGCTGTGTATGGTTCTAATAAGTCTTAATTCAAGGTCTAAGGTCTTAATTCAAAGCCTTCATCTGTATTGACACTTATATCCACTGTCTTTGTATGATTCTGAGAACTTTCTGTGATCTCATTTCCTACATCTCTCCCTTGTACAATACAAACTTCCTTGACAGTTTTGTCTATCATTTGTCACACACTGAAGTATACAAGGCACAACTACCAATATCACCACCAGAACCATCAACAAAAGATAGGAGTAACTGCTTTCAGAGCTTCTCATCTACAATGCCATTGAGGACAAACACAGAAATCCAAGTCTAAGAAGTGGCTGAAATCTAAAATACTCTTGCTGGATTGTGTAATTTCAGATGAAAGATTAAGACAAAACTGTACTGTAAAACATTGGCATTCATTGCAGATGATTTATTCATGGTGCCTAATCAGTAAACTCCATCTGATTTCTTTTTTAGCTGTTTTGTTCTGTCAAAAACTTGGCCATCTTGTTTCTTACACGCCCTCTAAATTTCTGGCCATGGAATTCTAATGCCCAAACAATTTATGTAGCTTCTGTATGGACTAAGACCTAGACGGAAAAATTACAAATTTTCTGCTATTACAGTTACTACATAGTAATGTAGGAAACAGAAACCTGAGATTTTATTTCTAGCTATGTGAGAAGTATGTGTTTTAGTGTGTATGGGCAGGACAGCTGAACAGAAAAAACATGGTTTTTCCAAACAAGAGGATAAAAGTTGGATCTCTCATCTTGACTCCTATCTCTGACTGGAGAAATCTGCAGCCTTTCAGATCATTTATCTGTAAAATGAAAAGAAATGGTTTGTTTTCCTTTCAGGTCTTTTAGTATTTGTAGCAAGCTGAAGTGTTAATCATACCACTAGTCTAGCAAATTATGCATGAAAAATGATGGGATTTCACTGACCTAAAACTGCTATAATCCAGATTGTGTTATATATTACAGAGATCTGTGCTTTAAAGACCCACTATTCAATTTCTGGGAGAACTGACAGCTATTTTTCTTTATAAAGGAAAATGAAAGTAAATACATTTAAAAAATATTAATATTTAATAGGTTATTTTGTCACTGACCAGATCCTAGACACACATCTTTCAGAACACCTTTGAACTTTTAGATCTGCTTTGAGAAAAAGCAGACGGCCTTTAAACACCTCTAGCAACCTAAATATTTCTATGATTCACTTGATTGACCAGTTTTGGTTTAAAAGGGTAGAAAGCCTATGCCTGTTTCTCCTTACCTAAGGATGACAATCCTCAGAGTTTGTAAACTGAGCTATTAAATGAAGCACAGGTATTATAATGCCATCATACTTGAAGGTCCACACAACACTAGGAGGTTAAATTAGCAGAAGTGATTTTTGTATATTCATGAATCAGAAAAATACTTAAAAATTATTTCTATAAATAACCAAATTCCATTTAAGCATGAAATCAAAGATGAAGAAAACCTGTTTTCAGATTAAGTTACAGAATAATTTCTTAAAAGCATATGAACTCAAACATTTATTGGTATCACTAAATTGCAACAAACCTACATGAGAGGTAGTAGAGTGTAACATAAAGAAATAAAAAATAAATGTCATTTGTTTTCACCTAAGAAAATAAAAGAGAATAATATTTACTAAATAAAATGTGTTTCTCTAACACGGGATTCTGTGTGGCTCTTTAACACATTACCAATTTTCCCTGTTAGATAACCAACATCACTTGAGTATAAAACACCAAGAGACAGCTATAATCTTCTTCACTTTCTAACTCAGGCCAAATATTTGTGGAAGGAATGCGTCTTCATATTATAAAAACACATTTGCATCTTAGTTTTCTATGATATCTATTTTGTCAGTTTGACAGTAGAATGAAGAAAATGTTAACCTGATCACTAAAATTGTGCTTTTATTCAAAATGTTACCAAAAAGATTCATTTATCTATCTTTATCTTCTGACATGATAAGCAATTAAGTAAAATAATTATAACTTATAATTGGAATTATTATTTAATTTCAGGGGTAAATATTCGGATAAAGCTCCTCATTATGTAAGTTCTGCTACTATTTCAACTGTTTTGATGGAGAGGAATTTGCGAATACAACCCTAACTTTGTGAAAATCTTCAAGAAGAAGATTTACCACAATGAATAAAAATGTAAATGTGGAGACCCTCATAGAATAAGAGTATGAATTGCTGACAAACCTGAAAATTAATCACTGCAGAAAAATATTCTATCTGTATTATCTTTAATAAGTCTCAAAGTTACAAAAGCTTAGGTCTGAGTTCAAATCTAAAATTAAGTTACAATAAACCAAGAGTTTAGTGCCTGATCATTGTTTTAATCTTTAATTTTCTCCACCTAACTCTGATATGTATGCAGTAAGTACAGTTTTCCTCAGATTTCTAGGAAAATTCATGCTCTGCATGACTGTATCAGTCTTCATCTCCTGGGAGTCAGAGACAGTGGCCTGTGTGTGAGAGCATGTCTTTGGCTCATTGATAGTGCCCTGTGGCTCATTGATAGTGCCCTGAAGAATGCAGTCTACCACAAATGATTATCTGATAATTTTAGTGGGAGTTTAATGATAGTTGATGACTTTCATAAATAGCAGGTCCTGCAATAAGGATCAGCCTTCATTTGATTAAAGGAAAATTCTTAGTGTTTGCAGAAGAAAACCAAAACAGAAAGAGCAGACATACAAAATATTTGAAATTTTGTGGCCAAATGTAAAAATATTATCTTCTTTAAAGCTTATACTATTTTGATCTATGGCTTATAAGGCGTTAGATTTGGGCATGGTAGTTAAATATTTGAGAATTAGCTTGTTTTCTGGAAAAGTAAGTTCATTAAATTGATTCTTTTTTGGAGTTTAAAACCCCAGTATTTTGTATTCTCTATACACTGACGAAGATCTCCCATATGCTTTCACTCTCAAAAATATTCCCGCTCTGACAGATTGCCTTAATCTCAAAAAATAATGCAGTAATAAAACCATTGTTGGTATAACATTCACATATATTCCCTTCCACCTTTTTTCAACAATAATGCCCAGATTCTTTAGATCTTGGGATTTTGTGTTTCATCATTTTGTTGTTGCTGCGGTTTGGGGGTTTTGTTCATTTCTTTGTTTTAGTCCTTCACCAGTAATCTGAAAGGTTTGCATCAATGGCCTTCAGAATCTCATTACAGAGATTGTTTCAGCTGACAGAAATGTCTGATAGACACTGAGGATGCTGCTTCCTTCTGTGTAGACCAGCTCAGGCAGAGAGACAAAAATACAGACATTGCTACTTGTAGTCTTACATAAATACTTTTAAGGCAACAAAGCACCGTGCACTAGGGTGCCCTCTTCTTTCTGCAGGGTATTACAGCAGTAATTACTTGCCAGCAGTGTAGTTGTGCCTAAGCCCTGTCACCTACCTGAGCTACATCAGGAACTAAAACTTCTACTTCAGCTAAAGGACCAACACAGAAACATCAGAAGAGTTCTAATTAAGCTGTGGTATAAAAAAGGCACATAACCATACAGGCAATGCCATTTGCCCTAAACATGACAAAATGATCAGTGAAAAGTGGCATTTAGATCTGTTCCAGAAGAAACTTGCATTACAATGCCTGCTCTTTCTGAGGTGGCTTTTCAATAGTTGAACTGACTTCACTCTAAGAGCAATGCATGTATACCACTAAGAGAGGGTTGCCACAGTCTGTATTTCAAGCAGTAGTCCAGAGATGTGAAAATCAAATTGAAGTTTGGTTGAACAATTCAACAATTTTACAACACTCCTTGCTGTCCCAAATTTATCAAATAGGAGAAATATAGTACTCACACCTGGACTGTACTCTATGTGTGAACAATCCATTTCTCTTAATCCTTTTCTCTAGTCCCTTATTCACTAAGAGTCCTTTGTGAGACAAACATAATTGTCATTATTATATATACTGTTATTGTTTCATTTAACATATTGTTATTGCTATATTATTGTTATATTGACAAAATGATTGCTAAACCACATTAGAGCAGTATTTATGGCTTAGCATTCCAACCATTTCTTTCTCCTGCAATCTACTGGAAAAATAATGGCAGGGAAGCTACACTGAGGACTCAAATCACTTTCTGGCCATCAGGGTCTTTACTGGAGGACTGAAAATAAGATTATTATTGTAAATATATTTAGCACATGAGAATTTCCCATCAGATAGTGATCAGAGGCAAAATTAGCTTTGAAGCAAGTCAATACTTTTAAAGAGTCAGATGTATTGGAGAATGTTAAAGAAATTCCACATAAATTAAATACAAAGCTTAATAAATTTTCAAGTTGTTGGCCTGCCTGTGATACAATTAGTAAAGATATTTACGTTTATCCATAATGGTATAGTTTTCTCAAATATCACTCTTTCCCTCTGAAGGAAAGAGAGAGAAGTTAATTTAAGAGTTGGTATTAATTTTTCCCAAACCATATAATTCTGTCTACAAAAAAGATCCACTCCTGAAGCACTAATGCACAGAACAATAATTACATTAGGGATGTCTGGTCTATGTTAATACTTGACAATCTAATTAATGTGTTTATTTATTTCAATAGGGTAACATCTCTCTAAGTTATGAGAACATCAACCAGTTGAAAGACGGCTACAGATTACAAAGAAAATGAAACAACATCATTATTACTGGCTATGAGCAGCTTGCAAAATGAAGACTGCAGGTGGGAACAAAGGTGCTAGTGTGGCTGAGGTACTACACTGAAAAGGAAAAACAAAGTTCAATCCAATGAGTAAATTGACTGGAGTAAATGGAGAAGCAGAAGTGAAGCAGCTTTTAAAAATTATTCACATTATCACTAGGGAAAAATATACAAGAAATTTAATGGTATTCTTTTTGACTTTGGCTTAAGATGGAAGTTCTTCTTAAGCATGTCATCTGGACAGTATAGGTTAAATTAGAAATAGATTTTATGGAGGAAGATGTTGCTAACAAATTAATCGAGGACATAGAGAGTCTGTCTACTACTTATACAAGACCCAGCAGAAAGCTACAAATGTGTTTTACCCAGGGAGGAAGGATAAATGGGATTATCTCATCCCCTGGAAGAGCAGTACTCAGCTAAAGTGGAGTTCATAACAGAGTGAATTCCAGGCAACATCCAGAGCCTGAACGCCAGGGCGCTGCACAGTGCGTGTTTCTTGTCCGGATCAGCAGCAGAGTCTGCTTTCCTGCACACTCCATCCCTGCTGGTATGGGTCCTTCAGACTGAGGACATCTCAGCCAAGAAATGCGGCTGCTCCAGTTTCCTTCCATCTTATATTACTCCTCCCAAAGGACTTGTCAGAAGTTCTTCTTAACCATGCCAGTGAAACAAGACAGCGTATTTGTCTCAGTCCTTGAAAAATTCAGTAAAAGTTCACCATTTTTTAAATCCTGAATTCTGCTCTGCTGAATATACATGTATTTAATATGGAACCAATATTATGTTGACTAATCTGTAATATTCAGTAAAACAGAAAGAATTACAAAACATCAGAGAACCTGGGATGAAGACAGTGGGTTCCATTTCCTGCTTCATCTCTGTCTCGTCAGGCAAACTTGGACAAGTCATTATTTCGCTCAATGCCCTACAGTCCACTTCTACAAAACAGATGTGCAAACAACCTATATACAAATACCACAAACCTTTATGATAGGATACTTTCTCCTTAACAGTAACATTTGCTTAAGAATGAATCCTTTCCTCGCAACAACCAGTATCTATAAAAGGGTTAATTCAAAAACACCCTCAGAAACCAGAGAACTACAGGTACTCTTGATACCCTGAACATGTAATATTTATAACAGTCATACAACTTTAATTTTACTTCTTTGCCTTAGAAAAAAAAAAGAGTGCAATTTTTCTAAGCACAGCACTGCAGGAAAAAAAAAATGAAGCGCTCGTTAGTTTGGAATTTTCCATTCCTTTTTGCTTCTGCCTGAAAGGCAGAGGACTGTGGGGGTTTCATAGTGGAAAGAATTTAGGCCTGTCTCCCTTTGACTTGCAAATTTTAGAAACAGTGCGCTATCCATCTAACTGGTTGGCAAGGATTTAATATCCCTAAAGCCAGTCATGAAGCATTGTCTCCTCTACCTCCTTCTTCCCTCACCCCTCAGCTTGTGTATAAAAGCTCAGTGCATGCAGAATTTATACTCATAACAGTGGTGGTCACTGGTGTCACCATAACATGTCAGGGTAAGAGCAGTTAGAGGTCTGGCAGTGATACTGACATAAACTTGGTATTTCCTTTGGCAAAATTATGTCCCACCTGATAAAACTCATGCTGGTGCAAAATATGAGTTTTAACATCAAATGCATCAAATACCACAATTAAAAAATAATATTTTCACAATATGGACTACCAAGTGGTAAGATATTTTCCCATCACATTTTCAGCACTATATTAGTATGCATTTATATGTCCTCTTTTCATATTTTAGTTTAGAGTAGGTAGTAAAATGAAACCTAAATTACCAAATAAAAAATATAATCAAAAATATGCTATCATTGAATTTTCTTAAAAAGCTCTTCAGAAAAAAAGATCTGAAGCAATTCCATCTGTTGTCATCAAACTATACAGCAGTTCTTCTACTGTGCTCATCACAGCAACTATATAGGAAAAAGCACTTGTCCAGTATATGCTTGTAGAGTTTTTTCCTTCTTTTGACTGACTTGTGCTTTGAAAAGCAGACTTTTCTGGTGAAGGATCTAATTAAAGAGACAAGCATGTCTAAGCTAAATTTGTGTCCATTTTAAAAATTGCTTGACTAGTCATAGGAACAGGTAGGGCTGAAGGAAAACCTGCATATTTATTGTGTCACAAGCCCCCTGTACTTTCAGGGGCAAAAGGTAATGTGTACCTAAAATCCCATTTGTACATGTTGCTCTCTCAACTGGACATGACCTCTGAATGTAAAAAGGCAGGTTGGTGCAGACATTATCTCCCAGAGGGGGTAACGGTGGGCTGCTTATCATCCCATCAACCTCAAAGCCTAAGTCACATTTGACATCAAACTAATGTCACTGAAATGAATGACATTCACCTATTAAATGGTACTCTGAACCAGATAAACTAGAAAACTCAGGTAGGAAGATGGGGCTGTAGAGGAAATATTGGCACTTTGTTTAATGGCTCCCATGCTCACTTCAATCCATGTAATAGAAGGAAAATAATGTTAATACTTTGAAATTCATGTGTCATTTCATCAAAATCCATGTAAAGGCAATAGGAATAGTTAAAGACATAGTCTTTTCTATTTCATTACCTGTGCTTACACACTACTAGAGTTTTGTATGCACCTAGTTGTTCCAAAATAAAACAAGATTTTTAGCAAAATGATTAGAAAACCATCTGAAATGCACAACACGTTTTGTGTAAAAACTCACTTTGGCTTCATATTAGGTATTAGAAGTTCTGTTGTACAAACTATCAGATATGCTGCTCCCAATTTTCTTAGAGGATGAAATAAAAGTCCTGCAGCAGAATCAAAAGAAACTCACAGTCCCATTTTCTAGTAATATTAATGGACAAGGTATAGCAATCAGCAACAAATGGATCAGCAGAGCAACCTTATCAGTAAATCACTTGCTACACTCTAAATAGTTGCCTTTCAAAATGTTGCTTGCATTACTTGAAGAGCTATATTGATTTTATATCTATCTGTGAACTTGTCTGTGTTTAAGTTTAGAGTCTGGAAATAACAGTTAGCTTTTAATAAAGTGCTATTTATACAATCATACTGCAAACAAGGCTGAATTTCACACATACACAAGTGATAATCTGCCTTCCTCCCTTCCAAAGCAGGGAGAGTACTGACAGCTATGAAAAGATATGTCTTTTTTCTTTTTTTTTTTCATTTTGGTGGTATTGTCTATGTCTTTATTTCCTGCTATGGATCAAAGAAGGAACACCCAGTGGCTTTGTTTCTTCTCCCATATTAGCAGAAAAGAATAATCTTTACACAAGCAATAATTTATTTACTGACATTTGCAAGTTCTGGGGCTAAAATGATTTGGACAATTTAATTATGCTTTTTTTCTCTGCAGTACATTTCTGGAGATGTTTTATCTTTGGAAATTTTTCCAGTCTTTTCTTTTCTTTTCTTTTCTTTTCTTTTCTTTTCTTTTCTTTTCTTTTCTTTTCTTTTCTTTTCTTTTCTTTTCTTTTCTTTTCTTTTCTTTTCTTTTCTTTTCTTTTCTTTTCTTCTTTTCTTTTTTCTCTTCTCTTAGCTTCTCTTCGCTTCGCTTTGCTTTCTCACAGTGGCATCCTGTCCTTTTGCTAGAACAGGACTCTAGGCCAGGATCCAGCTGTTGAGCTCACTATTTCAACTGGCACCACCCCATTACCATTTTGTGCCATGCTGCCTGTACACCAGATGGCCAGGAGAATGGTAAGACAGCAATTTAAGCATAAAAAAGTGAAGAACTACTTACACCCAGTCCTAAAGTGTCTATAATTTGATTCTTGAGAATGCTGTATATTCTCAATAATATTAGGAACATTTTACAGCGTTTGACTGTACATCATCAATGTTTGACAATGAAAATATCTCATTGTCATCATCTGTGCATCTCCATTGCCCAGCTGCATCCACTCTTGCCAACAAACACATATTAAGCATTTTTTCCATGCAGTCTGCCCTAGGTTAACCAATTAACAACATAATTAATTTAGTAGTGAATAAGATGGCTTTGATATTGTGTCGCTCTGTACTGGGGAAGCCTGGCAGCTAAATGCCTAAGGAAAAAAAGCATCCCTTCTCTGAAATCTCTGTGGGGACCAAGTCCAGTGGGGTCAGCAGAGCATTACTGGCTCTGACAGAGCGGGACACAGGCAGCAACAGGCCTGAGCAAGCCTGAATGATGTGTCTATTGGGCAGCTTTTCCAGAGAAAACAGCTTTAATAAAGACAAGGGAAATAGGAAAATCACTGTATCCTTCTACGACAGGTGGATCTATGATGGATCTGCCCTTGGTCTGGCTCGTCAATCTCCACCAACTCTCTCTTCCTTCGGTGAGGAAGCTCTGGTGGAGGAAGGTTCTTCGGGGAGGGTTTGTACACCTCCCTGCACACAAGAAAGAAGCTGCCTGGCTCCCCAAGCACTGGCTTGATTTCAGAACCCATGTTTGTGGGCAGGGAGTCAAGCCAGAGCTGCTGCAGGGAAGTTTTAGGGAGACTGAATCTGACCCTGTTGGAGGGGGTATGTCAATCACTGTCTGTTAGAGGAATTACAATTGGATAGGGTTTTAGACAGTAAAATCCCACAGTGTAAAGTGCTTGGACCTGCCATAGCTAGCTTTTTAAGTATATCTTGGGTTCAACATTCATGGATGATGGGATTGAAGATCTGCTTCTGAAGTGACAGCCAGGTGACATAGCTGCACATGAAAGGAAGCTCAGGGCTCAGTCAGGGAGAAAGGCAGGAGCTGCACAGGAGCTGGAGCCATAGCAGAACCCGTCAGAGCTCAGGAGAGCTGCTGTCTGTCCAGGCAACAAAAGCAGTTTTTGAAGGAATGTGCCACAGATTCCTTCTTCTGTCCTATGTCACCTAATCCTGAGAGCCAGTTTGAACATTACAGAAGAAAAGACTGTAGAGACCCTATTGGAAGGCTAGCTAAATTAATAAAAAAATTTAAATTAAGCTTTGGTAAAGGACTGGGTGTACTATGTTATCCTTGGACAGATGCCTGGAAAAAACCCCACTAATCTCTAATCTGAGGAAAATAAAAAATATGCAAGATACCCAAAGATTGATTTCAAATACTTCAGTGGGGGATTGATGTTATCTAGAAGTGAACCTGCTATCTGGATCATGAGGTATGTCACATGATAGATCTGCTGGATTTTCTGTAGTGCAACCATAATGTCATTTCAAATCCAGAAGCTAAAAAAACATATTCAAAGTCTTTTCCTTATTTTGTTTCTCTGGGACAGAGTAACGTGTCTGTGCGTGTAGGAGAGCCTTCTTGCTTGTGTTAGGAGCATTAGTAAGGAGTCCTCTGAGAGCTGAGGAGAAGAGGCTGCCTTTGCCTTAGCACCTAAACATTGAAAGTTCATTTGAGATGTCCCTCGTACCTTATAAAGTCTCAGCCTCAGGTGCTTCCACACATTTTCAGAAGCATATTGCACTATACTCTGCCCTTTCACTAAAATTACCATATGCACAGAGTCTTTCCTCCACTACAGACCCTGTGAGATCAGAGAATAAAATTTTGTTTTACTTCTCAAATGTTTACAGCTTAGTCAAATAAAAAGGAATTTCCTCTAAAAAAACCTAGCAGCATCTCTCCTTCATAAGAGCTATTTCCATGCAAATTCCAAGTTTCTACCTACTGCTGAACAAGCTATCACAAATATTCTCTGTAAATGTGGAAAAGTATGTTTTATCTTGGTCCATACTAGAAAATGGCTCAACCTGTGTTCAGGCACAGGGAATTCCCAGGTAGGTATGTAGCAGGAGAGTTTTTAGCCTCCAAGTGAACACTCTGGCAAGTTTTAACTGACTGAAACCAAGAAGTTCAAATGTTAACTACTATGCAAGTTCAACATGTAATGCAATCTGTAAGAGCCTACAATTGCATCTGAAAATTTGCTAGTGACCCTTGCTTCAAATAATAACAGCAAACAAAAGGTGTTTGAGAAAATGAGCATTGTTTTCATGTTTGTTTCACATGCATGGCAGAAGTTGCACATTATCTGTTTTACTCTTCCCTGTGCAGAGGCATTCACTTCCTCAGCTCCTGCCAGTTGTAAAGGCATTGCAGACAGTAACTATGAGGAAAGATCTGTTCTAAGGTTTGGGATAATTCTATTTAAAGCCAAAAAAATGCAGCAGCAAAACAAATGGATGAGTTCTAAAAATCTCGCAGTCCTCGTGGGCCTTGGATTGCCTTTGCTTGCGCTGCACTATTGAAAATCAGGCCACCTACTTGTGTCCTAAGGAGAATTGAAACCTAATTGAGGCATCTTCTTTGGAAAATCCTTGCCATCACCTTTAAGCCTGCAATTTTACTCCTTAAAAAGCAAATCAAACCAGCAAAAATGCTAATCCTTACCAAGCAAATAGTAAAAATATCTTGCCTTTTCAGAGACTGCTTGCACTCAGATCCTGTCTGACATTTACCTCATGCAATGTGGTCTACGGTGAAGAAAGGAACATTTTTTCCCTCTGTCACAATTCCAGTTTTTCATTTTGTGTGGAAAAAAAGTCATAACTAAAATTCTGTTTCCATTGAGTGTTATACAGGGTTTTATGTGAGAAACCAAAGGAGTTAATTTACATATAAAACCAAATCAGCACATGAAGGAACTAAAATATGTGAGAAGTCCTGAGATACTTGTTTGTTTATGATAATAACTTTATTTATTTATGTAGGCTGCATGCTTCCTTTGGTAGACAGAGCCAAGACACAATTTATAAGAGATGCAGTATGATAAAGTCCATCTATCCTTCTCTGATAAAATAATAGTAAAGATACATACAACCTTTTCTGCTTGTTCATTTTCATTACTTCTGATGTTACTGAAGGCCTAAACTAATATTAACTTCTGTATTATATACAGTTATTCCTAACATGGTATATATTACATAACCTTAAAGAACCTCAGAGAACTATAAGCCAGAAAAAATTAAAAACAAATGTAAAATAACCTTAGTATTGTTCTGCATTAAGTTGTCTTCTTATATTCAAGTATTTAAAATTCTGATATCTAACAGGAATATGCACAACTTTAAGAAAATACATGTGTACATATGCGTATATATATTAAAAAATTAAATTTACACTCCTAAAATTAATAAATCCATCTTAATAATGGCAGTTAACAGAATTTTCTGGACTCTGTTCTTTTCAATGGCAAAGCTGAACACACTTTCAGAGTGATAATTTCTAGGGTTAATTGTCATAGCTTCCTTGACGCAATCTTCTCCACCAGCTTTATTTTATCTGCCAGAGCACCAATATGCCATGATTAGCATAAATTAAACTAAATAAATTCAGTGGTTACTATATTATTTTATGCTAATCCATTTATTTATTTATTTTTAAACATTTCAAGGTTAGGGATGGGTGAGCACTGCGATGGCGAATTCCTAACACCAGCTTGTTCAAATTCAGCTCAGAAGTGCTTTAAAACTGTGTGATTTTTTTTTTCAGAAATGTTAAGGAGAAAAAAATCGGTGTGAAAAATGTCGTCAAGTACAAACTGCTCCCTCATTATATACTGACCTTTTACAGATGTACTGATGGCATGCTACCGTGAGGCAAGGAACTCAATACGTGCAACTCAACTGCACAGAGCAAGGGAGAAAGAAACTCCAAGTAAATTTGCTTGCATGACTCACATGAGAGGCTTTCCTGGTGTTAATATATAAATCCTGACCTCCTATTGCCCCAAGTAATGTTCTTTCAGATTTTAGAAAGGAGTTTGCACATCTTGAACAACTTGTTCATGCCAGCCGCCTGCAACATTACTCACAAAGGCCCTCCTCGTGAATCTGCTGACAAGAAAACTGGAGACAGCTGGGGAACAGGGTAGGGGTGCACACGATCAATCAGCTGACCACTCAGCTGAGTTGGTGCCTCTGTGGTCTGAAAGGAAATTTTCTCAAGAGATGTGAAGAGCACGTGTAGTGTGTTTATCACTGACTCAGTGTCTCTTCAGGAGAAGGTCTAACTCAAAACTAGAGTCGACCAATGTTTGATAAGACCAATTGTTCAAGGTAAGTACACAGTATTCCATCCTATCTGTCAGCACAGCTTGTGCAAACATGCTGTACCACATCACATAGAAATGGAACCAACAGTGAGATTCACAAAAAGCTTTGATTTTCTTCTTACACATGACAGCACAGTAAAGACATATGCTGTTCTGGTTTGTCAAGTATGGATCAGTGTAAGAGGTGATGGGTACAGAAGCAGACCTTAAAAGAAATGAAGGACGGATGAGATTTTCACCAGACAGTTTTAATGAAGTAGGTGAGTAGAAGAGCAGAAGTAGAAAAAAGACAGTGAAATTGTAATTGTTTCAACTGCTCTTGCACAAGCACTTCTGCTTTTCATTTACTGAAGATGTTCAAATTATCTTTGTTCTCTATTATCAAATTTAAAATTATTTTTTTGTTTTTCCAGTTATACATATAAGACAAATTGTAACTCTTACTTCTGTTCCAAAGAAAATGAAGAAAGAGTATGACAGTACAGATAAAGATGAGACACAGTCCCTGTGCGGGCAGGGACAGAATTAAACACAAGAGTCCAGCCAATAGCAGGAAAAATAAAGGCCATGTCCAGAATGCACACTTAAGATAAGAAAATGCAAATTTTAACTGCCCAAGATAGAGAGCAGACAAATTGATCACTTAAAGTATGTCTGTATAGTCTCGGCCAAATTAATGGACAGCCACAGACATCTTTTATGGTCTTTGCTTAAACTAAGAGCCAAGGTGGTGAATGATCTCTTTGTGTTCTGAGCATTTCACAGTAACAGAAAACAGATGAAGAAAACATCGAATAAGAACAATGTCCCACGAATAACTTTCAATTTCTACTAGCCATTCAAAAATCAGTGTTGCAAACTGGATAGTCCTGCTGGTGGACTGCCTGGTCTTACCATTTGTTTCTTTTCTGTGTACCACAAGAGCTAATGTTTATAGGGCAGGAAAAATACATGGCACCACCTTCTGCCATCCAGAAGTGTATGCCAGCAAGAACTTGAACTGAAAGCCTTCAGTTTGGAATTCAAAATGGACAGCAAGGAAGATCTAGGCCTTTATTTGGACTTTCTTCATTTTCAGGGCTCATATGCAGTGGATGCCAAGTCTCAGACAGGTCTCGTTTTGCTGTTCACGAGGCTGCTCCTTCCCCAGACCCAGCAGCCAGATGCGAGCCCTCCCTACTGCGAAGCCAGTGGGCAACTGAGACAAGTGCTCTCATGAAAGCTGAGGTAACCCTTGTGAGACCAGCACCATATCAGTCAACACCTTGTAGGACCCAGACCTTCATGAATTGCATGAAAAGTGTTGTCAGTAGTTACTGTTGACTACAGAAACCAGTTTAGAAATACGTATGAGTTTAAAGCACTTGAAAAAAGGGCAGTTTAAAAAAAAGCACACAAGCAGATATCGGATGCATTGTATCACATAAATCATAGTAGCTTTCCTTCACGATGATTTTCGAGATGATATCTGAAAGGATCAAAACCTATAAGCATTAAGAAGGTTGTTAGATACCGAAAGCCATCAGAATCCCTTGTTCTGTCACTCTGAATACATTATTGCATCTCACTTTCTAATGCTGAAAATGGGTAGATTTTCAGATAAAAATTAGGAGAAGCTGCATTGCACTCCCTATGTGGATTCTTGTAATGTATGCATTTTTATAATATTTTGTGCAAAGCATTCAGGGAAAAAATCGCATATATTTATGGTCAAATTACTGGCAGCTTAGCTTTGCAAATGCTGTAATTTAACTGTTTAACAGTAAATTATATTTACAGTTAGTAATGTAAATAAATTCTTTTTAATTCAAATAATAGTAAATAATATGTGTATAATAGAAATTCTGTTTAACAACGACACTATTTTCACAACAGATAAAATTTACTTATTTCAGCTTGTATTTATTGCTAAACAGGCTCACAATAACAGAGATTGTTTCCAACTATAAATGTGTGTTAAAACATTTCATAGTGGAATCTTGTCATATTGATGTACAGTAGTAATAGAACGTCATAAAATCCTATTCCAAATTGCAAACTCAAGCATAAAAATTTACTTTATATACTAAGGAGGACAGGTTGAAATTACTGCTGTATGGTCAGAAAGTAAAGCACTGTTTAAAATTTTGATTCTGCTTAACATATTTTAAAAAAGAAATCCCAAATTTTTTTGATATTTCTAAAAGAATCTGAAAGAATTTAGGCTTCAGTTCTGCCAAGATGATCTCTGCTAACAAATGTTGCTACTCTATCAAGCTGTTCTGACTTTAGTCCTCTAGGGTGTGCAGAGGCAGAAAACTTTGTAAGATAAGGGCCCTTATGTTAAAAATTCATAGGAAAGGTCATGTTTCTACCATTTCTGAAGTGCTGAGCAGATCAATGGAATGCACAAAACAAGACAGTTAGACACAGAAATTGTTTCATGCTGACTGGCACTCCTGGAAACAGCACTTGGGAAATACAGAGGGTTAAGGATTGCCACCAACTACCCAATTTTGAGGCATTCTTTGCTTCTGGCCTGTGACAAAGCGAGGTCTGGAGACAGAGAGTCCCTATTCCACTTGCAGGAGCAAGCACATGGATACCTTCAAAGGCTTCTAATGAAGTCAACATGCTGAGCTCAGCTGAGATAACACACTTCTTAAAAAACAGGACACAGTTATGTGGGAACCTTCTAGTGAGCAAGCAAGGGTAAACCTCTGGTAATTAATTCCCCCTGGTGCTGGCCAACGGGGGGAATTTGTGCCACGGGGAGGCTGGCCATGCCAGCA
Organism: Vireo altiloquus; assembly: GCA_013396875.1. Lineage (NCBI taxonomy): Eukaryota > Metazoa > Chordata > Aves > Passeriformes > Vireonidae > Vireo > Vireo altiloquus. The sequence continues at coordinate 786,693 of VZRF01009392.1, forward strand.
AGGAGTTCCTCACCAGGCATGGTAGGCTCAATTTAAAAGCCCACAGTGACCAACACGAAAGGAAACACTGAGCTGTGCAACGCTCCTCTACATCAGGTCCTATGGCATGAATGTGGCCAGACTAACCTGCCTAGTATGGGGCTGCAGCCACTCCCACCGCAAGCTTTTCCCTTCGGATTAAGTCCTCAATGTATGACTTTTTGTACCCAGCACAACCTGACCCTGAATTCCAATGGCCAGCAATAAGAAAGGCACAGCAACACAGGGTTTATCTCACACAATCACAATTACCCTTTTGATACTTTTCTTTCATTTATACTGGAGACTCTTAGCTTGCTCTCTATTTCATCTGCTTCCCAGAGATGAAATTTACCTCCCTTAGAAATGTTTTGCCCCATAAATGAACACTTCGTGATAGATGCACTACTATACTATACACGTGACATTTCCTGCAGAGCAAAAAAGGCTCTTAAAGGGACTTTGTGACTTTACCCTACTGAAGCTGAAGAAGCCCAGATATAATTAAGGATGGCAGTTGGCTGGCAGTCCCTCAACAACAGCCACACCACGTCAGTCCTTTTAAAATCAGCAAAATAAAAAGCAGGTCATTCAGAACTGTGTTTTGGGGCCAGACACTTGCAAGAGAACTGAAAATGATCTAAACTCACAGCCTGGTACTACTCAAAAGTACACCAAAAAATAAAACACACTTACTGATGTTTTGGAAGTAGAGGTTGTCATAGTTGTATTTCTGAAAGCTCTGAATATTATTTTCTGAGATTTTCCTCTTCCTGTATAGCCTATGGTTTTACAAAAGGCATTTTGTTTAAACCATAACTATTATATACTCATATGTATTCTTTTGAGGATTATGTGAGCTACCTTAACTCACGTTGAATAATATTGCATTCAACACACATCCTCACTGAAGCTGAAACAGGAATGGGTACTAGCTAATATGAGGACTGGCGTCAGTCTGACTCTTACTACCGGAAAACTCAAACATCTTAACCTCACAAAGAACACAAAGTACTTTACAGATTGAATATGCAGCAATTGATCACTCAGGCTGAGGTGTCCTCAGAAATCTCTCATCAGTTGTATGTGAGGTATGCTAAGACTACAGCTAAGATGGCACATTTTCAAACATAAGCTGAAAATACCTAGAAGTCTTCTAAAATGAGGGCCAGTCTAGCTATTAAGAGCAGAATCAGCTCCCATTTTTTATCTGTTTTAAGACACTGACAGCTGGTTCAGTCTTCCTACAAGTAACTAGTGTATTTAAGAATGCTTCATTTTGCCTGTACCACTACTTTCCATTTGCTATTTCCTGCTTAAAGGAAACAAAAAAAAGGTAGTTCATTGAAAATGTAAATCATATAAATCCTCTATCAGAAAAAAATTAAAACACGTAAGTCAAAACCATTGCTTAACTTGTTCTACAAATTGCAAGAGTTGACACCCATGTGTCCATGTGCTGTCCCAGAGCTGTGCCAGAGCTCTGCCTACTACTGCCAGCAAGATTGCTGCCGAGTTACTCCTTGCAGCCTTCTCTGCAATGGAATATTCCTTGCAGATTCTCCTTTGTTTATAGTCAACTGAATTTCCAAGTGGTCATGTTCTGGTGGATGAAAAAGCTGTTTTCCAACTGCTGCAGGGAAACATGATTTTATTTCTATATTTGTTTCCCTCAGAATTTAAAAATAAATGTGATCAACATCTCTATCATAGGTTCTGAACAAAGTTAAATTCTAGACCAAGCTAAAAATTAATTTTAAAAACATCTATTTCTTCCAACAGTGGACACAACAACTTTGTCAAAATAAGAAAGTGAGAAGTACTGCTAAAGTGATGTGTTGTCCTGCCACTCTGCCTTGTGCTTGCCTGGCTTTTTTCTATGCATTTAAAAATAACGCAGATGCTTTCACACAGAGCATCTCTGTGATGTTTTCATTTATCTGGTCCTTTGCACTTCCAGCTAACATCTAATGCAGGAGGTCCCAGCTCTGTTGTGAAGGCATCTGGTTCAGCTTCACAAGCGAGCAAGCTGTGAACTGCAGTGTGCAGGAGCTGCACTGCTGGACTTTAACAGCAATTCTCACTTAGCTCTCAGCATCCAGAAGCCACTTTGCATTCAAGTGATCCTAACTTAAGCATAAGGCCTTCAATGCTCAAAAGAAATAAAATGAAAAAACTGGAAATGCTACTTCTGCTTGCACTGAGAAACCGGCTGGCAGGGATATGCATTCCACTCCTGTACAAGAGACAAGGCAGTACAATTTTCATTAAGCTTTCTAACTGTGTCACAGCAAAACTGGAGCCATGCCACTGACTTATATTCACCCTCCAGTAAAGACGGCAGCTTGCTCCACCTCTTGTTTAACTTGAAGGATTTTATCCAGAACAGTGGCATTTTTTTCAGTGAGAACTGTGCCTGCTATTGTCATGGTAGTCTAACAAACCCTGTTTATGACAAGAGTGTCTAATTATGGCACATTCCTGAATACAATGAATCAACCACAATCAAGGAGCAGGATTTGATAAAGTTCTGCCACAAATTCTGTTTCAAAACTCCCAGTTTTTATGTGGAATGGACACACAAAAATGAGGCTCTGTGGGAGAAAAATTAACAAATCTTTGAAAAAAACCAAAGCTGCATAATCTGTGGTATTTCAGTTGGTCTTTATCCGCAAAATCCCAGATCTTTGTTTAAGCTACAAACAGACTATAAAAATCAGCTTGCTGGCCTCTCTCCTTATTATCCACATCCCTGCACAAATCAAATGAAGCTTTTGCTGTAAAGCTGATAAAAAACACTACACACATGAGCAAGCTGATGTATTTTAAAAGTGGTTATCATTTCTAATCCTTTCCTCTCTCTCCAGGGAATATCATATTTCCAAGGAACACATAAAACTCCACCACTGAGCACACATCAGCACTTACACTTGTTTTGATTAGGGATTTTCTAAAATAACAATGAATGAAGTAGTCTGGCATTATCGTTGATTTTTAGCACCTAGGGAAGCAGGATGACAGTCATCCAATTGTTTAAAATCAGTGAATAGCCAAGAACAGTTCTGACAAATATTTGCACTCATATAATCTATTTCAAAACCTCACAAAATGAACTACAGTACCTGGTTTAATATCAGGTGGATGCTTTCACTATTTCTTTGTAGATAACCTCCTTTGTAGAACCCCATGTGTAACCCAGAATAAGAGAAGTGGTTACAGATGCTAAACTTATGCCTGAGCTCTCTTAGCAGGCACTGGGATTTGTTTGAGAATCGGGGTATTGACTGAGATGCTCTCCAGTTCCACTTCTTTGCCAAACAGAGCAAGTTTTATCATCTAGTGTAGACATACCCAGATGATATATCTAGATCCGCTCTACACAACCAAGTTTAGATTCATGACAGGTCTAATGCTCATTTCATACAGATGTAAGTACAGTCTTGCAACTTGCCACTAGCCAAGGAGTGACAACACTGGGAAACCAAGGTGGTGTAAGATCCAGACCCCACCTCCTAGAATTCAGTTTTTCAAAATAAATTGTTACAGACTTGAGCCAAAAAACAGGAAGTCTGACTTAACAACTCGTGCAAAGAGGTTTAAATCTCTCTCTTCACGTTGTGCACTGTAGAACTTCGTCCACACAAAGACTGTTTTACAAATAAATCTTCAGCCATAAGTTATGATTTTTAGAGTCTTGAAAATATACACCCATACAAAGAATATAGAACAGAAACAAGCATTTAATTTGAATGACACATTTCTGATTGGCTTCAGAAGGGAGAAAGGGGCTTCTTCAATGTGGGCTTGAGCACAGTGAGTCTTACATTCATGGCAGAGGTTTGTGTGTCAAACACCATTAATATTTCATGTTGTGTGTGATTTTTAACTTGGGTAACACACCACATGCATTATACTACTTAGATTCTATCAGTTTAGCCATGTCCTAAGAGCCTCACCTTTTACATGAAGGCAGTAGGCCATTTACATTTACAAGCATCATAGGGAGCAGGGTGAGGAAACAGCCTGCTCCCTGCCAGGCAGTGGGTGACCTTGAAAACAGAAATGGAGATGAATCTACTAATACAAGAAGTCTTTGCTCTTCTTAAATTTTTAAGTGTTCGCAAAAAGCATGAACAGCACTTCAGAAGTAGCCACAGAAATTTGGGAATTATGAAATATCAAAATAAAATTTACTCAATGGATTTAAGCCAGTAACATCTATAGAATTTTCTCCTGTAAATAAGGAGAAATTTTCAATTTCTCTATTTCAATTTTCTCTGATACTTCTTGTCTATTTTTTTTTTACATTAAAATATATAAAGCAAAAACTCAAGCCTTATTTGCTTCAGAAGCAGCACAGAAAAGTAGCTGTTTGAGAAACCTAAATATAATTGAACATGGGTATGTATTTTAAAGAAATGGAAAAAACCCCTGACATTAGAGAAAGAGTAAGCATGTATTCCAGCAAATTCTTCTCTCCTTACCTAAAATAAGTTGTCATGGTTTTGTTTGGTTTTTTTATTTGGCAATTTCTGTTAAACGAATAATCAGATAAAACAAATAAAAACAGAAGTAACACCTGTGTAGTCTGACATGAGCACAGACTTAAATCGGATTCAGCTTTTAACAGCCACCCTCAGGTGCCTGAGGAATCATAGCAAGGTAATTCAAACACTGTTAGGCCAGTTTTCAATGGACTTCTGTCAGCTGAACAGCTGATAAAAGCCATCTGGACGATCAAATACTGCATAGTTCAAGATACACAAAGTGGTGAATATATGTAAGCCGAATCAGTCTGAATGACAGATCTGCCTCCTCACTGCCTAGATTTTTGTTACTGTTTTTGACAGCTATATATATTCCATTTTCAAGAGTTCAGAAGTCCAGGCCCTATCTACATGGCATTTTTAATTCACATCTACACAAATGTCATGGTATTTCTCTAGGGGGGAAAAAAGTGTAGAAGCTGATTTTTGTGTCAGCTAATAAAATTACTGTATAGTTCATTCAATTATATTTTCTTAGCCATGTATCTATATGGATGCCTAAGAGTTACAAGACAAATGACAGACACAGATAAGATAATGCAGTCTACACAAGCTGTCACTACTTCCTGAAAAGATATGACAGAAGAAGTGGTATGGAAGAGGCTTGGTCGTTCACAAGGACCTAACAGGTTACCTCTCCTACCCTAAATGAGACAGCTATGAATCACAGTTTAGCCACACAAATCAAATGCACAACTGCCTTGTGATTTGAACAAGTATTGCCCTTTTCTATCAGATATTTAATACCAGAGAGACAACAGAATTTATATTTTGCCTGTAAGACACTCTCACCTTTGGGAAACTTGGAATTACAGACCAACAGTATTCTAGATGCTAAAAAATTAACAGGTGAAAATGCTGGCTATTTGCATGACAAGCTTTTTCCATGGCACAGATTTGCTCTTTAAATGTGCTTTGATACACAAGTCTGCATTTCCAACTCCACTAGTAATATCAGCCACCTAATCTTACAGGGGCTTGCCACACACATGCAGCATTTATGTCCTCTGCATGCCTATGACAATCCTCCCCTCAACCATGCAAGTAACTCCCACTGATTTTGTGGAAAATTAAGACACGTTGGAATTCTGAAAATTAGGGAAATTTCTTGGGCCTTAGACACATGCTTTAGAACATATTCTAGGACCCTGTTTTGGCCTTATTGTGGAAGTTGTTGTTCATCATCCTCACAGTGTAAAGTGCTGTCTTGGTAATAAGGAATGGAGATACAGGAACACATGCAAGTAGAACTGGTGTTTCAAGCAAAGACACTTTATTGCAAACATCATGACCAAAATTCACACCATCTAATTCCACCTAAGAAGTGGATGGATGTCTGTTTGCAAGAAGGTCAACTAGAAGGTCTTTGCAGTTGATTTGGGCAGAAGATAACTCCCTGGTGAGCCTGAAGGCTCCCAGAACATGTGCATGTGGAAAGACATCTTGAGCTGTCTGATATCCATCTCCCATGTGTGGCAATGTTTAGGATAGTTGATCAAAAAAAGCTTCTGAACTTGTCCAACACAAAAAATCTTACCTGAATTAACTGTCACAATTTGAACAGACAAAATTTTGATCTTTTGTTAGCTGCATCCCTTAGACCTCCACTTGTTGAGGTGTAACTTCAGTCACAAATCACAGCAGGAGGCAGCAGGTTTATTTAACACATAAAATATATTGTTTGCATGGTATTATCTACAGATTTTGGCTATGAATTAAAAAAGAAAAAGGTTTGCAAAAGCACAAATTTTCAGGACACTTACTGGACAGGAATCACTGCGTATAGAATTTTTTAACCTCCAGGATGATAAAAATGTCAGAGAAAAAAATAAATGAGAGCATGGTAATTTTCTTCATAAAAACTAGAAGTTATATAAAAAAAAGCTGAAAAAGACTGTGTGCTCAAATGGAAACTGTCTCCTCTCCATTGATAATATGATGCAGCCAGACATACCACAGAAGATTAGAAGTAACCTGCAAGGTTTTATTACCTTTGATTTTAGGCTTGGTGCTATATATCATTAATTTGTATTTTGCACTAGAAAAAGCATGGCATAGGATTAATGATGGCAGTGTGGAAGAGAGGATGTTTTTCTCCTGTGAAAGAGCTCTGAATTCTTCTCAGACCTCAAAAAGTACTTAACAGCAAGAGAAAAATACCTGCTTTGCATTTTATGGTACTACACAACTCACTAGAGGCCCAGTTTATATCTTGCATGCTTTCAAACTTCTGGTTACACAGCTAGACCTCATTGAGTCTGATCTTAGTATCAGATTGGGTCTCTTAGGATGATAAGCAACCTAGCATGGTATTTGGCAATTTCCCAGATCCTGACAACACAACAGTTCCCATGCTATTTCAGCGCCTTCTATCCAAAATGAGGCAAAATGTGGCAAAGGTGACAATACCAGAAAAATAAGAGCAATAAGTAATAGCAAAAGAAGAATTTTCTAACTACAGAGCACCTTGTCCAAAACTTCAGGAAGGGTGGTCTAAAGAAAAAATCTGGTATTTTAGTGGAATTTCAGGAATTATAACTCAGAGGATTTGTGTTTTCTTCCTATCATCTATATATAACTAGAGCAGGACAATTCATATTGGACTCATTATTTCCAGAATTTTTAGAATACTAATTATCCAGGTCATACGTTGTCTTTCATAGGTGACAAGATCTTGGAATACTCAAAAATTAGAGTAAAAAAAAAAAAAGAAAAATCCATCTTGATGTCTGCTTTAAAGAAACCATACAACACAGAGGTCACTATGTTGTTCAGGTGCTAGGTTTCCCTGCATGGCCCTTATTTGCTATAAGCCAAATACTTACCCTCAATTACATCTTAGCAATAAACACACTAAAAAAATATTTTTGCTCTGTCCTTCTCCTACCTCCTTCTGCTGGGTTTACCCTCCGGGCAGATACTACAAACTTTTACAATCCCCATTTTCCCCTGTAGCAGACACCCCTCAAGGTCACAGGTCCCATTTCCCTGGACAGCCTCAGCAGTGACCTTCTATCTCCAGCTAGAAGAATTTGGTCCTGTGGTGGGACCCCTGCTGTCTCTTTTCAGGCACTGGAGAGGAGGGGATGAAATAAGTGGCAGGTAATTGGAGCTTGGAGGAGCTCAGATGTACAAATTCTACGGAAGCAAGAATAAGAAAACTGTTCACAACTGTGTTAAATTTGTAGACTGTGACACTTTCTGAGATTCTGAAGTGCGGTACTCTTTTAATTCCAAAAGACACTTATCTGGCCACAGAGATATAGAACTAATGAACACTTGTGTCCCAATAAACTTAAAAGAAATAGAACAGTCTGATCAAACTTCAAATGAAAGGCAGTAAAATTCTGCACAGCCATATATTGCTGTTCGAACAGGAAAAGAAGGTCTGGACTGAATCTTACAGTTTCTTACTTTGACAAAAATTTTAAAAAAGGAATCCTAAAACTCAAAACCAGACAAATCTCGATACCTTCTAACAGATGGCTCAGTTAGGTGGGATGAATCAGTAAAGTCCTAGTTTCAAAGCATTTCAAGGATCTTAGAATCATATAATAGCTTCAGTTAGAAGGGACCTTAAAGATCATCTAGGGATCCTTGTAACTATAAGCCTAAAAGTGCATGGTGAGGGGAAAGTAGGCTCAATGCCTGGAATGTAAACATTCCCAAATGGGAAAAACAGATGGTTCTTTCTACTGAGCAGGAGGGAGCAGTTCCTAGATCCAATTCAGCTTCCAGCCACATGGGAATTACGGTCATCCTCGAGGCTGCAGAGAGGCACTTCAGTGTGTCACACGGCATGGTACCATGCACTGACAGCTTAGGAGCTGGTACAGGTAACGAGTCCTCCACAGAGGGGATGCAACAAGCCAGAGCCCCTTCCTGCCCTCTCCCACTTTTTATGTTCGCAGGTTATGCAGAAGGTCAGGATGTGAAAGTGTGTGAAGGAACTGGGCACTCAAGTGCCATACAGAAAGAACTGTCAAAAAAGAACTGGCTACTTAAGATGTCATGTTAAGTAAAAGCAGGAGGACTTTGAAACATCACTAACCCATCCTCCTGTACCTTTTTATTTTTATTAGACAGCATGTTTTTTTATTTTTATTAGACAGCATACATTTTACTCTGCAGCATGCCTAGAGCACTGAGTGGAGAACTCTGATGATATATACCTTTAGCTAAGCATCTTTGGACCTTTCCACCATCCTGAACTAATTTTCATTGCACTTTTGACAATGGACAAAACTGAGTTGATTTCAAACAAAAGGATTTTGTGGTTCTCATGTGGTTCATGGGGAAAAAAATGAGAACTTGAGTCACTTGTGACACCTCTTCAGGAATTCAAGGCATCACATTTAATTGCCTACATTAAATATATTATCCCTGAAATAACTTCTTGCAGTTTTGAAACGCCTGGGAAAATACTGTGAATTGGAAACTTGAGGAGGATCATCTTTAGAGCCACTGCAATTGTAAATAGCAATGATGGCAGACAGATAAAAGCTTCTCTGCTGTTTTGAAAGATAAATACATTACAGAAATCATAAAAGCATCTTCAGTGACAGCAAAGGAATATATACAAAAGCTCTGTAAGAATAAACAGGATATTAGCTGAGATTCATTACTGCCAACTTTGTAGATGTCTATACTTAAGCTAGTTCAGCAACAGGATAAACCTGATTGCTGCTGTTCTCAGTGAGCACAAGGCATCTGAGATGTGAAACAGGAAGTTAGATTTCTTCTGGAAGAAGAAAAAGAAGAAAATGGAACTATTAAGAAAGGTTTTCACTGGTCTGTCAATGGTTCTCAGCAATTTCACTAAAGAAATCTGAACTACATTTGAAATAGGGAAAAAACGAAATTTCCTTTGAGGATTTGTAGACATTTTCACGTCATCCAAGGAAACTTTTACATGTTTTGTTAAATGATTTTTGTGTTATCTGTCATCCCTACAACATGAACCATGTCTATCATTAGTCTGAAAAATAAGCAATAAGTTATAAGGTTGGTACATGTTTTTCCATTTTTTAAATTCTACCAAGCAGAGTTAGAGAGAAAATGGACAGGCAATAACAAAAAAAAAACCAAAAAAAACCCCAAAAAACCTAAAACAAACAAACAAACAAACAAACAAACAAACAAACAAACAAACAAACAAACAAACAAACAAACAAACAAACAAACAAACAAACAAACAAACAAACAAACAAACAAACAAACAAACAAACAAACAAACAAACAAACAAAAAAAAAAACCAAAAAAACCACATACTCTTTGGTTTTTAATGAGACAGGGAATTCTTGCCCTTTCTGTAGTGCTGGTAGCATTGGGCAGAACTCATCTAGACACATGCAACTATGATCTACAATGGTGGTGATGAGGGAAGAAGAACTGATGCCATCTACCTGGACTTGTGCAAAGCATTTGATGCTGTGCAACACAGCTTTGTCTCTAAACTGGAGAGACATGGATTAGATGGATGAACCACTCAGAAGACAAGGAATTGTCTGGATGGTTGTATTCATATGGTTGTGGACAAGTGGCATTTCCTCAGGAGTCTCTACTGGGATCAGGACTGTTTAATACCTTTATCAATGACATTGACAGTGGGATCAAGAGTACCCTCAGCAAGGCAGCAGATGAAACCAAGATGTGTGATGTGGCAAGGCTGGAGAGAAGGGATGCCATCTAGAGGGAGCTGGGCAAACTCAAAAGAGATGATCTGGGGGCTGGAGCACATCTCCTATAAAAACAGGTGGAGAGAGTTGTATTGTTTCAGCCTGAAGAAGAGAAGGCTCCAGGGAAAACTTACAGCAGCTTCCAGTACTTAAAGGGTGCTACAGGAGAGCCGGAGAGGGACTTTTCACAAGGGTATGTAGTGATGGAACAAGGGGTAATGGCTCTAAACTAATAGGGTGGGTTTAGATGAGCTATTAGGGATAAATTATTTACAATGAAAGAAGTGAGATGCTCTAAAAGGTTGCCCAAAAAACCTGTGGATGGCCCATCCCTGGAAGTGTTCAAGGCCAGGCTGGGTGGGGCTTTGAGCAACCTGATCTAATGAAAGGTGGTCCTGCTCATGGTAGGTGGTTGGAACCAGATGATGTTTAAGATCTCTTTCACCAGGCTATGATTCTATAACTAAATATGGTATAATTTATGTACAGTAGTAGAAATAAATAATGGAAAAACAGAGTAGCAAATAACGAAGAGGAACTCTAAGAAGGAGCTGCTTACTTCAGTCCAGAAAATCTAAAACTAAGTCAAAATTTCAGACCAATATTTTGATGAAGAGTGCTGGAGCTCTGCCATGAATTAATGAGAAGATTGTTTTTCTTTAAAAGATACAGAGCTAACTGGACACAAGCTTAACAAGGTAATTATCAAATGAAAGAGAACTGTTGTATTGCGGTGAACCTGCATAAAGACCTTTATAATTACTGATGTTCTGGCCTATCTTTGTTTTAGAAGACCATGCATTTTAATATATTTGCATAAAATACGTTCAGCTATGTTGTCTGAAATAGAAGGTTTACACATAAGTAGTCAATCAAATATGATCTTTTCTAGACTGCTTTTCAAATAAAAAGGCTATATATGCAGGGCATTTTACCAAGTTTGTTGTGACAGAAAACTGGGTACACTAATAAGTATTTATGAAAAAGCAAAAGTGTAAGTTTCATAAATGATGACTCTAAACACATAAACCAATGTTCTTAATAATGATTTTTCCTTTCCTCAAATGGCTGTATATAATGGCAAATATGGATATATCAATGGCAGGTTTACATGAACACTTCTAAAAATGACTGTAAGAATTACTGGCCTCTGAAAATTTTCCTCTGCGTCCCTTTGATTCATCATTGCATAGGTAAGGCAGAAGAGTATATACCAAAAACCTTTTTTTTTTCCCAAACACTGCTGACTTGAATATGATTACTGTATTAGGATATCAGGATGCTATTTTCTTGTTGCTTCCTTCCTTAATAACTAAACTAGCTAAACATATCAAACATCATTTCATAAATTAAGAGTGACAAAAATAGTATAACTATGGTTGTATAAAGAAGGAGAAGAGCAAGATATAAGCCATTGAAAAGCCTAAAAAAAAAAATCTATAATGTTTTTTCAGTGAGAATGAAAATCATATAGTAATGTGCACTTGAAGCACTGTATGTGCTATTGAAACACAGTTGTCTGATGCAGGTTCCCAGCTCTTTTCCTCTCATATTAGAACTGTTCCAAAATTTTATGGGACTCATGGTTGTCCCTTTCAATCCTGCTGACTTTTACTTTCAAATTCAAAGCACACAGAAGAAGTACAGTTTAGATCCTATCCACAGGTCTAGAGAAATGTCTGGTGAGTAAATGTATCAATTTCATAAAGACAAATTATATATGCTGTGCAATTCCAATAAACCTTACTGTAAAAAAGAAGTGACAGAAGGGGAATACTCAACTGGCAAGACATGCAAACCAGAAAATTCTCACATGCCAATATTATCTCATTAAATCCTTGCTTAAAAAATGGTTTTAACATGCTCCCTGTAAACAGTATCTTGTGTTTGCTGTCTCTGCTATTAACTAGCACTTTCAGTAGATACTAAGATGTCTTTAAACAATCATTCAACTTAAACAGACTTGAATGACTATCTCACAATACACTATACAAACAAGCAAAAAGAAAATACTGGCTTTCTTCTCCTTTCTAGTAGGACACCTAAATGTTGGGTAACAATGAATGCTGGTCCTTGCTAACTCTCTCACAGGTGACTTCATTATTTTCTTGTAATGAGAGGCACTTGTGGTGGGCCAGTTCATGGAAAGCTTTGTTCTGCAGACTGTGCCATAGCTCTCACTGACCGCTTCTGCTGAGCAGCTACACTGCCATTTCCCATTTCTGTCCTAGCTCATGTTCCCCATGGACACTACCCTCATTTCTATTACTTTTTTTGTGTGCTGCAGGTGACCAGAGCACTGATCAGAATGACCAGGTCATCTGTGTTCAGGGTAGCAGAAACTTGCCAAAGAGAAGCAGGCATTGATCCTAATTCTTGCAGTTGCAGCAAAAGCTGCACCAAAAGGTAATGTTCCACTGCAGTGTGCTCAGATGCCAGGGGTTATTCAAATTGAAGCTGACAGCACAATCTTAATCCTGCTTCCCTGTGCATTTGTATTGCAATAATACAGACTGTAATTACATGATCACATATATTTGCACAAATGAATTTGATAGTATACAAATTTACTACAATCTAGATATATGTGTGCACCTTTCTACAATCAAGAGACATATCAAGGTATATTAATACTTATTTGAAATCATGCTGTCCACAATATATCCACTGACATATTGGTTACATTCTGTTGAAAAAGTTATTGCTAGGAGCAGCCAAAGTTATATTTATTATATCTTAGCTCTCTATTGTAGAATCCCATCATCGGATCCTAAATAGGTCTTTTGTCTTTGTTATTATTAAAGAGAATTGATGGGGGGAAAGAAGCTTCAGAAGAAAGCATTTTGGGATTTAAGACTGGCTTTCAAAGTGTGCCAAGAGCACACATGGTGACCTTATTCCCTGAGGTACATGGTTTCCACCTAGCACTCCAGGACCATCAGGGGCTAATTCCTTGACCCAGCATGGAGGAAGTGGGTTCAAGCAGCAAAACAAGCTACGGCCAAGCCTGGCCACTGACTTTCTCCAAGGGAGGTCAGCAGCACTGGAGGGGCTGAGACACAGCTGCAGAGCAAGCTGGAGACCTAACAAAGACTAAAATAAGTGAGAAGGGTGGGAGACTGTGTGCTGAATAGTCTATCTTCTCCACAGCTCTTCAGCAAAAAAAAACCCAAGGAAGTGTTTGAGGAAGAGGAATTGTCATCAGATCAGAGAAGAGCATTGTCACAGGAACATGTCTGATGCTGAATATGTAGAATAGACTCCTCCAGGACTTATATGCTTTTCATGGAAGTAAGGGAGAAGAACAGAGGGTTATTATGTCTATGGTATAAATTATACCAAAAATAAAATTTAATGAACTTTTCAACACAGGATGGCACACATGGCACCTGGCAGGGTGCCTAATGAATGCATTATCACAAAGGAGCTCCTGCTCCATACCTAAAGTCACACTCACGTTTTAGCTCAGTTAAGGAACACTTTTCTGAAGTCAGTGGCTGAATCGCCTCACTTTGGCCCATGATGTGGAGAGGTCTCCGAGCTCACAAACTGTACACCCTTCACAAGTAAGGAGTCAGATGGACTCCAGGATTGCACCTAATGCATGCCAGCCATTAACAGGCAGGTAGCTTGCTAGACTGCGCTGGACCTAGCCTGAAATAAACCTCTGCAAAACATGAGCTGTGTGGAAGTGACGGCCTCAGCACTGCATTGCCGGCTAATGTCAGTGTGGCATCCTGCCACCAGCACAACAGATTATAAATTAAATCAACAAGGTGGCCCTGAGAGTACTAACAGTACAATCTCTACCTTTCTGAAGGTGGTTGGAATGTATTGTCCAGACTTTTCCTTTCTATTTAGTCAAGAACCTTCTCCCTACCATAATACAACTCCCAAGTTGTACACAAATTCATACTACAGCCTGTGCACATTTCACTAAGCTAAGCTTAACCCTTCTCAGTACAAGGTATCTTCTTTTTCATTTCCATTTTAGAACTATTAACTAGTTCCATTAGTTGAGCATGCACAAGGGAGAAAAGAAGAATACTGAACAGAAACAGTCTGGAAAGGAAAGACATTCCTTTGTTTTCTAACTTGACACATCTTTTCTCGGTGCAAGTCCATGTTGTGGTTCAAAATCTTTTAGCATGGACATTTTGGTTTTCTTATTTTTCTTTTTTTTTTTTTTTCTTTTTTTTTCTTTTTTTTTAAGACCATGACCTGGAGCATCCCTTTGGATTACAGAATTTGATGCACAGCCAGCCATGCATGTGCAACTGTCCCTAAGAGCCAAGCCTCAGTAAAAAAGCTGGTGTGCCTACAATCTTGAAACAAAAATAGCTGTCAAATCAAAGCTAATTTGCCACAAAAGAAAGCACAGACCCCGAGTTAGGGAATACCAAACTAGTTTGAGTTCAAAATTGCTTAAAAAAAATAGTGACTTGATTTTATAAAAGAAAAGTGTATTTTTAATATCTCTAATATAATTTAATAATGGATGAATTGATTTTCCTTAAGGCTAAAGGTGGGAGTGGAGTGGGGGAAAGAACAAATAGAGGTAATATCAGTTCTTGAGAGGGAAAAAAGTTTTAAAGTCTGTAAGCAACTAAAAGAGGGGAGGGAAACACAAACAGTTATCCAGGACACTGCTGCTATCACATGTTCCATGAAAAATATGTTCGTTTAATGCTGCCAGGACTAGGGTTTCTTTTTACCTTATTTTAGTGAATTAAATCATGTACTACAAAGGAATTTGGATCTGAATGAAAGGAACAAGATTGATATCAGGATGAAAAGTTTGCTTGCTGGCCAGCCTTCACGTACGAAGATCCGGGGGAGGCCTCTTTCCTTTCAGACCTCCCAGCCTGCGCACTGGATTTTTTAGGTGAGACACAGGGCGCGCAGATCTGAGCCCACCCTTTAATCCCGAGGTTCAATCTGCCGGGCCAAAGCGATTCTGGACAGTGGCAGTGAGTTCCTCCTCAGGAGGTAGGCAGATTGCCCCCTTGCAGGGCTAACGAGCAACTGCCTGCCCGGGGAGCAGCCTGGCCAGGATCGAACCTGGGCCCTGGCAATTGCTATGCCATGTGCTTAACCACTACACCACCGGGGCTCCCAGGATGAAAAGTAATGCTGTATTAATTCAGGTTCAGACATTAAAGACAAAAATGAAATTGAATTACACAGTCTTCTAATATTTCTGGACTTGATAAAATTGTATACAAAAACCTTTATCATAGACAAATGGAGTTGGGAGTAATGGATTTTTAATAGATACAACAAAATGGTCAACATCTACTTTCAGGTATCCAGTGAACTGCATCGATGGAGTCGACTCAGAAGCTGCCATTGGACAGACCCCTGTGAACTGGTGCTTCTCTGCACATATTCCTGTATTACATCCAAAATGGCAAGCTGAGATTAGCCCGAGTCACAGATAAAAAGCTGATGTTTGAAGCTGAACAGTGTGAAAGAGGTAACACTGATAATGCAGGAATAGCACTTCTGAGACCCTGCAGTCAAGGCCAAGCCTCTTTGGCTGAAGGAACACTTCAGGTAGGCACTTTATTCTGGAGCAGAGCTATGGAAGAGACACCACCCAGACTCTGCATGTGATAGTGCCCTTCAGCAACAAAATTTTTTCAACCACTGACTGTTAATTCACGTGTCTTGGCTGGGTGGCAGCATGGAAACAGCCCTACACAGTGAAACCACAAGGCTGCAGGTAATGCTCTATGCTGTGCCATTATCCCCTCCGCTGCCAGAGCTTGCTTGCAATCCTTCTCTTGGCTTTCTCATACAATATAAACCCAAGATACCAACACTCTTAATGACCTGAAACAAGATCCTTCAAAGAAGAGTGTGTCTGGAACAATGGATCTGGATTAGAACTTTTTCCTGCACTGGCAGAGCTGGACATCAGCATCCTTCAGGAGCCAGGATATTCCCAGCAGTTCAGCAGAAGAGTAGTTTGAACTCAAAAAAAAAAAAAAAAAAAAAAAAAAAAAAAAAAATCTCAGTCATTCTGTTCCAAATCCAATATATATATCTACAAACTGGCCTCTCTGATGTAAACTTTTAATAGTATCTATATATTGAGTTCATTTGTCTTGAAAAATCCTAAGCAAATACTCCACATAGACCACTTTGTGAAAATAAGGAGAGAAGAAACAAGAAATGCAAGGTACTGCTTACACTGCTAGATGCACCAGAATGAACTTAAAATACTATGGCATAAAACCTATATGGATCAGAATAGTGGAACAGCAAAATGTCAGCAACATTTTAAAGGTAATATAATTTGGAGTGGAGAATTCAATATGATAAAGAATGATAGTCACTGTATAACATCTGAGCCTTCCCATATATAGCAGACTTAAAAAAAAAAAAAAATCAAGACTACATTAATTCAAGGAAACTTTCAATATGGAATTGGGAACAGTATCTCAGCGTCCAGAATCAGCTTTTGGGTCTATTTCTACTAATCATGGTGCTGCAGCTGACCCAGTTTAAATGTATTTCTGTAAAGATTCCATAATTTTTGGTGATGTTGCATGTTGTGTTCTTCTAAGCCGTTTAAAAATATTGCACTACAGTAAATACCTAGTGCCTAAAAATAAGGTGCATCATGTGGAACAGCTCTACCGCATCACAGAAACACAATGTAAAAGTCTTAATACAGTTTTATTCGTACATTAAACACAAGCATGCACATTTTGTGTAATAGAACCTACACTGTATTAGGAAGCATGTTTCTGTATTTGACTGTGTTCTATTTGTGTGTGCATACAGATCCACAAAATTAAATTTGTGAGTAGAGAAGCTAATATTTTATTATCTGAACTTAAAGAAGATCATCTGCACCTACAAGATTGTTCTGACAGTGTGCTAGAGCCATGAAGTATGCCACACCACTGACTGCACTGCTAAGAGTAAATGCACAATAAGAATTTATAAATTATTATAATCATAACATACATAAACTTCCCAGAACCATTAGGAATTATGTTCTGAATCACCTACATCCAAGGATTCAAAAAGGGAAGAAAAAATCTGGCCCATTGTTTAGTTATTCAGTGCTCTATAAAAGGAAATTTGTTTCTAAAACCTTCAGGCAATCCATGTGCTCTGAAGTGTTATAGTTTATACCAATTGTGGATAAAACTACTATGCTTAATTAAATGCCTCTCTTTGTTTTAGAAATGAGACGACAATATGAAAATATCTTCTACCACAAAACTTCCATATTTTTTATGATGTTGCTTAGCTAATTCATAAAGTGAGGTGTTTCACTTCTGAAAAAGAAACATGAGTGTAACAAAAGAAGAGAAACAAAATGAAAAATGCAGAAATAAAGTTCTTGACTACTAAGGAAAACATGAATATTCTAGCTGAGTCTTGTTTCTTACAGGAACTCTGTAACTATGTTAGAACATTTTTCTGGAAGAACATAATATATATTAACTGATCATCTTAAAAATCACCTGATAATATTTAAAGCTGAAACAATAAAACCCGAATACTTTCAATTTCATGAAAAAAAAAATCTCTAGTATAGTAACACTTTTATTTCTGAATTAAAAAAAAATTATAATGTACTGAAAACACTTGAAGCCAAACACAGTTATTCATCAAAACAGAAAAGTACTGAGCAATTCCTCACAATTGCCATTACACCATGCACACAAACCAAGAAATTACTTAACATGAGTTTTAAAATAGGAAAAATTTGGTTAATATTTTAATATAAAAAGCTATTGATTTCCATTATTTTCCATGTGTTTCCATCTTTTTATTAACATCACCTCCAGCAGAGAGAAGGAACTGAATGCTGCATAATTCAGACAAATGGGTGAACTAAAGCCAACAAAAAAAGGGATTATTTTTATCAGGTAGGGAAAAAGCCCAAAAATCACTGTGATTCTCTCATGCTAATTTTACCTTTATTTGTTCTGATTTCTGAACAGACCCAAGACACCTCTAATATATCGTGTCCTATGATCTTAAGATTTCTCCCAAAGAGATCTTATCACTTAATCTGTTTATACAGCAGCAGAACCAATCTGATTTACTGGGGTTTCAGAAATTGCAATTACAGGCTCCATATAATTGTGCAATAGTCACATTAGGAGTTGGTAGCCCTTACTACATTAGTAGCCCTTTTCCATGTGCCACTTCAGAGACATAGGGTCTCCCATATTG
The DNA here is from genome assembly GCA_013396875.1 of Vireo altiloquus. NCBI lineage: Eukaryota > Metazoa > Chordata > Aves > Passeriformes > Vireonidae > Vireo > Vireo altiloquus. Next base: position 805,139 of record VZRF01009392.1, read on the forward strand.
ATTTGTACAACAAGCTTAGTTACAAGCAGGAGAAATCTGGGATCCCCCTTGCAAGACATCTGAAATCTTACATTATTTCGAAGATAGTTGAAAAAGGAGGCTGACAAAACAGTTTTCATTATAAACTTTTCCACGGAGTACCTAACTGAGGTAGTGTGTGTACATGCAGGCAGTACACACACGTGCTGCATGTGGCTGGCACTTTGCAGTGAAGGAGCCCTTTTTTGTATTTTGAAGGTATTGATAACTCAGAAGCGTAGGAACACTAAGCTAGCTAACAAGACTGCAGCTGGCAGAGGTGAAGGTCTAATTCATATCCGCTAATTGCAAATCAGGAACTAGCAGGAATTACTCCTTCAACATCTGTCAGTAATACAGAGAAAAAGAAAAATGCTCTTTCTGAAGGAAGATGGTGGAAGATTCATGTGCAAAATCTTGCTTAACCAGCAGTATGAGAAAAACATTATTTCTACTACTCACAATTAGAAATAGTCAGGTGTTTTGAATCACAAAAAGTTTTAACATCCAAGATGAGGAAATTGTTCTAGAACCGGTTATGATGGCTGAGACTGAACTGAACAAGGGACTGAAAGCTGGCACTGGCTCTGGGACCAGCGACTTCAGGGAATCAGAAGTGAAGATCAGACAGCCCCCTGATTACTGGAGGCTCCACAGCCTCCCCAGGGAATCTCTCCATGCATCTCACTTTTCGCACTGGTAAGAGTGAACCTCCCAATTTTTAATTTTTTTAAAAATGCTATTTAAAGCTTGCATCTCTTCTCCTGCTCATCATGGCTATGGAAAGAGACCATATGACTTTCCTTGATATCTCTTTTTATTATGTTCCATTTTCCTCTTTCCTTTTTGCCATGTCTGCTCTTCGGCAGACCGACCAACTCAAATTCTTTAATTTTCCTTAGTAAGTCTTATTTCAAGAGTTTCGCTTTCCCTTGGACACTCTCCAGTGAGACCACGCACTTCTGTATAAATGCCATCCAAAACATGCATTCAGTACAGACAAAGAAAAGGCAATCCCAGTCAGTAGGAGAGATACAGCTGGTGCTTCAGAATACTGGATTCATCATAGCTCAGCTGACTGGGAGAAAATACGGATAAAAACTATGCATGAAAATTAAGAATCTGTTAATGACACTTCCTAAGATATCCAAAAGATGCAGCTATAACATGAGAACAAAAACCACTTTGGCAAACGAAGTTACTAGAAAAATGAAGGCAATAATTAGAAGAAAAAAAACCCTGATAATTATGACTACTATATTAAATAAAAGTAAAGATAAAAAAGGGGGAAATATTCTTTAAAAACATATTATGAAATATGAAATATTAGAACGAGATGCTGAAGTTGGCAGTGAAAAATCCATACCTGTAAAAACTAGAGAAAATAAGACCTTGAAATTTATCAAACCTTAATTTAATTTGGGAACAGAAAAACTTTGAACATAGATCTACAAAAAGCTTTTTTGTTCTACTTTTGGAAAGAATGTTGATCTTGAGTGAAAAGTGATTTCTAGTCCATCAGCAACTAAGATGGATCTTAAATAGTTTCTATGAGAAGTAAATGTTTTGAAATTAGCAGTTTTAAGGGGTTTTTTCACGTTTCTTTCTGGTGTTACAAAATATTAATTAAAAAAATAAAAGAACTACTGAGGGAGTTTTAAAAATCCACTACTGCTGTGCTGATATTTAAGGGACACCATACAGTCAGGGAACAGCATAACATAATACACTTGCTTGATATCAATCCAGACAAAACAGTAAAAAAAATTATACAGGATTTAACTGACAAAGATTGAAGCAAAAAGGATGTAATTAATGCCAGTCAACATGGGTTTATGCAAAATAGGTCTTGTCAAACAAATCTCATTTTATTCTTTGATGAGCTTACAAAAGTTTGGGTGATAAATATAAGTGCATGGGTGTAATACACTTAGACATCTGTAAAGCATTCAACTTACTAGTGCATTACTTATATTCTTACTAAAGTTTATAAATATACAGTTTTCATAAAGCATATATGTAAAATTGATTGAGAACTCTTTAAAACATCAATTTTAGGAAGTAATTGCTAATTAGAAATCATCAGCTGGAGTGGGGAGGGGCTAATGGTGAACCAGGCAATTGTGGACCTCTTACGTATGATTTTAATGAAATTTTTACCTGTTTTCTGAAATTAAACTCAAAAGTATTGCCAAGAAACTTTGAAATAAAACAAAACTAGAATAGCAGTATATAAAGATGAATACCAGGTAGTCACAGAGAGTAATCTGTCTCACAAAGCTAGGCCAATTTACTGTGTTGTACCTGAATGCTCAAATCATGTTTAATGACTGTGATTTCTTGGGAAAAAAAAATAAAGGGAAAAAGAAAGAAGATGTTCCTGGAAATAATACAATCTGTTTCTCTTGGCAAATTTAATTTTCTCTCTGAGAGTTACAAGAGAGAAGCTAGATGACAATTTCAGTGAAACCTGGGGTGATAATGTGGCATGCTGGACCCTCAAACCATCTTTTTGAAAATAGCTATGCAAGCAGGTAATGTGTGATGAACTTTCCCTGTTTATTCCCAAACTATGCTTATAAGAAATATCCACTAGATGAAGATTCCCACCATTCACCCCTGCAAAAATTTTTCAATAATGTTACCTGCATTGCACAGGTTATAAAAACAGGGACAAATTCAGAATGAATCTGATGCAGCTTCCTTCCTGAGTATTAATTAAATAATTTGTAATAAAATCTAAAATACACTTACTTGATATATTCTAAAGGCACACAGAAAAACTTAAGAACTTCAAAGCTGATGGTTTTGCCACATGGCCCAAAGTTCACTCTGAAACTATTGCTCAGAAAACTCTTTTTTTCTGTCTCTCTATCTATCCATCCATCCATCCAGCTATCCATTCGTCTTTCAAAAAATCAAGAAATAAAGAAAAATCAAAGAGGGTTCATGAACCAAGAAGAGAAAATGAAAAAAAGAAAAAAGGATAAAATGCAAAGCATGGTAGAGTTACCTTGTACATTCCAAACACAGACTGCAGCAGAAATTATAACACAAAATACATATTCAATTATCAGCTACAGATTCAGAGCAACAATAAAACTGAAATCACTATATTTTCCTAGGGATAGGGAGAGCAAAGAGCTCAAATTGTTCCTTTTGAAATTTCTACTGTGTAACATTATGCAATGCCATATAAAATTGGGTGATGAAAGCCTATAAAAAGTGCCTGAAATTCTCAATATATTCTACATCTATAAGCTTAAATAAATCCATTTTGAGGACTCCATCATATCTACCACACATGAAATTTTTTTACAGCTACAAATGTGACAGCTCATGTTTTTGTTTCCTCACAGTATATAGTTCCTCCATGGACAGAAATCATTTAGTGAACAGAAGAGAAACATAGACAAGCTCTAATTTTCTGTACAGTGGCAACTGCATTCATTACGCATTACAGTAGCACTTTGCCCTGAAAGAGTTAACTTCCTAGCTCCTATTCTCTGCAGTGCTGCATAAACACTGCACATTATTCTTACTGAGCATGCTTCATCTTTCCTGTCTCCACAGTCTTGGGCTGTCAATCACCTGTCAGTCCCGACCACATCAGCACAGTGCGCATCACCAGGCTGTCAGCACAGCAGCTGATGAGGCTCTGCTAAGAGCTGTCAATCAAACTTGTTTCTCTTATCTGTTCGGGAAATATTTTGTCTCTCAGAAACAAAGAACCTGGGCAACAATGGATCAGAGTCTAGTATTTACTCTTTTACAGGGATAGAAGCCTCTTAACTGGAAATGAATGCTTTATCCACAACAAGGCAACAAAAATTCTGCTCCATGAGGCATATTTTCTTTTTTTGGTTTTGTTTAAAACCTATTTATTTCTTGACCAAACAAATCAGGGCATAATACATTAAAGCAAATTTCTTTTTGCTCTTACTGTGGAAGGAACTTCATGTGTTTACTTCTTAGTTTCTGTTGACTATAATTTAATGCAGTGTAAGACAGGTAGCATCTCTGGTTTGGGGAATCGTTCCTTGTCTTTAAGCATTGGAATGTGTGAAGTTTCTCTCCATCTCAGGGTAGCCAAAAAGCCAGACTAGAGAAACACATAATTTATGCCTTTGTTAACTTAAAATACATCTTTTTTTTTCTGCAGCATTTCTCATTAAAATTTCAACACAGAATTCAATAATATGAGTAGGGTTCATAGATAATAGCAGGCCAAAAGAATAGCTGAGGGGTACAAGCAAGTAGAAGAAAAACATATTTTCAGCGGCTGTTTGAAAGAGAGTATCTTCTTTCTGGAATGCTGTGCCAGGGAGAAAGAATTGCAGAAGGTAAATTTCTTGCATCTACAGAAATCAAATACTGAAGAAAGAAAGAAAGAGCTACAAAGATGGGCACAGCAGCTATTTCTGGTCTGACACACAATCTCTGCATGAAAAAGTTAAGCTGAGCTTTCAAGTCACATCTATCCAAAGCAGAATATCATTCTGCACAGATAACTGGTCTAGGTTTAACAAACCTTGCAATCAAATTAATTAACACTGGTGGATCACTGCACTAACAAACCTCTGCTCTTCCCAAGGCATAAGGAAGCACCTTTACATGGTGTGCCATGCAGATATAGGTACATTTAAAGCTAGCTTGAGTATCAGCACATAATGCTGCCTTACATGAAGCAAAGTAAACATAACCCAGTGACTTAAAATCCACATTTTGAACCTTATCTATTTTTTCCTACAAATGAAAGAATCTCGAAACTGACAGTTGAGGAGAAACATTGAGAACAGCAAAGGAAAGAAAACTGCTTTCCTCAGTATAAAAAGGAGTGCTGCAAAACATGGTAAAATTAATGAAAGGCCTAAAAACATTTTGTGTTTTTCATAAAGCTTCAGTTTTGGGCCATGAAATTAAATAAGCAGCTTAGTTTTCTGAAACAAAACAAAACAAAACAAAACAAAACAAAACAGAGTTTACAACCCTTACAATCTCTTGGACAAAACTGTATCTTAAAAGTTAAAAGGCAATGCAAATAAAAGAATTTTTTTTTTTTTTAAATCTTCTACCTCTTACACAAATACTGCAGGCCTGCTCTGAACATTTGCATTGGTTGTGGGATTGGACTGCTCAGGTAAGAGCAGGGCACAGAGAGAACGAGCTGGGAAACAGGCTGTTATAGGAAACTCACAGAAAGGACAAGTTTTAAACAACCACAGGAAAAAAAGCTCCCAAAGGCATTTGGGAACTGCACTCCAGATTAGTTCCCAGCAGCCTCCCACAACACTCTCGAGGGGCTTTGCAGAAGAAACCTGGGGCAAAACACCATGCTTCTTCATGTCTCTGATGGCTTAACACAAGTTCTGGATAGCCCCTGAGAAGTAGGAGGGAACAGGACTGGGAATTGCCATAACCCAGAGAAAAATGAGGCCATGCACAGTGAAAAAGTTTTTGTCCTTTCCACCCATGCACACACAAGGGGTTTTTTTAAAATTTGTTTGTTTCAAAAGAGAATATTTTAGTTCTCAGAAAAGGGAAACTACTGCCCAGAGGAAAAAATAAAAATAAGGTGGCTGCAGCAACCAATGTCAGAGATGTAAGCAAAGCTCTTGCAGGCTGAAGCAGGACAAAGGCAGGTGATTTTGACCTAAATCCTAGAGCAGAGGTAAGAGGTTGGCATCTTTCATCACTTCCAACTTTATAAATGACTTCTCAAAGGATGCATATTTCTCTTTTCCTGGGCCTTATCTTAGTTCTCTCCATTGCTGTCTGTGCCTGGAAGAACAAACAATTTGTCTTTTCTTTTTCCTTTCTGCCAGTTCCAATGTGTTTAATGCCCTCTACATCCTAAAGAGCATACGTACTAGGCAAGGAGGCAGGTGTCTTACTGGAGACAGCACAGATGAAGAAACCTTTGTTTCATCGTTTTCAAAACTCCATGTTTGGTGCTGCAACCACGTGTCATACTCTGGCTCACCTAACAGGAGCCACAGCCCCTGGTCAGCAATTTCACCAGCTTGGAATATAGGTACTGGGTGTCATTATGGGTTGTGGGAGATGCCAAGAGTATCCATAAGGGAATAGCAGGAGCATAGCTTGGGCAAGCAAAAAAGAGACCTGAGCAAACTGCTCTGGTAAGGGGAGCAAACTGCTCTGTTTTCAACTCCTGGACATGGTTTTGGACACAAACTTACCAGCTAGGAAGAGAGAGCTACTCTTGACCTGCAGCCTCCATTCTGCACCCACCACAAGCAACGCCAAAGGTGTCCCCAAGCAGGGACTTGGACAGCACAGAGGCCCCAAGTTTGCTCTCAAAGCCTTCCAAGAGGGCAATGGAATTCTCAAACTGGAACAGCACAAGCATGCTCTTCAGAGTTTCATTGAGTTGGAATATTGCAAATGTCAAAAAGATTCACACTAATACTGTAGTCCAGAATTACATAAATATTAACTAACAAAGGAAAGGAAATATGAATGAACAGCAAAGAGACCTAAATGTGGAGCTTCAATTCCAGATGCTGAGAATAAACCAAAAGCAACAGTTTGTGCAGAGGTCAGAAATTAAAACCAGAGGAAAAATCCGGTTTACCAGTCACTTTTAAAAACATGACTACAGTAACTTGGTCTTTCAATCATTCTTATCAGCAACAATGCTAAGAATCACAGTATTACCCCAAGCCAAACTGTCCCAGTTACAGACAATACAACCATTATCAAGCATTTGTGACACCAGGAGGATTTTACACTTTGACAAATACTTTCATATGCAGTACTGTTTTCCAGAATCACAACTCCCTCTGATCTAACTGGACACTAATTGCTTTTTTGCTGATGTATCTGTGCCTTCTGGACTGATAACACAACTAGCAAATCTGATATCTGACAAGTTGACTCAACCTAATCAGGACAGATCAACTGTTACCAATGTTGCTATAGGCTGTAATTTGTGGACCTTTACCGAGTTATCACTTGCTTTGAAAGGCAAGAAACTGTAATTCTGTCAACACTAATCCCAGAATGTACATTCAAGTGGTTATTTTTTCTCCAGAAGAAGGTAACACTTGTCAAATAAATACCTGAGATAATTGATAATAGGAATTAGAAGTACGTGAGTGATACACTGACAATCAGTCACTCTCATGAAAAAGAAGAACCTTGCAAGATTTTGAACATTAGGTAGAGAGCACAATCTGTCATCATGAAGCAGGGGTCACTCCGAACAGAGTCAAGCAATTGGCAATGCAGTTTTTCAATGTTTACCTCTCTCTCTGTTGCTTGGTGCTAAAGCCGAGTAAATTATTCACTTCAAACAATTTGTTCAATGAATTTTATCCCTTTTTGCTGCTCAGAGTATGCAGACAATGGATACCAATGCCATCAGATTTATTCACTGCTTCACTTTTATTCAAGCTTTCACTTAGTGCTTGAGTGAGAGCATTCTAGACTTCCACTGCTGCTCAGAAAGCATCCAAAGCTGGTCCTTAATGTGTGCAAGCAGCACAGACCCACACAGCTGATGGAATATTACTTATCTACATCAGCAAGGATATAGCATTTCATTCATTGTTTTTCTGATCCCTCTTTAAATTTGGAAGCCCTTCCAGCAAAAATCCTGATATTTGCTACAAAGTTCCCATTCTGTTTGCCCACAAGACTCAACACCTGAATTTTTGTAGAAAACAAATTAACAAAGAGCGCAAGCACAGCCATAAAGCACACTAATGGAAAAAAAAATCCAAGGATCGTATTATTTGCTTCATTCCACTAGGAATTAATTTATTTTCAGAGGAATAATAATAAAATTCAGAGGAACTCCATAAAAAAATGGATTCCCAATTAATGGAATTCTTTAATGTAACTTAATAGCAACTGAATATACACAAGTGACTTTGTCGTTGCCAGGGTTGCATCTGTCTTGTACAGATAAATTGTTTTTAGAAACTCAGACTTAACATTAAAACAAAAAATATACATTTCTTACTGTATCGCTTTGGTCCATCTTCCAAACAAAATGAAAGTGTTAAGGTTGCATCATCTTCAAAAAATTCAGTTGCAAAGGCATCCCACCAGAGGTTGTCACTATCCTAGGAAGCAACAGATCATTCACTTAACAGGAGGCAAAATGAAAATATGTTCATCTGTTGGAAAAGAAATTCAACAGGATCACACCTAGTTTGGCTTCTTCACCTATGGTTTTGGGGTGCAGATGTCTATATGATATTTCAAACTAATTTTTCTAGATAAAGTTCTGGTTCTAATTTAGGAAAAAAACTGAAGTGTTGAATCTACTGTATAATAAACTGTCTTTCATTTTATCAAGCATAATAAGTATGTAAAAACTTTCGTTTCCATAAAGGTTTTTTTTTCCAAATGTTAGCTACGGTTTTATAAATCAGTTGCAAATAAAGCAGTTATGACTTTTCCCTCTTTTTCTGCGCTGTGTCTCAAATGCGTGGTCCTAGTAACAAAAATTCTCTCAGTACTTAATTCTGTAATGCCACATAAGCTCATCTCATCAGCATGAGATGACAAGAAAGTTATTTAGAAACTAAATATAATGGCCATCCCACTCCAATGCATTCAATATAAATACAATGCTACTGCAAGTTGATTAAATACCAGCTGGTTACTAAAATTTAATTGTTGTAAGAAATCTTTATTTCTAAGTGTGATACAAGAAGTGAAAAAAATATGTTAATATGACTTAGACTTACAATAATACACATAGCTGGAACATGGCAATTATTAAAATAGTGAACAATGTAAAACACATACCAACACAGCACTACAGGTAGTTTCTTGACTTAAACAATTGAACCAGCCCTTTTCAGACCTGGATGATCAGCAACAGGCACACAAACCTCAATGTCTAGCACCTGAGCAAGTGGTTCACCTTGCAAGGGTTTTCACAGAAATTGGGCAACACAATACCCACTAAATGTTTCATTCAACAGCTATGGATATATTTAATAGCTGGATTAGAAATTTTTGGCACAGTCTCTGCTGCTCTTTTGAGGTCCCAAGACTTAAATCACTTGTAGCACACAGGGTCAGTAAAAAAGCCAGAAATACTGCTCTGGAGATGCCCCAGCTGCACTCCTCAGAGCCACTCTGTCCCACTCACAGCACCTTCTTTACAGTGTGCAAGGCCTGGTTTGCTCAGCACCAGGCCTGAGCACCTCAATGCCTGAGCAATATAGAACTAAGCCAGAAAACATTTTTTCGCTTCACAGGGAAAAAAAATCCGGAGATAAAATGCCAATTTAAAAGAAAATATGCATCTATCACAGTCATTATGTATACATGCAGAGCAATCTGGGGATTTTAGTTCTGCTGCTGTATTTCCTGATGATGTTACTTTTGGATTTCACTGCAAAATGTCGAGCAAGGTATACTTCCTGACTCTCAATTTCACTTTGATTTTTGTCAAGCATCCAATGGAGAAATGGTAAAGACAGGTTTTAACAATCTGGTTCCTACCAGAGACCCTAGAGAGACTCCTTGTTTGAGTCAGAGCCTGTAATACACTTTCCCTGCCAAGGCTCATCCCACCTGGCAGTGAAGGACCATACAGCCCTGCCGTTCAGTCACACCAAGAGGCATCAAAGCTGTCCCCACATCTCAGAAATCTGCTATCACAGAGAGTTGTTGCTCTTTCCTGGTGTAAACCTGATGACTTTCCCACCTGCAATGACTGCTGTGTTGAGTAGCCAAGCAGCCACAACAGTAAGCATGAAATATAGGGTGGTAAGAATGAAACTTATGCACACTTATGCAGCACACCTCTGCATGGGACCCTGCACTCAGCACAGCCTGGGCCTTGCATTACAAGCCCATACAGGAGCAAATTGTCCATCAAGTAGCTCTGAGCTACCACTCTGTTATTTGGCACAAGAGAGGCTGTAGTACCATTTGACCTTTTGGACATACTTGTCATAGGGAAGGAAGAGCGGAGAGAAGGATTTCAGCAATGCCTCAGACCAAATTTGCAGCTCTTGTTAATGCAGTAGTTGAGCATCAATTGAGCTACTCATGCAGCACCCAATGATATGGGAACAAAAAGGAGAGCATTGCAGAGCCAGGATGCAACTGCACATGGGAAAGACAGAAAAGAGCAGAGAAAGTGCAGGGCCTCACCTCAAAACCACACATATTTGCACTCTTGCCGGCTTCCAAGAAGTCTTGAAAGCAAGGAAAACGTGGAAATGGAATTACTGTGGATTCCCTCCCTGGTTAGATGAAATATCCAGACTCTTTCACAGTTTGAACACCATCCAATGTCTTTATCTTAAGTTTTTGCATATTTTAGGTGAAGAAGAAGGAAAAATATAAAATGCAACACCCCACCCCCAGAAAGAAAACCTGACCTTAAAAAAGATTATATAAATCCTGTCAAGCTTGGATATGCTTTGCTGTTTAATTTTCTGCCCCACCCTTGTCACAGGTGGGCCCACCTACTCTCAAAGCCAAATTTGAACAAAATCAAATGAGGTGTCCCCAGCCAAACTGAAATAGGATCCAGTTATTAAAAAAAAGAAATATCTTTTTTTTTTTTTTTTTTTCAAAAAGGGGATGGTGAAGGGAAGGCTGCCCTCAGGCATCTTTAACTTATGCTTTGACAGGTTACGGGGGATTTTGCCAGAGTAATTATTTTTCTATTCAACAATAATGAGAAATTACCATGGCAACCTCCCTTTCACATAGTGCACTCACATGCTCAAACACTGAAATAATGGCCTAAACATAACAAAAAAAAATTAATTCTTCAAAAATATTTTGTATTAAAATAAACTTAAGGAATAGGTCACAGGAGAGAAGAGGGCAGAGAGAGACAGCAAGTTGGGTCAGAAGTGAAGATGCCATCCTCCTGTGGCCAGGTACCCAAGCAGCAAAACGTCTTCCACAACTGCCATTGTTCCCTCTGATCCCCTCCACCCCTGGTATTATTTGTAATTTGAAGCATGGCTCAACTCTGAATAGGGTCTCCAAGTAAATGGAATCCTACGGTTTCAATATTTTTTCCTGACTCTGATTTCTTTGGCAAAGGTAATCAGATTGTAAGTACAATGATGTTCTTTTTCCCCCTCCGTCTAAAAGTCCTGTATGTTCGCCGTGTGATCTGAGAGTCAAGCTGGGTTCTTCTTTACACCTTACACACTTCCATGATTAAGAGTCTGCAAGCTAAATGAGGCTTTTCCACTTGCCTGTGAGAGATCTTGCAACTGGAATACAAGGCCAACTGAGACTATGGCATTTTCTCCAAATTCCTTTATTTTTGTTTAATGACTTGGAAGGTAGAGTGGACTGACATAAAAAGTCAGTACATGAAATCACACTTTAAAGGATGAAGATACCTTGCAGGACAGAACTGGAATTCAAAACTATTTTGATAGATTGGAGAAACTATCTGAAATCAAGATGAAATTCAATGAAGTGACAAATGCAGAAAAACAAAATGGGGCATAACTGGCTAAGCAGTATTGTAGAAAATGGTCCAGATCATAAAGCAAATATGTCATCAATCAATTGTTCTTGGAAAGAAGGGAAATGTCTTAGATACAACACCCTCCTGCTCCAGCAAACACATCTCTGGAAAGACTTCAACTGGAATACTCTGTCCACTTCTGGAGTACTGTGGCCAAGTCTGGGCCACCCACTCTTAAAGGATTAGCTGAGAACCACAGGAATAAATGAGTTTAAAGACACACACAAATCAACCAACCCCAAAAGACTCAAAGGAAGAAAGGCAGAAGGATCTAGCCATGTTTTGTATAAGACAGAAGAAGCTCACAGGGAACATGATGACAGTCCTCAACTATAAGAAATGATTGCTATAAAGAAGAGTGCACACTTGTCCTTGGTGGCTAACAAGGACACAAGAAGTAGTAAGTGGTTCAGTTTTCTGCCATTGCAGGTTAAGTGGTTTAATGTCCTGTTACAGACTTCTAGGCTAGTGTTTTGCAGAGGGGAAAGAGCTGCAGAGCAGGACTGCTATGTTCCCAAGAAGAGTGGATATAGAGATCCTGCTGCCTGTGAGCCCCTGGCAGAGGTGCCCCTGTACAGCAGCTCCACAGCTCATGCCCAGTGAGAAGCTGATTTTTGGTTTCTCCCTCACATTGCTTTTGGCTGCACATGTGAAACAGGTGTAAATAGTATATTCAAACAGAGTTATGGAAACAAATAAATACAATTCTGAATGCAGACAGGAAACACATCTGTTCTGAAGTCAGACTTTTTTTATAATCACTTTTTAGGGAAAAACTGCATTTTAAACATCAATCTTGGCATTGAACAAGGCAAAAATGAAAAGAGAGAGTGCACTTGGGAGCTACATTTTTCTTCTGGCACCTTCAACCCTTCCCTATTGACACTTACTATTTTCAGAACTCTATACATCTACATTCCTGTTGGCAACATATATGTGTCTCATATTCTTTTAAGTTAATGTTCCACAAGGAACTGCTGTTTCCCTAAGGAAAGAATGGCATTCCTTCCCTCCTCCTGTTCCCAGGAAATTAAACTACACTTGAGCTTTCGAAATGCAGCTCAAGATAAGATTTTACCATTAAATGCACCTGTAAAAACTCCACGGCCACTACAAATTACAAAACTCACAAGTTTCAATAAACATCTGACATTAAAGTTTATACTCAAAGCATGCAGACAGACCATAAAAAATAAAATGTCCAAATACAAGAAACCAGTAATTTTTCCCATTAGTTTTAAATTAGACCCATCTTGTCTCTATCTAACATATTTAAGATTCTGATACAAATTTCATGTGAGTAACAAATTTATAGGGATCTATATATCCTAATTTTATACATTTGGAAATTTGAGAACCCATCTGTAGATCTGGCCCTGCAAAGCACAATGCTTTTGTAATCTGGCATAGGGATTTTTGCTATTTGTATACATTCAGTATGGACTACAGATGCCATGAGTCCTAGATTGATTTTCCTGGAAACAGTATGAACAGAGTGAAAGGGTGGAATGCTCATATGTATGTAGGTGGGAAACCCATACAGTCAAATGGCTGCCTGTTATACAAGAAGATGCACACTTTTCTTACATTCTCAGCTACCCCACAGCTAGTAAAAGTACCAGAAAAAGAGGACCAATCTGGTTACTCAGGGCTAGTTTTTAAGAACTACTTCCATTGCTTTTCCATTTGTTATTCTATCCCATTTATTTTATTGCAAACACAAAACATATTTTACACAGAATTAAATTTTATCTTTAATCTCGCACCTAGTGGTATTTTACATAATCTCCACCCCTCCCTTTCCTTGCCAGGAATGCCTGACTCTTTTCCTGACTCTTTTCCTTTCATTTGTTATTTCACACACATCCACGGTTTTAATGGTGTTGCTTTCTTTTACTTCACTTACTAGTGTGGCTGGATTCCATCTCTCAAACAATGTGTAGTAAAACTGGCTGAAAGGTTTTAAGACTTGGCTTTGGTCATAAGTAGTTTTCTGTTCCATTATACACTTGCAACTTCTTGCCAAAACTCCGCTCAATGCCCAAAACATATCAGTCTCTTCAGCTCACTTAATAATTAATTAAATTATTGTTTACATTCCACTTAGGAACTTATCTTCAATTGTAAAGTAAAGAAACAACACCAAGTTCTGTTTTATTGAAAAGGCAAAATAGTCATGCAATAGATCCCCACAGCTATACCTCCTCAGAGAGACTGACTGGGGTGCAAAATGGGGGCAAAATCTCTGTTTCTCATGTAAATCTGGAATAGGTTCAAAAATCCAATGGAATTTCAGGGAAGAGCACATAATAGGGAGTTACTCTTACATATTCACTGGAAATGCCTAATATAGCAAGGACCCTATTTTTATTGCCTGTAAATCATTATCAGGCAATAAAAAATGAATTATTTGACTTCAGATACAAATGGGAGAAACAAAAAAAAAAAAAGAAGAAGAAGAAAAGGAGAGAGGCTTTGCAAAATACACAAATTGATTTATGCCATTTTCTTGTTGTACTCTGAACCCAGGCATATGAGAATCAGCATCATTACAGCAAAAACACTGTGCTGTAATGACACTGGCCGTACAATTCAGCTTTGCAGGTATACTGCTTTGAGATAATGTCACTTATATGTCACAAATAGCAAGTCCATGCTGGGAAATTTTACCAGGGGTTCAGATTAACTGAAACATGCTAACACTGAAATAAGGACAACAAATATTTTTCTTTTGTTCAGAAGGATGGTTGACCTCTTCCACTAGCTTATGTCCAAATTAGATATCTTTTGTTAGAACAGTTGTGGGAAACACTCACTAGGCTGGCAAAAAGCAAGACCAGTCAACTCAAAGCTATAAAAGAACCATTATTCCACAACAGCTAAGCCACCCAATTTTTTCATCAACACAGGTGCTACATGTATAACAACTTGGATATCCTTTTAAAATTGTAGTGCTTAAAATTACAGAGATTTTTAACTTCAGTCGTCAGGAAAGGATAAGACAGAGACATACCTGTCTCAGTCTAATAACAGAATCAGAGAAGAAAGCCTGGTCTAAAACCTATTATTTGTCAGTCTTTAAATTTTACTGAAGCTTGTGGACAAAAGAGAAATGAATTCTTAAATATCCACTCTGTGCATGTTTGACTATTCACCTTCAGCAGACAGGAGACTGCAGTTAAATACTCCTCTGTAAGCAGTACAGAGCAGAAGGAGTTAACTTATGAAATGTGTCATTTCACTGGCTTCTTTAATTTGAATTCATTATTTCCATTCCTGGAACTTGTGCACAAGAATGGATAAGAGAAAGAAAGGGGAAAAAAGAGCAGTGAAGCTGGGCTCAAGACACACTCCACTGCCAATTCCTTACTGCCAATATGGCATTATCCTTGAGATTTCACAGCAATATCCTCATTGACCAGCAGAAGATGCTCTTTTGTCCTTTTTAAATATATGGGATAAGACTGCACTTGGTCTCTAAGGATAAGACCTATATACTGGCTCTGAGAACAAAAAGATGGGCATTAACAACTAGATTGTGCAGTTTTTAACAGAAATATACACTTCCACCCACAGCAGAGTATCTGTTAGCACTTGCTATATATACAGTGCATACTAAATCCATATTCAAAATTGTTTTAAATTTGAGCCCTTTTTTTCAATAGGCATGAAAATGTCTCTATCTGGCTGGAAAAAGTAATAGATTTTCTTAGTAGTATTCTCAATCTATGATCATTGCAGAAAAATCACAGACCTGAGTTTTGTGTTTATCAAAAATGAACCACAGTTACATTTCTCTATTCTGCCACAGAATACCCCACAGCCTCTGCCTTTGAGAATAGTTTATAGAGATGGAATATTAAGTGTGTCTATTATCTACTGTACTACTGTCAGCCATACAAATGTTCTTATTTTATTCTGACATTTTGACCTGGTTTCTTTTTTACCTTGTTTACTTCCATCTATATGAGTAAATGGAAGCTGCTATGCCATCTATCCGAATGAAAAGGCAATAACTAGTATTGCCATGAGTGAATATAGAGCATCAAATATTATGTGTCACTAGGGCACAGAAAAAAAGTCATATTCCCAGCAATATTAGTAAATGAGTCTCTCTAGGTCTATCTACCCAACTGCACCAACTCCCAGGGCTCTAAAATTTAGTGAACACAAATCTCTTTATCATTTATTACAGTGAAAATAAAATTATTACTGACAGCTTCTAAACACTACATTGGAACATGATGAAGACAGTCCTTGACACCTCCATTCCACACTGAACTCTCCCCACCTCTTTGATCACTGAAGTCTCACAAAAGCACCATGTGCATCAGAGGCAAGTACAAGGCTGGGACCTTTGGAGGTCCCTGATTCTGAAAAACTACAATCTAAACTATGATCTAACAGACTGTACTTTGAGGTACAACTCTTCAACTGAGTTTAAAAACTTATTCTGCTATGTACTGTCCCTTATTTTTGTGCAAATCTAGTGATCCAGGTAGGAAAGGGAGACACAGGTAAGACAAACCATCCTTTCACTTACATTCCAGATTCTCACAGAAGAATCAAATAGTGAAAGGACTAGGTAATGCAGCTACAAAGAGTTGATTTTATCATAAGAAAAGATTATATGGATTGAAAAGACATATAGCTGAGGAGATACATATCTCTATACACACAAAGAAAGCCTGAGAGGGATTATTTACAAGGGCATGTAGTGTGACAGGATGAGGGGGAATGGCTCTAAACTGACAGAGAGTAGGTTTAGATTGAGGTCCACCTATGCTTTTGCTAGTCTGCAAGTCTAATAAACTCAAGATTATGACTTCCTATTAAGCTTTGCACCCAGGTAAGAGCATACCAAAATTATGGACAGTTCTAATCAAAGAGATTGTTATTTCTTGGGAAGGTACAGTAAGTGGAAAAAATCAAGTATATTTTATGTCCCATCTCCTATGGAGGACAGGTAATCTCATGCATAAAATATTAATTTAGCAACAACTAGTCAGAAAAAGAGAAATAAATTAAGAAAGAAGTACTGAATAAAACACCCCCTTAAAATTTACAACCATATCTACACTTCAAATTACATATAATTTAAATTATATATTGCTGCATTTAATTGTTTAATAATATAACTGTGTGTCCAGATATTGTCCAAAGAAATTGTAAAAGCAGTATATAATTCCAGACCATACAGAGAAGTAAACATTATGGCACCTCACAGAAATTTTGGCAAGAAGCAATGGTAAAGCACAAATATGAGTTCTTTGTTACATATTGGTAATAAAAAAAACCCTCTATATCTTTGCTACATAAACAGTCCATATTCTTTAAGCAAAAAAACCCACTGAGGTAATTAACAAGTAATTTCATAAAAGAGATATAGTCACCTGCAAATTATTTCCCTTAAAAGTTAATTCACATTTTTCATTCAACTCATATCAGAAGTCCCACTCTTGTGATCATTTATAGGATTAGTTCTTTAGTATAGCAAAACTACACTCCAAGTTAATTCCTGTATGCATTCTGTGCTTATTAGGACTAGTAATCACAGTCACTTTTGTCAGCTGGTGATGTCACTCTATCCACAAATATTATCCTTGTTAAATGTGTTTCAGAATCGAAATTCTACTTAAGAGAAAGATAAGAAAAAAGATAGTGTTGAGGTATTAAGTTATATTTTAGACTCTACTTACTTGTTCCACTGCAGCATAGTATCAACTGCAGTGGCCATTTGAACCACTAATTAGCTGCAGTTGTCAGATGCTCAGGTTTTTGAAAATAATACAGCTACATTTATTGCTTGTAATTTTAAATATACAAACACATGTGCATTCAAACTTAATCAAACATTAAGGCAGAGATTTTCAAAGCTAATTAAAAGACTTATGCATTCATTTTCCATTAAATTAAGTGGAAATCAGATGTTGGAATATTCTATGCAAGGCTCCAAATCCCAGCATGGAAATGGAACGTGTTACATTTGCTGAATCAAAGCTAGAGGGTGACAACAGGGCTGGGATTCATTTCACCCCAAGACAGTTGTCTAAATTCATGTGAGATAAAAAGCCTCCTGGAGGTATCTGTCTCTTCACTGTCTGTAGAGGGAGCCTAGAGAATGGTTCAGTCTAGCCTGTAACTTTTATACGGATAAAGGCAGGTAAGATAAATCCTATTCTATATATCTACCAAGAATTTAAAAGTCAGGAAGAAAACTGGTTGAGGCTTTGAGAGCTTAGTGAAGGACAAAAATACGTGAAAAGCTGGGTGAAACAACTGTATCTACTTTGTCTAAATTTTTACAGTCTTGGCAGGAAAACCTATAAATGATGTTCCAGTTTTTTGCTCGCAATGCTCAAAGATCTCCAGGCTGCCAGGTTCCTGCTGTTTCATATAAAAAGCTCCAAGTGGCAGACAGAAGTTGGAGAACTGGTTAAAGATTTCTGCCAGTATGAAATGCTTTAAATTAAGAAGATGTGATTACTTGCCTGGCTTCCTAACTTTACTCCCCGGCTAGCCACAGTTGCAAATAAAGGCCTTTAAGCCCTGTATTTTATCTCATACTGTATTTGGATACAAAATTCCTGTACAAAACGCAATTAAACTAGAGACAAAATTGCTCATATGTATCTTCCTGCATCCTGGGTAATCTGAAATGTAAGGAAATCCTAGGTCAAGACAACCCATATCCAATACTGACATTTCTCATGTGACCATCAGATCACTCAGGTGCTCTGTTTCTGTGGTGTAACACTCACTACTGGGCATGAACAGCCAAGACTGATTAACGAAGGAACAGTAATCAGGAGTTCAGGTTGCTTTGACGAAGTGAGGATGGGTTTGGCTCCAGGCACTTGCATATTCTCATCATACACAATGGTTTGCAAGTTTTGGGTGTGAGAAGCACAGGGTAGTGCACTTTTTAAACTGATGTATGCATTTATAAATTAAAAATCTGACTGAAATGGAGATGTCTGAATCATCAGCTTGCCATGAAAAAAATCTACTTAGAACCAAAATTTTTACTGTCATTGCTGCTATAATATTGTAGAACAGTGTAACGGATCACTGACAAGGCTGTTACGGTTGCTAAATCAAAGGACATACTGTACTGAAAGGCACTGAAATAAACAGAGAGAGAATGAAGCACAGAGGTTGTGATAACAGAGTGGGTTTGTGTGTTTGTTTTAATTATTAACTTTAAATTTTCACTTCAAAAGAAATGGGAGAATTTATGCATGCCAAGAAGTGCTCCCGTTCAAAACTCCATCTTCACTGAGCAAAGAAAGTAAAGCTTTCCTCTAAATGGCATCTCTTATCTTGTCAACCTCATTTAAAGTAAAAAGGCATCAATAGTAATAATAAGAATGCAGCTTGGTGAACAATTCCTTTACAGAACCCAGCCATTACGTACTGTAACAAATTAAAAACTCCAAAAGTCTATGCAGGTCCCCAGACAAATGCTATTTAATAAAGCAAACACTGATATTGAATGTGACAGAATTCCATTTGCTTCAGAATCCCATCCAACTGAGTTTGGCTGCAGCTGAAGCAATTAGAGAAAGCTGTGATTTAATGATTATGCTAAAATCCTAGACAAACAAAGCTCTCACCTACCAAGTGGCCACTTAGCTCTATCACTATCACTAGAATGTATAAAAATCCTTGTAGGATTTCATTTGCTGTCAGTCAATGACTAACAACATAAGCAATTATTTACTAAAAATGTCTGTTTACTAGCTACCCTACTGCTTAAACATGAAAAATGTATACATCTAAATTTAAACCAAGTAAGTAAAGCCAAGTGTGAACTACATATGTCAGGGAAATCACCCACTAAGGTCATCCTTGTAGGTGAGACCTGATATGATCCAGTTGTAAGCTCATAACAGATATTTATTTTTTTTAAAATATGTTTTTATGTTGTATATGATAATCCATTGGGGCCTCACCTCTGGGTCCATAAACATTTAATCAAATTTTAAACATCTTTTCATTATAGCAGTAGCCTCCTATGAACTACAACAAATGACTTCAGACTCTATGGACCTGTTAAATCAGTAAAACTGATTTAAGATTTCTTAGTTTTCCAGAAGTGGTATTTGGCCTTTCCTATTTTCTAATGCAGTCAAAATTTCTCTGTGTGAAGTTGCAGAACATAAAGAAGTATAAAAAAGTGATCAATCAGAAAACTTGCTTACAGAAAACTTGTGAATTTGCTTGGAAACTCTGAACTTTCTTGATGTGTTCCTGCCAGCCAACAATCTACACTGTGAAAAAAATACTAATGGTCTTTCTGATTTTTCATTTTTACATTAGTCAGAGAGCCAAATAAGTGACACCTTGGATTGCTGATGTAGATTTTTACCCTCACTGCCTGCCAGGTGAAGGCATCGCCTGACAAAGAGCAAGCAAAGCCTTTGAAAATGCAGTTTTCTTCCTCCTCAACTAAGAAGTAGCATCTAGAGACATAGTGCATACCTATAGCCTAAAAAAACCTACCAGTGTTGATACAAAATTTTTAAAGCCACAGAGAACACGAAATCTGTGAGAAAGCTCAAATACACAATACTATTTTAAGAAAGAAAACAGTTTTGCATAACATGGATAAGTATTCACAAAGTTGCTGCAGAGGAGACTGAAATAACTTAAAGAGCTCACAGAAATATGCACCTATTGAGTAGCTCAGACCTATTTTCCAAGATCTAAATCCTCACGTCTTAACAATAAAATATACTGTGGGCATACCAGTGTTTGTCTGTTTTGTTACTGGTGTGCATTTCTAACTAAAATATACAATGGTCATGTTCAGAACCCTAAATTTTTTAAATTAAAATGTGTTCCCCAAGTGAGCCATAAACCCAGAGCATCTACGGTTTCAGAGCTTTTCTGAAAGATTTGTGTTCAGAGTACTAAAGAGTCTGAGAAGGCAGCAATAGCCTTGACAAAGCCAAGAAACGACATGGTCCCATTTCTGGGAATGTGTTAACTGCCAGAGGAGCTGTCATCTGAAAGTGAGACAGAAAATCAGAAAAGATTCAGTGCTAATGTCTTCTTAGACTAGGGGAACCTTATGTCAAGCTCAGCCCAGAATATATGGATCCGCATCAAGCAGCTTGTTTTCTACTAGTGCAATGACAACCACTGTGAGATGTTATCGTATTTCTTTGCACTATGTTTTGTCAGAACCTACAAAATCAGCTGTGGCTGGATCACTCTCTAGGTCCTCAAAGAACTATTATATCAAAGTATCACAGATGCTCTTTGGAGGGTAGTGCTTTCAGGTGCTGACTGTTCTTAGGATTCTCCTCCTCTAAATGAGTTCTTCCACAATCACTTGAATTTTACACCTGATTTCTGTCTGGCACACTGAAGGATTATCTCTCTGCTCTAGAATAAAATTACTTATATTTTTCTTTTCCCCCCTCTTGCTTTCTTAGTCCTACTTTCTGATTTGTAAAGTTTTTTCTTGAACCAGATGCACTGATACAGATGTGCACAGACACATTTTTTTGTTGGTACTCTCAGCTTCGGTAGTAGTGTCTCCTGTATTAGGTCATCTGCTTCTTAAAATCATATATCAAGGTGTCCCTGGTCTGAGGCATTCCAGAACGAATGTGAGCTTTTAATAACCTCCACATGTGAGGTTTGAAAGCTGCAAGAAGCTCATCAGAAACTGCCAGGTCAGCACAGAGCCCACCATGTATCTCATGGCCTATCAGCAAGGACAAAGGAGTATACTGAGGATCAAATATGCTTTGTATAAAGCAAGCAGTTCCTTGTTCAGACTCCTGTGAATGTGCTTGCTCAGTAAGGTACAACATCTGGCAAGGGTCACCTCTGGACTGAGTTCCTTCTGGCTTGGTTCAACCCTCTCCAGTACAGCTGACAATCACAGGCCTTCACGTCGTAGAGTCTCAAAAGACTTGCAGAACACGTACAGAATCAAAGGAGTTTCCCTGTCTCTCCCTGCAAGTGCTCATGCACCTTGATCTGAAGGGACCACAAGCAGGATTACTGTCAGTATTCTCCTCACTCCTCTGCCAATATTCCAAGCACTCATTAGAATCAGTCAAAGAGGTGACACCAAACTGCCCCGTGCACATGATCTTGAAACTGCAGAGACACCGAATATTTTCAGCTGTATTGTGTAGTATGCAGCAGATGAAAGATCCTATAGGTTGTGATATAGGTATAGATGATACAGATAAAGGTATAAATAGATATAGGCATCAGCCGAATCCAGTGGTCAAGATGGGACATGAAAACAGCAGTGCACTCTATGTTGTACATGAGGAGTCTCACAATAAAGAATGTCCTAGGGAAATATCTAAACAATCAGACCATCAGCAACAGTGCCTTGCAAACATAAAGGAAACATGGTGTTCCACAATGTTCCTGTGATAATAAGCACAGCAGTCAGGGATAATAAATGTCTCCTTAAGAAATGTAGGGTGAAAAGGTGATACATTATGAAGCAACCATTGCTCTAAGAATTTACGTTTCCTACTTGAAAAGATCTTTTCGCACTCTTAGAAAATGTCCACTTGCCAGGTTTCCTTCGTAGATTTAATCAAGTAATTCTTTTTGTACTTCCAAGGTGTCCATCTTTTGGATTTTAAGAGAGAAAATCTTTTAAGTAATTTAAACCCATGGTAAAATGAAGATAAACAAGTTACAGTTTTTCCACTTTGACTACTACTATCATAAATAGCTCTAAGTAAACTACTATGCATCACATTTCTTTATAAAAAAGAATATATTTTTTCCATCCAGATAATGATAAAAATAATCCTGAATACCTTCCTGATCTATAGGGTCTACCTGAGGTGAGATGCAGCAGTGCCTGGACTGCATGGTGTAGTGCTTGGACCACACAGACAGGACTGTAGGTCAACATTTGAAATTGTCAGTCTTTAGTACTTGGTTTCCTGATACAAGCTCAGAATAACTCAGTCCTCTATTCTTCTACTGTAGACTTTGCACTCTGTAGCTTGTCCTATCAAAAAACTAACTTGAAATCAAAGTTCTCAGGTTCTCTAGATAGACAATAAAGTGTGAGTTTTTTAAGAACAGGAGTCTACCCTGATTGTAGCCATGGCTGCAGAGAAAAGCTAGAGTGTCATGAAATACATTTAAACACGACCAGTGGAAAAATGGAATTCCTTTTATTATCCATGGATAATATTTGTGGATAGAGTGACATCACCAGCTGACAAAAGTGACTGTGATTACTAGTCCTAAAAAAGGAAAAACTCTTTTCTTCTTCAATAGGATGACTGGCTCTGCTTTGGGGAAAACCATGGAGTGGTTCACCTATTTTAATTGTGCATGCTCATTCTCATGGCCATCAACATCAAATAACAGGAAGCTCACTTGGAGGCAGGATGTTAAACAGAGTAAAAATTTCTCATACGGAGAAGAAATCATGATCATCATTGATATTCTCTTATCTCATTCAGCTTCTTTCATTTGAGTGTTGGTATCAAAAGGAAGTGACCTGAACATATTAAAGATGATGCAAGTTTCACTATTCCCTGTTGCATATAAGTTAAAAATTAACAGTTCATTAATATCCAAACAGATCCGCTTTGGGGAGACCTGACCAGAATTCAACACTAGATTCACAAGCATCTTAGAGTACTGCCAGTGTCTTTTTAAAGAGGCCCAGAAGTAGCTCATATTCTACATTATTTCCATTGCCTTCACCTGCAAAAGTGGTATGTCTGTTTCAGTAACTGAGCAACGAGATAGAAATCTAATTGTTTTTTCTCCAGTTCTCAAAAGGACTGCATTTTGCACTGATGTAAGAAAAAATCAGCTTATTTTATCTAATTCGTGACATACTACCCACTGGTATGAAGAGAAAGATGGCAGTTCCCATTTCCTTCATGCTTTGATAGAGAGTCAACAGAGAAGTAATACAAACTGACAGGTTTTTATGACTGACCTCCTGATACCTACTGGTGCATAAACATGTAGTTGTTAGAACTTATCACTAGGGCCAGGGTTATCCCCTCTTGACTAGGAGTCTGCCAAGTCGTAAATAAATAAGCTAAAAATAGAGTTCCAAAATAATGTGTTCTATTTAGTGGATTTTGCCCCTAAAGTATCATGTCCCAGAAAATCTCCAAACAGGAAAGCTGAGATTTCACCATTTCTTGTCTCTAGTTTCCAGATGTTGCACAAAGCTTGGTAGGTAGGAAGACCATCTAAATGTCTCTCCAGTGCCGAGAGGTGTCCCTGAGGGGTCCATCCTGGAACCAATACTGTTCAGTATCTTCATGGGTGACAGTGGGATTAAGTGCATCCACAGCAAGTTTGCAGACAGCTGAGGGATGAGATGGGATTCAGAGGGACCTGGACAAACTCAGGAAGTGCGCCACAGGAATCCCCATGAGGTTCAACAAATGCAAGGTCCTGCACCTGCCAACAACATATGAATTTTGGAGGGCAAAGGAGGAGGAAGGAATGCTTAAATTTCAATGGGTTTAAGACCAATCCCATGGGCTGAATTCTGAGGAGCAGTCAGAGACCGTAAAGTCCAGCTCACAGATGCCAAGACTGCTCTGCAACATGACCCAACATTAAGTAAGTTGAAACATTCACATAATTTGCATCTAAAGTGGCAAAAATTAGCAGGGGTGAAGAAGCATCCCCTCATACCTTTCCCATACAAAATTAAGAGGAAAAACAGAGCTCATTTCTGTGCCTGTTTTTTAAGAAGAAAATTTTAGGCTCCTACCCTCAAGGATGTAGGTAGGTAGCTGTGTCTGGGTGAATCCCAGCTCTGACAGGATGTTGAGCTTCCACAAAAAAACAGAAAATAATCGCCCTTTCTAAAGACCACCCCATCAAGAGCTCAGCTTGGCAGAAAGCTAGTTTGAAACTCTGCTCTGAGGTGCCTGGCTTTCACACTACACTTTACATGGAACCAGCCTGTGGTTTCATTTCATTCAGGGGGCCATGTACCTAGCTGTGAGAATACTAAATCTTACTTTTTGCCCATGTAACTGGTTTTACCTAACATCTGGGCCTCTCTGCACATGAGAAATAATCACCAAAATAAGCAAGAGCTTTTAACTTTGAGTTTATGAGAAAGGAATACTCCAAATGTACTATACACCTACTCGTAAGAGAGATCTATGGCTGATCTGAGGACAATTACACTAAAGAAAACCCCTCTGACTTTGGAGAATTCCTTCACTTTCTGTGACAGAATCTGTGTGACAGAAATCAGAATTTGGTACTTAGGGCAAATTTGGAACTCACATGGCTCAGAAATGCTTGACAGGTGCTGCCTGTGAGAGGGTCTTCCTATTAGTTCCTTCCAGGGGGAGAGCAAGAAAAACTCTCTGATGGCTTAGCTCTAGGAGTCTCCTTGCCAGGTACCTGCCACATGCCTAAAGGCATTAGAGAAACATGGTTACATTTATTATCATGAGACTAGCTGGCTTTGTTAGAATATCTGAAACAAACCCCACATTTTTTAATGGCCTGATTTGTTTTTGCAGAAAGCTGAATCTTGGTATATGAGCTGTCATATCAGATTCTATTTTATTCTTTTATGTTTACAAAGTATTGCATAAACAGGAACAGTTGCTGTTGATTTATAAACACCAGAGCTGTCTTGAGAGTTTAGGTATAATTTTGACAACATTTAAGTCTAATCATTTGCAACAATTGTTCTGTACCATAGTGGACAGTGGTTCTTCTGCTGCCTAAAGACAAAGATATTTTCTAACAATACTAATAATGTAATTCTGAATTAGACTTAGAAGAAGTATCTTATGTGCATAGCTCTATTTATATATCTGTGAGTGTGTCTTTGTTCATCCAGAATTTCTTAGAGAACACCACTACAGTCACTACTCCAACTGCTTTTAAAATTACTGTAGCCTGTTGTAAATAGCCAGACAAATGCCTTGGCCTCTATGAAAACCTGCACATCATTTGCACATGTGAGTACCTTGACATAAGATGTGGAAATGCAACCAATTTTTGAACTTATTGTTTAACTGCCTTAACCGGGGGACATTTTCCTCCATTTCATTCACAGTACAGTAGCCAAGTTCTGAAACAAATATTCTCCTGACAACAGTCTCTTCCTTTATGTTATCCTGATTGTCTCCCATTACAGAGGCATGCTGTGCACTGAAGAGCAGAAATCACATGGTCTAATACCATAAGATGAGTTAATTAATGAGTTTATTATAAACTAAAAGACGCCCAATAAAGTTTCATAGGCAAATTGAATTCCTGCATCTCCAAGTGGTGGCATTGATTTTTTTTTTGTGAAACTAAGACAGTTTTTATCTTGTTCTAAGTTCTAATAAAGGGAAACCTAAGACTTGGTTAATAAATCATTTCAAGATAGCAAACAAAGGGTAGAAATAACTGGTGAGCTATCACAAGAGATGAAAGCTACCAGCCCGACTCCCATGGACCTGAAATGTTAGGTAGAGTTAAAAGAAGATGGATAACAACATGAAAAACTTTACCAAGCATGGAGAGTCACTGTGGCTAGCTGATCTGAATGCAAAGAGTTGTGGGAAGCTTAAAATACTAAACAACAATAAAACAGCACAGGGTATTGATGAATGCAAAGTAATGCATATGAGGGAAAACAATCCTAATTAGATCTAAACCACAATGGACCCTAGCTATTATCATGTGGCACAAAAATCTCTGAACCATTATGGATAATTCCATGGAAATGTTGGCTTAATGATATGTAGTAATAAAAAAGGTCAACCACATGCTTTCAGATCAGAAAAAAGGTAACTGGGGATGGGTACAACAGAGGTTTGCAAGTCATAAAAGTTCTGGACTTTCTTTTCTATGATTAGAGAATGATTATTCAGTCTAAAAGTCATCATTGTAATAAATAAATTTAAAAAAAAATCTGAGAACACTTAATAAAATTAGCTCACAGTTTTAAACCCAGTAAGAGGAAATAATTTTTCATACAAGGCATAAGCTGTAGAACTCATTGCTGCCGGGCTTCAAGTCACAAGCATAAACAAATTTTAAAACATATTAGGTGTATTAGCAGAGGCAGAATACATTGGCAATTCCTGAATGCAGTGCTCCAGGCACAACCTCCCATTTGGGAAGAGTTGATATATCAGTAAAAAATCTTTGGTCATTTCCCAGTTTTGCTCCCTTATCCTTTCCCAATGCATCTGCTGCTGGTGGCAGGATAGTTGACATCTGACCCTTCTTCCCCACAAATCTTTCCTTCTGCAAAGGCTGATTCCAAAGCCTGATCTTCTCTGTAGTAAATACTAAATCCTGCAACTCCCTTTGACTTTCAGTTTCACATCAGTGTCTCATCTTCAATTAAATGTTTCACTGCTCATATCCCTTTTCCCTTTGCTTTCCACCAATACTTCCAGAAACAGAAAGATTTATTTTCTCAGCTGATTCCACTCTCCCACCTGCCTTCATTACACTTTTGCAAAGACTTTTAACTTCACCAAATGTGGTGTTTTTCATAACAATTTTATAAGACAAAGAACACCATCCTGCCAAATTTCAAATTGTTATTCCCAAACAACAGGATGAGCAGCAGAGGGAGGGAGGGGAATCTACAGCTATTCAGAACAAGGTTTGCCAGGACTTTTCAGTGTGGTCAAAAAAATTCATATTCCTGTTGCCTAATGCCTGGAAATGTTTGAATAATTTTTTCTGAAATTTTGCAAAACAGATTCAGCTAAGAAGAAAACCAGTGTGGAAAGCTTCACCTTACAGAGATGCCAAAAAGTTAAAGTCTGGCAAAGCTATCAGCAACTGCAAACTGGGAGCTATCATGGAGAACATTAGGCAACCTTAGTATAAACTTATCTATTGCACCACCAAAGAAAACAAAATGTAGTAAAAACGTGATTACTGATGCATTTGATATAATTTTTTTTTTTTTGCTGGCCAGCCTTCGCGTACGAAGATCCGGGGGAGGCCTCTTTTTCCTTTCAGACCTTCCAGCCTGCGCACTGGATTTTTTAGGTGAGACACAGGGCGCGCAGATCTGAGCCCACCCTTTAATCCCGAGGTTCTTCTGCCGGGCCAAAGCGATTCTGGACAGTGGCAGTGAGGTCCTCCTCAGGACGTAGGCAGATTGCCCCCTTGCAGGGCTAACGAGCAACTGCCTGCCCGGGGAGTATCCCCAGCCGGGAATCAAACCCGGGCCCCGGCAATTACTGTGCCGTGTGCTTAACCACTACACCACCGGGGGCTCCCATTTGATATAATAAAAGCATAGATTTCAGTGATAGGTCTTGGTAATTATTTCATTGCGCATTATTTTAAGAGTGCATTATTTTATTTTGCAAGATGTCATCAAATTTAAAAAATCCTTTTTTGTCCTGAGCCAAGAGGACTTTTAAAACTAGACGTAATGGTAACACCAGCCCTGGCAATGACTGCAATGAATAATGCCCTGCAATTTTCTTTGTTCGCAAGTATCCACAATTTTTTTTAATGACTGTATTATGACTGTATTATGTATGTATGATTTTCAAAAATGGGAAACTAGCCATATTTAAAATGTGCCCTACTAACTGAAGAAAGGCCAGTTTTAAAGGCAGGTTAATGAAGGGATTCACAGCTAAGACTGAGGGTGGAGGCAGTAATCTACCCCACTGAGCACACTGAAGCCCAATTCACCCTCCTGGTGATGGGCAGCAAGCACCAGCTTTCAGCCTCTGGTGCCAGGCCACCACGTCACTCATCGCTGGCCCTGTGCAGGCAAAGCAGGGCACACAGCACTGAGGACTGGATCCAGCAGCTCCTCTAAACCAGGTGGGACATGAGACCACATCTGAGGCCAATCGGCTGCAAGGACTTGTACAAAGTCCCTCCCTTTTCTCTGGCCTGTCATATGTGATTATTGAGAGATGCTGAATAGATATAACCAAAATAATAAAAGATAGATTTGTATATGTGACTTCTGATTTTCCTGGCTTCTCCATGCTTTTTGTAAAAATAGTGGTCCATTAAGATTGATCTTCAATAATTATATCTAAAGCGGTAATTACACTCCCAAAGTAATAAAGGCCAAGCTCTTAGTTCCTTTGAAAGAGGTTAAAATGTCTTGTTGATGGCTCTGTAAACCAGAAGAACTCTATTTTTCACTGATCAAGAAGGCTTGATTGAGCTGACCTGTTTGTTTTCTGAATGTAAACAGAAACAGTTTCCAGATGAAAGAAAGGCTATCACCAGTTTAAAAGATCTGACCATTAACAAATCTACTGGTTTTGATCCAGAATTCTTGCAGGTTCTGTTCACATCAGGGCCTGTGATGTACCTCCCCATATTTATGACACAGGGACCCTTTCAAGACTTCTCTGTCACTAGCCTAAAGGTAAAGGTAAGCTATGTACCATGTGCATCTTCTCCCAATAAAAGCTTCCAAAGGAAATACTACAATAAAATTCACCGAATTTTACAGAGATAAAATAGTTAAATCTTCATGGGTTCATTCCAACTGGACTAATACAGGGGAGATTTGGGCTACTATAAGAGGATGCAGTGGACAGCAGGTCTGTGACTTGCATTTGAAACATGATAAGTTATTCTGCAGGCTGAATAAATGACATTGGAAAACAGGTGACCAAATAGTGCTCAGAGGAAACCCCAAATCCTGCCCCTCTGTTTACAGCCCTGTTTTCCCTATGAACCAGCCAATATATTAGCATTTAAAAATAACCTTGCACTGTGGATTTGCTGTCAAGTTGCTTCAGTTTTTTAAGCTGAAAAGAATTTTAAGTTCAAACACAACAGAGCCATTCTCAGATGTGTTCGATTCCTTTCAGCAGAAGAGATTCTAATTCTCAGACTGAAGAGAGAGAATTCAGGTTGTCTGATCAAAGAAGGAGTCTGCCGGACAGGTAATCAGAAATTTTATTTTTTTTTGTTGTTGCTTTTTTCCTTCCCCTTTTGAAACAGATCAAATTTCATACAGAGAATCACAAAGAAACAATAAACATGGAAGCCTAGAATAGCATTTTTGCAGAAACAAGTTTCAGGATAGAATAACGCTTTAATTTTTTCCAGGCTTCCCACAGTATTGCTGGCAAGCCTTGAAAGCTGTAGAAGAGCAAGCAAACGGATTCCAAATCTCTACCATAGGCCAGATTGTATTCAGCCCTGCATGGGACTGCAAGAAGCGAGCCCAAGGGGAGAGAAAACAAAGAACCTCCTCCTGTGCTGAGGCATAAAACAGCAGGGAAACATGAGCACTGTCTCATGCAAAGATGAATCATGACATCAGTTTCTCCCCAAAAGGGCTGGGAAGAGTTCAGGAGTGACTGGCAATTGTCCCTCCTTGGCAGTGGCCATCAGAGCTGTTCAAACAAGAGAAAACATCTTTGCAAAGTTCTGCTGCATTTCACCTGCCAAATTTCTTTACAACTCCTGAGAGGACCTCAGCCAAAATGCACACTGAGACATCTTTAAAAGCAAGCCCTTCTTCTTTTAAGCTGTGTCCAGCACAGGCCCCAGTATCAGTCAGCCTATGGAAGGGATGTCTGAATCCCATGAAATAAGAAATTCCCAGGAACAAACATAAAATGTGTGGACTGACTACACAGACTAGTCTTCAAAGAGATTTTTGGTGGGGTATTTTTTAGTTTTGGGTTTGTTTTTTTTTAAAGAGTTTTACATATATGATCCTAGAAGCAGAGGAAATATTATTTCTAGGAGAAAAAAAAGGCATTGAGTTTTTTAGAACATTACCATCATATACTTGAAAAGAAGTAAAATATTCTGTCATTCCCACTGTGCAAGGCACAGAATGAAGTATGGATGTTTTGGTTTTGTCACACAACAGTTGAAGGAAAACTAAAATGTGCTTGTTGCTCCCCCATTTAGAAGACTGGTATGCTTTTACACCTTATCCTTAATTCAGGTAAACATATATACAGCATTGTCAGGACTTCTGAATTTGATGTCTATACTAGCAGATTTACAAACTAACTAAAGCAATTGATACTCTTTCTACTGAAATATAGCCTCTTTTTGACAAAACACTGCTACTTATTTAGCACATACGCTTTATAACTGTTCATGTAAAACAACAAAACAATTAAAGCAAAGAAAATGGGTCAGATTGGAGGGTGGGAATAAAACCATCATCCTGTCCACCAAACAAATCCTTTCCTCTGAAATCCTCTCTCTTGCTTCTTCCCATTTGTTTATTTGTTCATTCATACTTTTAACTTTCCTCCTAATCCAGATTCTCAACTACAGAGGACAGTTGACAGGATAAGGATAATAAGGAAAAATAATTTCCTGAAGAGACTTCATGGTCATGCAGCAAACCATGTTCCATGTAATAACTTACCCATCTACATATATGAAAACACTTTCCTTTTTAATTATACGAGCACAAGACCCCTTTATTTTCAGCAGCATTAAAAATTAACAGTATTTTTACTAATGTGCTTTTAAGTTATAGGGCTCTTTCTTTTAAAAATAAACACATCGGAAATTAGTTCATAAGCGTTAAATGAAGATATGCACAAAATGATTCAAACATTAGAAATTATCCTTTTGCAATCATCAACTAAAATTTGCAGTTCACTCTCTTAAATGATATTAATATTTTAAACTGCTAAAACATCAAAACACCATGGTAACACATTTTTTTCCTGTACAGCTTAGCTCACAAGTGTTTGACTCTTGTTGATATATTGTCTTTAAAAAGTTCTTCACATGCAACAACACAGGTGCATAGGTACATAGGGTACATAGTAGGCTGTAACAAAAACACCTCCAAGCAATCTTCCTCTCTCAGTTTCATATATGGAGTTTCATTCCTATATATCAGCTGTGGACGCAGCAGCATAATCATTTGTTACAGCCAAAGAAATGCCAAAATTCTTATATGATAAAAAAACCATGCAGCCCTTACAACTTTAAAATAGGATGCACTGATGTATCCTGCACAGTCAAACAACTAATCTTGGTGACACAGAACTGTTGACAATTTTTAGCTTATGTCTCTTGGTGAATACTCCTTTCCTTCCCTTACACGGGCCCCTGGCATGTTTTATATGAGGATAGACCCCATCAGTTCATAGTACACAAGGCTCAGAATTGGTTGCCTTTAATGAATAGGCTGGGAAAGCTGCCTCAACAAATCTGTTCATGCTTAAGGTCTGGTTGCTGCCAAGTGACGTGCTCAAGACGGCTGCCTTTCCATCCTCTGCTGTTAGTTTAACTGCACATTCACAGCAGAAAGGACAAAAGATATACTCTACAACTATGCCAAAATGAAGCAAGACTGCTCTTAGGCCCTAAATTCAAACCTGCTGGTGCAGAGCTGGTGTCTAATTTTCTCTGGCT
The DNA here is from genome assembly GCA_013396875.1 of Vireo altiloquus. Taxonomy (NCBI): domain Eukaryota; kingdom Metazoa; phylum Chordata; class Aves; order Passeriformes; family Vireonidae; genus Vireo; species Vireo altiloquus. Next base: position 836,997 of record VZRF01009392.1, read on the forward strand.
CAAGAAATTTGGAAAAAAAAAAAAAAAGTCCTGAATTTCATTAGTCTTCAGGAGTCTGAGAGACTTGAGAAAGCTCAAGCTTACTTAGAGATCTTCCATCTTTTAGTCATAGTAAATACATTTAAGCAATAAATACATGTAAGTGGAGAAAAAAAATATGTAAAATAATAATAGATGTAAGGTTGACAGTGGGCAAAACTGATGAAATTGCTGGAGCATTCTGTCCTTATATAAAGACCCAGTCATGCTGCCAAGGTCAACTGGAGCTTGGGTTATCTGTTGCCTGAGGCTACTCTACCTTGTTTTTCATTCAGGGATCATTGTTCTTCCATTGTTTACGTGGATTTTATTCCAGCTTTTTCTTCATAGTGTCTTTCCTTTTCAGCTTCCAGTCCCTGCGGCACACACCAGAAGCCCATCCTGGCTGTGCACTAAGAAATCCAGACTACTCTAGTGGGAAAGAGCAGCATTAAGTGAGAACAGTTTTCCTCTTTAAAGGACAGAAAGAGACAGAGAAAAGGTATTTAACAAATCCTTTGTGAAAAGTGAAAAATTCACTAATTATTTTTAAGGATGGTTCATGTATCTAACTGGTGAGGGGATATAATCTAAATATCTTTATCCCATAAACAAGGTAGTTAAACAAAACAGAGTTTTTCCTGTATTTTAATGCCATTTCATACATTTAATTTATCCCCACTTCAGAGGTTCATCAGAGGGAACAAGATAAAGGAGAAATGATGGGGGGAAGGAAAATAGAGGGGAGAAAGAAAGGTAGATAACAAGGTGTACATTATATCATACACACAGTAGAATAATTGAGATTTTAGAGTGGAGGTTTTAGGTAAGATTTTTACAGTGAAACATTGTATAGAGTTGGGCAGGGAAAGACCAAGAGACCCGAATCTCCCATCATGACTGTTACACTTATCTTTTGCATTACTTAAAACACTGCAATATAAGCCAAAGTTTCCTCATTCCTGCTTTAGGGTCAGTATCTGTAGAAAACTTTATAGGAAACACATGCAATACACTGAGCTTTCACAGGAAAAATTACACCAAGGGGCAGAACCAAACCCTGCCATTAGCAATGCCAGCTCCTGTTGACCAAAGAGGGAATTGGATTTGCTTCTATCAAAGCTGACTTTGGCAGAGGTAGTCCCAAAAAGCCAGGTATTAGGCTTCCTCATCTTTTCCTCTCTGTGGGATTTGAGATGATTTTTAAGCTGCTGCATGACTTACATGCCCCTGAATGCAAGATACAGAACTAATTTAATATTTTGCCTACTTCGCAATACAAACTGTTAATTTGTTGTGCAAGAAAGGGGCAAAACATTTAAATTTAAAAGAAGAACAATTAGTGTCATTAATGTAACCATTATTTTCTGTTTAAGTTTTGTTTCAGACATATTTCTGTATTTTAGGGGCATTTGCTTTTTTTTTTTTTCACTCTGGTTCCGAAAGTTTTTTTACATCCTCCAGGACAATTAGAACTTGCTGATGAACTAAGTAACATATAAAACTTCTGGATAAAACTACAGCATACATTTGGAGGGCAGTATGCATAGAAAAAATCACTGTAAAAAACTAAATAATCTCACTTAGACATGAAAGATAACCACCATTGGAAGCCTAAGGAGCCTAGATTGTTAAAAGATTGTTTGACACTTGAAATCAGATAGGATCAGTTCAAAGTTCCTCAACCACTTCAGAAGAACCAACTAAAAAAATGGTTCTACTCTGCCTAAATTGTATATCTCCCATTACAAATATATGGGTTAATGCATTATATTATATGCAAATAAATGTGTTAATGCATACTATTTTTATAATGCAATAAAGTTTGTATAGCAGAATAAGTGCACAGCACAGCCTTTAGCAATGGCTGTTCTGTCATAGAAAATAATTTAGTGACAGAAACATCTGACAATTTTTTATCAGAGAAGAAACTTTGAGGAAAAAAAAGTGCCTAACATGTTCTGTGTGCACACAAAGCTCATTCACTTTCCAAAAAAAAAAAAAAAATCAGAAAAAGCTCTGAAAAGCACTTTCCAAACAGTGAATCTCATCAGGAATGGCTGCATGTCCCTTGTATGGGATTCACAAAATTCTTTGTGTGAACAGCATTAATCAAGATCACTGTTTGATTCAAGATCTGTTCCTATGCCATGTCAGTTGTACAGCTTTGGGAAAAGATCTTTAAACCTCTGTAGAAAAGACTACATGGAAATAGCTGATAAACTGGTATTGATTTTCACATATCGCCCTTGTCAAAAGGATTTATTGATGTGTCAATGCATGTTGTGGCAAGGATCATAGCAGGATAGCTTTAAAGGATTTATGGTGAATCTACAGGCTTTAATACACTCTGTGGTAAATAACTAACAAGTACTGTGTATATTGATTCTTGTCGTGTGGTCAATGGAATCTTTAGCCCACTAATTGTTCATATTGACAAAAGGTTCATGATCTAAATGAGCAACAGAACATCACTCCTAACCAACATTGCTCCAAAGATGCTTTTCTTCACCATTCGCCCTCACTAGGAACAATGCTTGAACACAGAAGTATTTATCAGGACTCTGATACTCCTTACTAACTTAGCTGGAGCCTGGTTAGTGTTTAGATTCCTGTGCTCCACTCTGCAGTGGTTCCATGCACCTTTAGCATCTGTAATTTAGCAATTTAAAAGTTGCAGGACAGTTAACTGTGCTTCATCTGAATTATTCCTCATCAGGACTTCTAACTGGGTATCCTACTTCAAATTCAGACAACTGGATTCAGAGTTATTAGTGGTTTATTATTTTTAAAATTTTAAAAATTCAATATTTAAATATATGTGGGTACAAAGATCAGACAACAGTTTGATATCTGCAAAGAATTTTCTGAGAAAAATATTATTTTTGTGTTTGTATAGTTGTGTGCTCATTCTTGGCAGCTCAAAGTCTCAGCTGCGACTTTTAATTTTATTATCTACAAACATGGAAATAAACAGTTAAATAGTCATAAAAAGATTTATCAAACTTACTGCTGGTGTAAAATCAATACCCAGAACTAATATAGCTAATACAGGTAAAATAATTATGAGTTTAACAATAAGTAAAATTTTCATTTGGACTTAAGCAGGACTAGGTAAATACAGTGTGTGTATGCAGAGCATTATCGATTTATTCCATTAGCCTTGTGTCTTCCACTGAGTAATAAATACAGATTACAATGTTTTTGAATGTCTGTCAGGTCAGCCTGTCTCTCGGTATCTTAGACATAGAAAAAAAAATACAGTCATAAAAACGCTAGCACTCCAAGACAAAACAAAAAAAGTAGGCAAGCACTAATGCTTTCTCTCTAAAGACCCAAAAGCTGGTTTGTATCCCTCTTTCTCCTCAACTGCTTGAAAAAAATACAACATTAACTTTATCGGAGTTAGATTTTGTGCCAAAGACAGAAGAATAAATTAAAAACTGAAGATTCCTAAGGGCAAAAATCAGATTTTTTTCTTCTACAAACCAATCTGTAGAATTCAAGACGGGGATGGAATTTCAAACTTAATTTTAAATACTGATAGATCATATTGAAATTAAACATTACTTTCTTTGTTTGGCACTTTAAAAAATTATTTATTTGAAGTTTTAATTGCATTTGTGTCTTTCTACAGCAATGTTTGCAAGCACATTGAAAAAGTGGTTTTGCCTGAGCAGTGCAAATTATTATTGCCTTAAGTTTGCTTTGCTTTCCTAAAAGGGCAATTTGTGGCTTGTGGTGAGCAAGGTTGTGGTAAAACAGGCGGTCTCAGTGTCTAGTCTGCTTTAAGGAGAGTTGACTTGAGATGGCACTTCTCTTCACATCAGATCTATACTAGCCAGTCACCAGCTTGATATCTACAGAATAACCCAACAACTTCCTAAGTAAATATTTACCAGTTCAAAGCATGCAGCCAAGCTGATACTCATACATATATCGAATGTATAGGTAGAGAAACCATTTCTAGCACAGAGCAACAAATATATTGAGTAATTTTTAGTAAAATACCCTGAAGTTAAATCTATAAATGTATTTAGTATTTGTGCTGTCTTGAGAACTTGAACTAGTTTGTGTTACTGAACTCCCTTGGACCTTTTATTCACAATAACTTTTAGGTAAAATGATGTTACTGAGAAGACAATTTACTGAATCCACAGCAAGTCTGGAAAACACATTTTATCTTGGCACAATTAAAAACCTCAATAAACTTTCTGATCCTGATTAATAAAACTGTATGTATTTATGTATATGCCTAAATGCCATTTACTTTAGCAGATCTTAACAGCTCTGCTAAACAGGGATACTTTTCTCAAACAAAACCTTCACTATAGGGTAGCTACTGGCTCAGTCTCTTTTTTCTTATAAATTCTTACCTTTAAATTATAAAATTATCTTTTTGCAACATTCAGGTCATGTGTCTTCAGTGGATATGAATATAAATACAGCCTGAATACCTTAAATCTAGGGTAACAACATCAGCAAAAGCGCAGAAAAGGAAGTTCTTAAATCTTGCCAGCATTTATTAACCCAAGGCCTCATTTCAGAAACAAAAAGCTACCTTTTCAATCGCACACACTAATGTACCGAGCACTGATTTAGTTATGAATAAATAAATTTTAACCTGTTCAGTCAAATTGTATTATTTAATTCACATAATACCTTCATTAAGATCCAGCAATCCTTCTTACATGATAATACATAAGTAAAATAGGAAGTTAATAATGAAGTATAATATGAAGGGTAATATAACCAAAATGTCCTGGTTTGCAGGGTTAGAAGATATAACTAATTATTGGCATTGTTCTGTACAACCTCCTGATGAGATTAATAATAAAATACCACATGGGACTTCACCATCTACTGCTCAATTCAATATTCAGCTGGCAATTTAGCTTCATCTGAATATAATTTTCAGCAGCTCCTTGGACAGCCAAATGTTACAACTAAGCAATACAAGCATCCATTGCAGGAAGTGTTGTGCATGCTTTGCAACAAGCAGGACTAGTTAAAAGTGCTAAAAAGACAGCATAGAGCAAGGAGGTAAGTATCCTGCATCTAAGAGGCAGCATTCAAACACATAAAATGCAGTAAAAAAAAACCCCTCAGTTCTTATAAGTTATTTGACAGACAGAAGTGTAGTTGGAGAAGTCAGAATGATATACGACCTTTTGCTGGGATTTCTGCAATTATATCATAATTGTGTACGGTGCCCTACAAAAACCCTTATATTTTCTAAAAAGCACAAGCTAAATAACAAGGAAGTGGCAATAAATGATACTTAAAAGCAATGCAAAAGGAAATTTTCTCATTAAGAAACTTTGGGAGGCTTTTTGATACACAGATTCTCAGTTAATTGTGATAATGCAGTCTTCAAAGAAATAATTTTCTTCTTCATCTTGTTCCACTCCATCAGAGCAACATTGAGTCCTACAGCACAGAATACCAAAAGGGTATCTAAAAGATAAAGATTAGTAGTAAAAATGCTGATCAAGGGAAGCGAGGTTTGGAAAACAGGTTTTATACCTGGTAGACAACTAGTATGCCTGCTTCATTCCAGCCCAGAGCCACCAGAGCCAAAAGCAACCTCGGAAAGATGGGTTTATCCATCCCCATCTTACACTTCTCCAATCTCATTAGTATTTTGTAAATTTTAATATGTACAGTTGAAGAATATTTTGCATATGGTGTTTGCTGGGGACATTGCCTGGGCTGATGACAGAGAAGACACTGAAGCTCCATCATGAGATATTTTATGTTTTCAGTAACTATCAGCACTGTCACTAAAGGCTGATCTGCAAGTGTCTCCTGTGTCCAATTATCACTACCCATTTTGGTAAATGACAAGATATCAGGACAAATCTGTCTTCCAGACTCCTTCTGGGTATTTAAACATAGCACATTTCCCTATTACAAGCTAAATCTGTGGGCATAAGCACTATAAATGCAGTTTACCAAATTTATGGCAAGACTGCCTTTCTTCTTTTGAAGAAACCAAAAACATTTTTATGGTTTGAGTACATTTTCTCTCATTTCTTTTTTTAATATAGAGATTCTTTCTATACCACATCAGGTCAGAGAATGAAAGCAGGACTTCAGAGGAAACAGGTAAATCAATCCACTTTCAAAGTGATTGTAATTTGCATCAATATATACAATTCTACTAAATATGCATTTCCACGTAAATATTAATTTCCCCCGCAAATCAGCCCAACATTATAACCCAGTCTCTTCAAACTACATTGTGTGCTACTCTTTGCTGGCACAGTTTGGGCTCAGTTTCAGACTAGTCTCTTTGGGCAGGACTGTGAGCTATTTCTTAGGTGTCATAGAAGACAAACAACAGATTTTCCAAAGAATCCCCAAACCTGGATGCTTTCCCCTGGGAATGCTGTCTCCACTGGACAGAGAGGCTTTTCCTCTACCATAAAGGAGATTTTCCCTCTTCATCCACTACTATTCTTACCTGGGAGAAGAGGGAAATAATAATATAATACTTACCTCCTTAAAGGCTTCCCTGCTGATGAAAAATGTCTGTTTTTAAACATTCTCAATGTTACAATTTTAACTGCACTCTGTAATACATTCATAATTAGAGATGTGTATGAAATTCAAGTGTGCAATTAATCTTACTCCAGCCAGTGAAACACACTGCCCTGAGGTGGCTGGCAAGAGCTGTAAGGCTGGTTCCAGGAGCACTATCACAGCTGCTTTCTGCAGTGGCCATGCTGGGGGAGAGACGAGGCAGAGGAAGGAATTGCTTTACAAGCCTGACTTTTCTCAGTGTCTTGGTTACATTCTCCTGTGTCATCCAACCAACAGTTCACAGAAGACAAGCAGCATCCTAGGAAAGGGTCCCCATTTGTGTCCTCAGGCAAGCCTTCTCTGTAAACAGCGAGGCAGACATCTCAGCTACCTTTCTCAGGCTCCTTAAAAGCACCAAGGAATGGATCATTTCACACTTAGATTTCAGTCACATGTTTGCTGTGTAAGTGCAGTTGAGAGACTCCACTCAAAGGCACAGCTCTAGGCAGCGTTATGACAAGGAAAAGCTGCAAATTAAGTTACCAAACGTACTCAGGAGGCCACAGAATATCCCCAAAAGGTCATAAAAGTAGTTGAAAGCCATTAATCCCCAGAACCTCTGGGATACCAAGTTCTGTGCCCATTTCCTGCTTAGCTATCCAAGCAGATTGCAATGTTTATTTTTCTTGAAGTACGTTTCCAACTGTTTTCAACTTGAAAATATTTTCCAAAACCCTCTGGCCCTGCCAGGAGCAAACGTCTTGGTGCCTGTCAGGATTGGGGCTCAGTGCTCAGCTCCTCTCACTTTCTTGTACTTCCCCCGTGAAATGGGGAGTTACTGCTTCTTCCCAGCCCTGTTAACCTTGTTTATTTAGATGGAAAACTTGTTGGGAGAGAAACTGTCTCTCACCATATGTATGTAGACTATTCCAAACAATAAGGCCTTTGCCTCTCCAGGCACTATCAGCATTTAAGTAAGTAAGCCAAGTGATGATAATTCTTAGAGAAAAACGCAGGGAAAATAACCTAAAAATCACCAGAATTGACATAAAACTCTCCAGCAGATGGGGGCCTAGCACTCCCTGAGGGCCCTGCTTATGCGAAGACCAGTTACTTGTAAACATTTATAAATTCTGGCAAATATGTACAGACTTCCACTGAAGCAATTACATTCCCCTTCTCTTGCATCAGAGGCAGCTGGTGCTATCTGAAATACACCCCATCTTTACGCCATAACTACATACATTTACATATATGTCTGTAAAATGAGTTCCTGTATGTGCTGAGGGCAAGGAAATACTCCCATGAAAAGATGGTTCTAAGAATGATTATTTTTGATTAAAGTATCACCTGTGCAAGATACAAAGCAAAGGCATTGGCTTACTCAAGTTACATTAGGTCTCTCAGCCAAGTTACACTGCTCATTTACTGGTACGGGCATTTCATCCTAAAGTTTGCCTGACAAAATGAGAATCCAAAATACAAAATGATAAGTTATAATTCCCACTCAAGTGTTTCAAGTCATAAGTCATTTATATTTATTAAATATAGTGGCTATTGAATACTGTAATAAAGTAAGAAAAATCAGATTCAAATTAACAGACTGCAATATAATCAAATAGCAAATATAACCCTGTCATGGTGAAAAACTAAAATATTTTATGAAGATAATTATTAAAATTATCTTTACTGATAACAACAATCACTAAACAAAATCAGTTCTTCAACTCCCCTATAACAACTATATCAGCAAAAAAGGACACCCAACAGGATCACAGCTGCAATACACAAAAGCCAAAGAAATCCAACTGGAATGAGACACCCGGCTCCCATCTGCTGCTCTGAATGGCTCCTGACCTGACAGAAACCTGTGGCAATGAGGTTTTCATTAGGGAACAAGCACTGAATAACTACCTGAATAAATATGACTTACATGTAATGGCATATTTCTAGAGAATACAGATAAAAAGAATACAGTGAATACAGATGGTGCACAAAAGTCACCACATAGTCTGAGAATAAAAACTCTGCATTTATGTATTTGGGAATACACATAAGGAGAGTGGATAAAAGCAATCAAGTATTTACCTTACACTGTCTAGTGGCATCTGTCTGTCTGTAGGCTTTGAATCCCTGTCCCATGGCTCCCAGGAAAGCCCTCAGCAGTTTGCAGGGCTGCATCGCTGAAGCTGGACTGGCAGTCCCTCAGCTGCAGAGCTGCTGTCAGGAATCGAGCACCTCCTGATCAAGCACACCACCAGCTCAGCCCTTTCTGGCACTGTTAAAAACAAACTTTCCAGCACCCTTCTGATTTTGTACATTCACCAGCCCCTGCACAGCATGCAACAATCCATCAAAACAACAGGTTGTTATTTCCATATTTGCATTCCCAGTCCTTGCAGTGGACTGATGAAGATTTCCCAAAGCATTTACTGTGATCTGAAGAGAAGCACCTTGATTAGAGAGGTACTGAAGAACAGCTACAGTCATACAACTCTATCACTCTGAAGAGTGAGGCCTGATGGCTGTTATCTCTTTTCCCACCAAGATGAAGAGGAAGCTCACTTGGTGTTTCCAAAGTACAGTTTTGCTTAATTGTGCTGTCTGATCACATTAAAGCCCTATTTGCACACAAATATTGTATAAATGAACTGTAGGAGAACAAGCTAACTGATAAGGGTGACTGTGAAGACTGAATCCCTTTCAAGACAGAAGTTATTTACATCTATTTTGAAACATTTGAAGCATCTAAAGCTGCGCTGTATCCTCTCCTCGTGTCTGGATCTAAACTGGATAGTCCATATTTCAGGCTTTGCACGAAACCCAACTGCACATCAGCCCACTCAGAGGACAGCCAGTCAGTTCCAGAGAGAAAATAGCCCCCTGAAAGGCAGGGAGAGCACCCAGTGCTGTCCTGCTTTGTGTCCAGATCAGTCTGGTGGGACCTCCATCGCAAAAAGTAGCCAATGGAGTTGTAAATATGGTGTGCTAAAGTTTGTATGTAACTCTTGGGTGTTACTTAACCTGCCACGATAATGAGCTGAGTGGAAAGGCAGCAGGGGAGGGTGAGGAAAGGGAGGCAAACAACCACGGCCCCTGAGGTACTGTTGGTACCAGGGGCTGTTGCTTTCCTGAAAAAGAAGAAGCACGTGAAAGATTGAGGTAAGAGTGGGAAGGCCTGGGGGTGAGCACAGCTAGGAAGGATGGTATAAGAGGCAAGGGAACAGCCATGAAGGCAGGACTAGCCAGAGCAGGGAACACTGCCAGGAATCATGTTGATTACATATTTTTAAGCAGTCTATAGTTCACAGTTACAAGCTGTGCTTCTACAGACAGGCAGTGATGGCTATTGGAAAGTTTGTACTCTAGATATACAGAAAGCAGAATCCTTGAACAGATTAATGTATAACTTAGGTAATTTGTTTTCTGTGTAACAGTTCCCTCCTGCATGCTAGAATCTATTTCTTGCAATGCAGGTGATTCTTAGTTTGCTTTCTGGGCTACAAATACAGTCTGCTCCGGGTCCAGAGAAGCTCTCTCTCCCTTCCCCCCACCTTCACTCTTATTTCAAGTCAAGCCAGTGTAAGGGATTTTATAAAACGAGGCAGTTATAAAGGAGTCAATATCACATTACATTTACATTTTAAGGAGTTTTAGGAGAGGTATACAAGAGTATTGTTCCTCTCAGCTTGTTCTATTTAGGGAGGCTTAGAATAACATTGCAAATGACGTGTCTACTCCGATAAAACACTAGAGGGCTTGGATGCCATCTCGCACTTCGGCAGAACAGTAAATACAAAGAGCCTTACTATGGGAATATGAATATTCACTAGCAACAGAGAGAGGTGAATTGTTATGCAAGTGGCAATATCCACTGCATACACTGAAATTCCTCTTGCTTCACTCTAATGCACAATGTTCCTCTGCTTTTAGATGGATGTATCTGAATATACTCTGTGCCGTTAGCATTTTTATAAAATCTGACATGAACTGATTTAGTTTAAAACAACCCCAAACAACTGAATACCACATTATTTGTAATATGTTACATTAATCAGCTTGTTATACGCAGCTCAGAGAAGACATGTTTTTCTACAAGCTTAAATACTTTCCTCTGCAGAAAGTCATAGATGAGTTAAATACAAATAGGAAAGCTTAGTGAGGTGTAAAGTCTCATATTTGAACTTCAAGTGATGCAATTTTAAATTGACCTAATACTATCTTAAGTCTGATTATTAGAAAGTCTCGATTATGATATTTGTTAAAGAACCTTATAATATCAGGATCAGAAAATGGGGTTAGAAATTCTCTGAAATGTGTAAGGGAGGTCCAAGGTCCATATCCATCCTCAGCTTTGATACTCAGCACAGCTATTACCAAGCCTCCAGGAAGAATTTCAATAAAATAGCAGCAAAACCCTCCACTAGTAGATCTGCTGGAAAAGTATCCACCAAAGACATTACTTCATCGTTTGGACATAGCAAGAAAGCCAAGTTTGAAGTCAGCCTATAATCACTGGATGGACTTCACAAACAAATAAACCACTGAGAATGGGCTAATGGAAGAGAATAATCTGGACAGAGGAAGTAATACAGAAAAAAACCCCAACCCATTACTAAAACACATTATATTATTAACGGTTACCACATAGTATGACAAGGCAAATAAGGAATAATTTAACTGAAGCATTTAGCCATTTCTCCTGCTTGCAACTGTCTGCAAATAGGTTCCTATTATTATTATTACTATTACTCTTCAGAGTTGCTCAATGAACAGTGTATTGAACACATCTCAGCATATAATGTTTGCAACAGTTCACAGGGCATATTCCTTAGATAATTCATTAGATGCAGTTCAACATTAACACTGTAGAACAGTCTGTGTAAAGCGCAGAATAAAGTTTATGTTCCCTGACTAGCTAATATAAGCTTATAAACAATTTTTACCTGCAACCCATTGAAAAAATAATTTTCTTTAATTTAATCTTGGCTCTATCTTCAACAATAGAGTTTTTACAAACCTTCACTTCAGCAATTCCTTGGCAACAGAATTTTTCATTGCAAATCATCACAAACTCTACAGTTGAAAAGAAAAAGCCTGCAGGTGCATTGTGATGGACTTTGGTCTCCTTAAATTTAAATTTGCAATAAACATAAGCCCCAAGAAAAGGCTTCAAGTGTCTTTTTGTTGTGTTAAGAGACAGCAAGGAAAAACACTTGCATAAGTGCATCGAGCCCCAAAAGCCACTTATGTGCCATGTTCTGCACAAGGTAGCAAAGCATTCAGAAGTGAGGCAGATAATATTCTACAGAGATGCATTAGAATACTTCTCAATTTAAATTTCTCAAGACCTCCATTACAGCAATAAAGCTCACCCCAGTAATTTTACCCTTCTGAATAGGCTGAACATTAACTAAATCAGAATCAAACCACTGTGTGAAGCTTAAAAAAAGAAAAAAACTAAACCAAAGCTTCTGTGAAGGAACAACTTCCAATAACAAACACAACTTTTCTGTCATTCTTTCCCAAAACTATGATTCAAATACAGGTAAAATTAATGGTTGAAGTTTAATTAATTAAATTACTGTGGTTTTCACCTGTTGCTTCATTATGATTGGCACCATTGTCACTATAAAGCAACTGTCATTTGATTGAAAGGTATGGCAGTACACTGAGATACAGAAATACAGAATACATAAATTTGATTAGTTGTTCATTAATTCATTTTAGCTGATGTTTTTAATAATGGATAATTGTCTTTCTTAAAACTTCCAGCCCATATTTACTTAACTATCACTGTTTCAATGAAAAATGCAAATGTTGATTTTAAACCTAAATCTGAATTGGAGAATGATATTGATAGGAAAATATCACAGCAATGCCACTGTGTGTCACAGCCCATAGATTATCAATGGAGGACAGGGGAGTCTTTAGCTGCCATTGGTATTTGGTCCTGTGTAGATCTTATTCCACAATTATGCCACAATTCCTGACACCAACCCTAATGGCCACACCTGTTATATGGATATGTATATGTTTTTAAGACATTTGAATGTGAAAATCATTATCTTGTGGGAAATAAAGGTTCCATCCTGTAAGGTATCATGACCTAGTTCCACTAAATTGCTTAGAAGCTGATAGGAAAATTCAGGCAAAAGAAATTTAAAGTGTTCTTTTCAAAATACCCCTGAATTCCTCAGTTACCTTTTGCAACATTTATCTTTACCATGCTCCTTTGGTGCAATCATCTACATGTGGACTGCTTTTCGAAATTCCTTGTCGTTTGAAAGAAAGAGATGCTCTGAAGCTGCAATTCATTGTGTCCATTTCAAATGTCCACATTGGAAGAAGAGTTGCTTTCTATGCAAACATGTTTCTCTCCAGAGATCATTCATGGTGTCTAGAAAAGTGACTCAGAGGTCACCATCCACGTTTGGTCAGGTGAATCCCACTCCTCTTATTTGCAGAAGCCTCCTCCCCTGCACATAATCAGAGCTGTGGTCAATGTGCTGGGAGCAGGGCTGGATCCCTGATTTCCCTCCTTCAGGTGAGTGCCCTACTCCCTAACCTGTGGTGTCGAGTCTCTTCTCCAGCTGCACCCTGCTTGGTAAGCACAGATGTAGCTCTCTGGGCCCATTTGCTCAGCATAAACAAGAGAGCTGAGGAACCTCTTCTCACCAGCACCTTAAGCAAAGAAGTAAATTTGGGCCAGAAGGGGATAAATGGCTGCTCCAGGAAACATTTGAGCCAATAGAACAATGAAGTGCTTCACTGAAGACCAAAGCAAAGACAGGATTTACAGCTCCTGGTTTTCTTCCTGTCTGTCTTGGGGACTAGGGTGGCAGGCTCCCTGCAGAATGTCCTGAATGCTGTAAATCCCACTTTGAGAGTGTGGCTAGGCAGCACAGATGAGCTCGTCTAACAGTCAAAATGAGCAGCCTTTCAGTCTCCTTCCCTTTCTCTAATGGTTCTGCAGGCCCTCCACCTCTTCCATTTGGGTTCACCTAACTCCTTTGTGGGCCAGGTAAGCCGTTCACCTGGCAAAACACTGCAGGGATTTGTCTCTTGGTTTGCTGTGGTGCCTTTCTGTTTCTTTAGCAATGCAAATCAATTCATAGAGGGGTTCAAGATGCACCATTGCAACTGCAAGAGTGGGCATGGCTGGAGGGAGACCTCCTTGACAAGAACCAGGAGCTTAAGAGGTCACTGATGGAACAGCGCTGAGTGAGCTCCATCATTCATCCCTCCCTCATTCCTTCACATTGTCCCCCAGCCTGCACTCAGCTCCCTCTTTCCCCACTTGTGCTGCAGAGGCACCACACAGTCATTGCAGCTGGCTGATGTTTGTTCACTTTCCAACTCATTTCTGTGAATTGACTCCAGTTAAAACCAAAAGCCATCTTTTTTTAATAAGAGTAAATGGTTTCTCAGAGAGAAGTTAAAAGACCAAATACAGGGTTAAATGGGCACAACCTCCAGGTGGGGCTAAGGAGTGATCCATTTGCTCTGGATCCACAACTGCAGTCCCAAGTAGGACAGAAAATAAATGAGCATCACTGGGCCTCCCTCCTGGCTGTCTTCCTTCCACAAGGAAGAAGGAATGATGGAGATACTCAGTGCTATGTAGGACTGAGCTCAAAATAATATTACCTAGCCTGACCAATTTTGGCATATTTTTCCATTTTTACCACTAGAAACCACAAAACATCCTCCAACAATTAAATACAGTTAGCATGAGAAATTACATATTTCTTGGCAGAGCAAGTACCCTGGAAAGTTACACTGAATTTTATTTTACAGAAACATGCCATCCATACACTTTTTAAAATTCAACTGAACTATAACTAGCTCTTGCATTAGCATCTAGGAGCTGACTAAAATGTACAGGAAAGCACCCCTAAACAGAGAAGAATATTATGTGCTGTTTCAAATGTTTTAAAATTTGGTTCAATTAAAAAAACTGTGATGACAGCTATAAATATCTATTATGTCATAATTCTGAAATGGGCAGTTACACAGCCTTGAACAAAATAGTCACCTCAGCTGTTTTGGATGATTTATTTTAGCTTGTTACAGACTACTTACACACTGCTCTACTGGGTGGTTTTTCATCTAGCAGAAAAACATATTGTTAGCTATATTTATGAAACTGTGTATATATATGCATATATACATATATTTACACATACATGCATATGTGTCAAAATCTGAAAATCTAACTCTTTGGGGACTTAAATATTTTTATCTCTATCAACTGTAAGTTTTCTGGATAACAATTAAATACTTAATGCATGAAACTACATCAGATACACAATTGTTAAAAATCATTTTTGAAAGTTAATTCAATAAGGAGACCAATTTGGATTTAGATGGAAACAACCATGAAAACTTTTATCCTGGGTTCTAAATTATTTTCAAAACTACATTGTTAGCTACAGTTGCTGATATAATGCTCTGAGTACACCAAGTTTCTCATCTTCCACTTAAGACTGAAATAGTTTCCAATCAGGAACCTTCTGTATGATAGTAACCTTTTTTTAGTTTCTTAAACGGTGTGGTAAAAGAAAAAAAAAAAAAGGCTTTTTTTCTTTTTTTTTTTTTCAAATTTCAGGCTGATGTGAGATTTCACTGGAGACCTGAGAAATTCCCAGGCATTCTATAGTTTTGGCAAGTCTCTGGCTACAACAGGAAAGCCTGAAGAGATGTATAATGCAAAATTTTGCACATTTTCCCTGACAGTGAACAAAGCATTTAAGTAGTCCCTATCATCACAGAATCCATGAAAACAAAAATTAGAAATAATTGAAATTCCTTAAAAAGAAGGAAAAAAAATCAAGCCAAAAACATTTGCATTTGACACATACAAAACCAATCAACTAGCCTTTCATTTTCCTCAGTTGAAATCTTTCTCTGAAATCTTTCTCTGATCTGGGAAAGTTACACAAATGTTTCTTCTGGCAAGTGGAAAAAAGGCAGGGCGGGCAACAGGAATAAGCCCAAAGAAGAAAAAGTCACCATCTTCAGTGAGAGCAGTAGCTTATGCCTGCTAACAGTGTTTCTTGGGAGCTGCAGCTTCTCCCTGCTCTTCCAGCTTCGCAGGCACTAATTTTGTACGCTATGAGTCACAGGGATGAAAAGTGTGGGCACTGCTCTGTAGCAAAGAGCATGCAGTGGAGCCAGGATTTTATTCCTCCTAGGAATTAAACTGGGACGAGGGAAGAGAAAAGCATCCCAAAATTGGAATTTGGAAAGACACAGGCTGTTCATACAGAGGGAAAAAAAGGTGAGAACTGGCAGACAAATTACAGTCAGAAGCTTGAAGATTTAAATCTCTGTGTGAGTGTAGGTGCAAACCACTGCAGTTTTTTGGCTTGGCTTAGAAAAACAGTGAGTTGATGGATGAAAAATCATAACTGAAAAGACAACAAAAAGATATAAACAGCAACAACAACAACAAAAAAAACATCAAAGGAAACCAGAGTGGAAGCAGTCAAGAAGACAAAAAGCAGGGAAAGGAGGTGACTTGGGGGTGGTGCTAGAAATAACTTAGGGGAAGCTAATATAATGGCAACAATTGCTCTCACGGATCCTTTCTCAGGAATCATTTGCCAAAACAAACAACTGGAGATCATTTCTGAGGATTAAAAAAAAAATAAAGGAAATGAGGATACTAGTTCTCTCTCACACATTTGAAGAAAAAAATAGAATGACCAGCAGAGGAAGCCACTTCCCTCAAGAAAGATGTGCAGGTAGAAAGGAAGAAAACAATCTCTAGGTCAAGGAAAGTAACCCACCCAGATCAGCTGAAAGCAGCTCCTTCCTCGAAATACGAGTCAGCGAGCTCAAAAATTTATGGTCATGAAAAGAAATTGGTCAACGCAATCCAGGACACAACTACCACAAAGATACAAGGCATTTTTGCATAACCTTGTCAGCATTAAAAACTTTTCCACCTAGTCAAAATAGCTTGTAGTATTGCCTTGCAGGACAAAGTTTAGCAGCATGCACTTATTTCCAGTAATTCTCTAGCACCTTCTTAATGGTATAAATAGCCTCCTTCAAACTTGTTTAGTCCAATGTTAAGTCCAATGTTATTTGTGTTCAGTATGCTGATACCTGTGATTCCCTGAACAGCCATCCTTAAACAAGGAAATTGTATCATGTAATTGCCTGTATCACCAACAGTTGCTCTGAAATAGTGTAATATTTTAGAAGGGAACTGAATTCTTGTTTAGTCACCCTGAAGGTAAATAGTGAAATAATGAAAGACCTTCATTTTTGAAGTAAAGGTTGACCAAATATTCTGCAATTCTGTAGCAAACAAAAACTTTTAAAAAGGGTATTTCCTTAGTAGGACTGCTTTGTAATACTGATGAATTGATATTTTCTAGACAAAAATAGCCTCTGTTTCTGAGAGAATGAGCAAGAAAGCAATCAACTTCCCTCCCCCACCCCTTTGTTATCCATTTCTAGATCTACAGCCACTGCAAGCACAGCATCTCCTGTACCCTCCTATACCTTCCTGACTCCATACAGGATATCCACTCTAAGGCAGCCTGCTTTCCTAAAACAAAATGTTTCAAGATTCATGTAATTATTTTATCTGTCTATAAAATGCCTTTCTGCAAAACAATGTGCTCTCTCAAAGCCAGGACAATGGCCAGGCCATCTCTTTGGTACCAGAAAAACACACATGCAGAAACCTGCATTTAAGCAAATACCAGACTATGTAAGTGCGGCTGATAAGAGTCTAGAGATACATACATATCCTAAAATTTTGTTTTTCTCTTGATCTGATTCAAATACATGAGAATTCTCTGTTCCCTATTGACAAAACAGGAAATTATAATCCTAAATTTGGTGCTTAAAATTAGGCAGTATGAGTACCCTTGCAGCCATCAAGAAACTACACTATTATTCTTCCAACCAGTTTAAATTGCTCATCTCTTGCAGACTTTTCTGCTTACCCAAGGCCACCCTGTCAACTCTCTTATTAATCTACAGAAGTTCTGCCAGCCACACTGAGCATGGACATTGCCATCTCCAGCAGGGCCTTGCAGGGCAGGCTTATGCAAGTAGCAAGAGCAGCTTCCACACTGGGATAAACTGCAACTAATCACTTCGTGCTCACAGATGGATTATGAGAATTAAATAGTTAAGGCTTTCATAGCATTTTCAACGTATCTATGGCACTACAGCACGGCACAGAACATCGCAGAAATGCCTTTTCCAATAAAAAGCAATCATGCTGCATGTTTACAAGAAGTCCCCACAAGGCATTCCTCTCATCTTCCTACTTTAATGTATTCAGCATCTCCAGTAACACTGCAAGGCAACACCTCCTTTCTGAATTAAAAAAAAAAAAAA
>VZRF01009392.1:854944-886199 GCA_013396875.1 Vireo altiloquus
AAAAAAAAAAAAAGAAAAAAAGCCGGGAGGAATAAGCTGGTTTAGACATCTGCAGTTATACCTACTGCCTCAAACAGTTCCTTCTATCTAAGGTGAGTTATGCTGGATATGGGTGATGAAAAGCCTTTTTAGACAGGCTAAAATAAGTAGCCAAATCAACTGCATTTTACCCTCTCTCTATAATTCAGTAGCATTAAATGTAAGGAAACAGTATCACTCAAAGTACAGTATCACAGACTCACAGAACCACAGATTGGGTAAGATCAGGAGGGACCACAGTGGGTTATCTGGTCCAACTTCCCTGCTCAAGCAGGGCCATCCCAGAGCACATGGCACAGGATTGCATCCGGATGGTTCTTGACTATCTCCAGTGTGGGAGACTCCACAACCTCTCTGGGCAACCTGTTCCAGTGTTCAGTCACCTGCACAGTACAGAAATTGTTCCTCATGTTCAGGTGGAACTTCCTGGGTATCAGTTGCTGCCCACTGCCTCTTGTCCTATTGCTTGGCAGCACTGCGCAGCACTGGCTCCATCCTCTTAACACTCACCCATGAGATACTCAGAAGATTAGTGTATTCTCTTCATCTATTTGAAAGGAGGTTTTGAGAGATTACCTAAGATCTGTGAGTCTATCAAAAATACAAAGTCTTAAAATCACTATCCA
This sequence comes from Vireo altiloquus, assembly GCA_013396875.1. Lineage (NCBI taxonomy): Eukaryota > Metazoa > Chordata > Aves > Passeriformes > Vireonidae > Vireo > Vireo altiloquus. The sequence goes on from VZRF01009392.1 coordinate 855,610, forward strand.
TTAACCACAAGGACAAAACAATTAACACTGCTGGAAGGAGCAGGAATACAGATTCGGCTTTTCTAGTTTGCTTAACTAGTAAATACATCTTCTTAATGTCACGTCATTTTGCACAAGTAGATACAAAAACATTTTTAAAAATAATCCTTTGTATTGAGATATTAAAAACATATCAAGCAGACAATACAAATCGTGGCTAGGAAACACCCTTCTGTCAAAAGAAAAAGAAACCAACCAGTTTATTCTGACAGTTTCTGCGGATCTTAGATATCAAAGTCTTTTTATAAAACACTGACAGTCATCAAGTGGATGTTTGTCAAAGTACATTTTCCAGATGTCTAAATAAAACTGGTTTACTTTGATGAGTTTTATACTGATAGCTAAAGGTAGAATACAGGCATTGCTTCTATTTGCAGCTCTTTACTTCAATGGCTTGCAAATTTGCTTTAATGCTCCATCTATTTTTGTTGTGTTTTTTGACAATCAATTATTAAAAACATCATAAAATGCTGAAATCCCTCACTGTATATGTTAGAAAAAAACTCCAAAACTCTCCTCTGGCTTGCACATTTACAGCAGCAGAAGTAGCAGTTGTGAGGACAGGATGGCACGACGTTGGTCACAGCACAGGACAAACTCCAGGGCATGTAACGAAGAGCTTAACCCCATTGCTCAGAAATACAGGGAAGCCCTGGCACTAATTTCAACAGCAGCAGGATCAGCCCCTCTGAGAAAGGCTTTGATCAAGACAATCAGCAGCCTCATTCCCCACAGCCCCAGGTGCTGAGGGGCAGGGAGCTGACCTGCACACCTGCACGGACACTCGTGTGCTTCCTGCACATGTTTTGGGAGCACAGAACATCTCCACACATTCCATGGAAGTCCCTCATGTCTGCCTTCTTTAATTCCATTTGGTCTGGAGGCAAGTTTTGGCCTGCAAGGCTTTTTTTTCAATTCACAGTATATATTATGAAAATTAACCTTCTTCTGACAACTTTTCTTCTTTTCAGTGGTTCACAAGTTCTTTTCTTACACAGATTAAATAAAACACAACATTTATTTTAAAACTTAGTGAAAAACATTGCTGTGCAAAGTAAATCTACTTACAAAGGTATCAAACTGTATCATCAATAGTTACATCTCACAAGCTAATCCAAATAGTTTTAAAAAGAGGGTTACTGTGCCCAGCATTTTTTATAAATATTTATCTCAGTTTACATAAACCAGGATTTAGGGAATGGAAAAAAGCAAAGCCATCTCCATGTGGTGACATTTTTACTCTGTTTTCTCTGTATTTATAATTTAACTGATGAGGATAAATTGACTTATTCTTCATTAGTAGCCAGTCAGAAAAAAAAAATAACTTGGCTGCTAAGTACAGGCTGAAGCATAAATAACCCTGCAAAATGCCTGAGGAAATTAACTGAGTGAGCTGAGCTAAAAACAAGGGACTAGAAAGAATTCCTTATCTGTAAGGAGAGCATGAAATAACTGTGTGTGTGTGTGTGTGTGTGTGTTGATGGGAACCACAGCAAGGCCCTATGGACGCCGGCATCACTCACACACACCACAGAGGCTCCTTCTTGCCCAGCAAGAATTTCTTTGCACCCTGATGTCACAGCCAGTTCCTAATCCGTGCTGCACTTCCCAGAGACATGCTTGCAGAGCACTGCAGTGATGGGGCATTTTATCGAAATACCATTCTTAAACAGACAAAAGTGGCCTTATTCTAGGCAAGCCACCAAGGACCTCTAAAGCTGCAACTCCTGTGCTGCTGTGGCTGGAGAGCCGCCCCAGCTCCGCCCTACCCAGAGAACAGAGGGGGACAGTAAAACACATCCATGGATGCACAGAGAAGAGGAGGATGTCCATAAAGGCATATATACAACTGCAGAAGTTCACGTGTAGGGGACTACATGTGCATTTCAAACACTGGGAGAGCTTTCCCCAAGTCACATGCACTTTGAAAAGCATTACTGGCAAATCGAGCTGTTTCATGAATACTCAAGTCCCAGAGAATCATAAAAGCCAACTTCAAGTAGTTTTTTTCTTAAGCAAAACCAGAGAAGAACAACCTTCTAATTCAATCACAGTTAGTTTATGAGATATGAATTTACAGAATTAAGTAATTTTTGGTCTTTGTCCTACTGGTGTAACACTTGCACTAGGAAATTAGGCAATTTTAAAGCTACAAAGAAGTATTTTAGCTGAAGAGCTGTAAAACTGAGTGTCAAAAAAGGTGTTGTTAAGATTCATTTTTAATCAGATATAAATTTAACAAAAAAATTACTTTATTTTCATTTGGCACAGGATCCAGTCTGCAGCAGTCAGTTATCTCTGTCGCCTGGAAGGAACTCTGGGTAAGTCACAGGAAAAAGGTGGGAGCATTGTCATGGTTTCCTGATGGCCAGAACACTGCAGTATTGTTTTGCTTTGCTTTTTTCCTTTTTTTTTTTTTTATTATTTTTTTTAAAAGAAGGGGTTATCGCATCATGTCATAATTATTTCTGCAACATCCTCTTTCCACACAGGATCTGATGCACTATTTATTGACTTTGTAAACTGCATCAATACATACGTGCAACTCAGTACTCTTAAATCTAAAAACAAAGTCTAATCACCCAGTAATGTGGCTTTTACAAGATACTTCTTGCACAGCTTTGTCTGCTATTCCACTAAAAATTCTATTTTACGAAGTTTTTTGGTTTTTTTTAAGCAGTATCCTAAAGTTACAACTATTTCACTTTTTGTCAAGAGCATTATTATCTCAGTTTTACTGAAGCACAGAATTCTATCATTTACCTATAAAAGAGCTGAGGTATTTATCAGTAAATTAAATGTCTCCTGAAGAGGTCCAGGAGACCATGCAAGAAGAAAGCTAACAGGCATATTGGCTTTATATAAGCTCTGAGCAGAGACACACATTGCCACACACTAAACCTGAAAAGACGGGGAAGGAATAGGAAGTACATGTTATATACAATTAATGTGAGTCGTGCTGGCTGTTTCTCTCCCCTAATACTTGTAGAGGACATATAAAGCTAAAAATTAGTATAGTACTTTAAGGCACATTTTCTTTTAACAGTGTCAATGAAATTTTGTCTCATGCTCTAGGGGTTAACTAAGCTTTGTTTTTTTGGGTTTTTTTTAAGAACTGAAGCATGGGAGAATCCATGTGATTCAATAGAATTTCAATATTTTACTGTTGAATTGCAATCTGTGATGAGGACTGCTGCTCTGAGTAGGGGAGAGATCCAACACTTAAGGAGTATAACAGATCCAACATTCGACATATTCCTTTAACGTGTGAAAAACTGCCTTGTTAGCGAGAACAGATTCAATATTTCAGTGCAGTATGAACATTATGGCAAAGATATTTAAATCTGACTGCTGAAACTTACAACTAAGTCTGAATTAGACATTTCAAATTAAATTAGCCAGATTTAAGAAAAAGAAAAAACCTCAACAAAAAATCAACCAAACAAAAACTCAAATATAAACACAACAGAGGACTAACAAAACCAATTAACATGATTCAGAGGTGGCCTAGAGAAGGAGGGTAAAGACCAAGAGGCATGTAGTGTAACAGATCTTCAAACATGATCAGCAGGCTGAAGGTTTAAGTAGTGATGCCTGAGAGAGACCATTGGAATACAATTTCTATTAAAGTTTCCTCCTGCTTTTTCTTCATCACTCTTGATTGTTTAAAGAGGGATCATAGCAGAATTACAGGGCTGATTCTATGTCATTCTCCCTTATAATCTGTCATCCAGTCCTAATGGAGGAAGCTGAATTTAAAATGCTCCTGTGTGGCAGGTGCCTTTCTTGTTTCTGTTGGTCTGCTATGTATTCCCTAATTAATCTGCCCAGTGTAGCATCAGCATTTATCAACTCTTATCGACACAGCCTAAGACAAGCTTGTTTAATAAAATTACACACCCAGAATTTTCTTCAGTTCTTTTTATGTTTTAGGAGTCTAATTCCAAAACTAACAAAACATCATTTATTGTCACAGGAATGATTTTACTGCATATTCCCTATGTTCAAATGCACAGGTGTTGTTCTACCTGGGGAATGCTGAGTGCTGATTAGTGATGAGGCTGGTTTATCATGATATTTATGGGTTTACTCTAATAATTATGAGATTAAAACCACTCTCAGGAGAGGAAAACCTCCTGTGGGAATGGAGAGTAGGAATAGTCCACCATAGGGAAAAGGGTTAAGCACGAGAAAAAGAGCTTGGACTAGCATTTCTATGTAGTGTTATTTTAAACACACACACTAATAAATACTAATAGACTGTAGAAAACATGTGGCATGTGTGATGGAATTATATTTATTATTTGAATGAACTTCAGTCCGCATGCAATTTATGTGAACATAAATAAATGTTTGCTGAAATTACTATGGCAGGAGAGCTATTTTCTGGATCATCCTCCTGAACTATTAAGCCAAAGCAAACTTGTAGATAGGATGAAAATGTCTAGATTGTATTGTTCAGTGTAGCAAATAACTGCCTGTAACTGAGTCATATTAAGCTTTTGGTACTTTTATTCTTGGTCTCTAAGGCCAAAAGGATCAAGGCAGCATCTCAATCAACAAGTAATGGCCAACATTGTTTTCAACCACATGAAAATAAAAGTGGTCAGGAATCACTTCTTTTTCCCTCCATCAGCAGTTTTGCCCCAAATACTGCACAGGTTACATCACACTCACATAGGAATTCTCTGCTATCACAGCACACAGAGATTTCTATACAAAGATAAATGGTTCTTGGGCTGTGTAAATCAGCTTTCCATTTCTTTCATGCTATCACTTAAAATTATGGAGGTGGAGAAGTGGAGGTGGCTTAAAACTTTCCATTCCAAGTGAAGTCTCATTGGCATCAGGGAGTTTCAAGTCTGAACTGTGCAGAGTTCAACAGAAAATGCAGACAAGATAACCAAATTCAGATAATATACCCGAAATGTAGAGAATATAACCAAAGTCTGTGTGTGTGGAGACCTTTTAGAGAGTTGCAGCAACATTAAACAAATACAAACAATTATCAGATGCAGGGCTTTGCCAGCCAGTCAGGCTGTTACGGTCATGGAGGGGACACTGGCACAGGGAGCGATGTGGAATGAATTGCCTCTGATACTGTGTTACACTTTATGAAAGAACAAATCTGTGAACCAAATCCAAAGGAAAATGGGAGAATAGAGACAAGTCTAGGTTGCAAAATCCTCAGCAAAGGCAAGAGATGACACCACTGAAAAAAGGAAGACTTTTTATTCTGTGGCAGCAAAAGAAGCCTAGTAAGAGGTGGACACCTGTTATTTTCTGTCCTCCTCTCTTTTCTTTTCTTTTTTTTTTTTTTTTTTAATGGGATGAACATTTTTTGCAGTCTGAATCCCAAGATGAAGATTATAGGAGATATTCTGACTGTTGCATTCATAGTACAGGTGAATAGTTGTGCAAGTTCCCAGGATCTAACTTTCAGCCGGGTAAAGCTGTTCCTTGTGAAATTTGTTCTCTTTACCATGAGAAATTCCCGTGGGAATTCAAAGAAATTTAAACTCTATCAGAAAATAGGAGGAAGACAAAAGTCCTCAACCATTCTTTTTTCATTTCCAGAACTCCCAAAATATCTAAATTTGAAATATTTTTAAAGCCAAAGCAGAGCCAAAGACATTCAGTTTGGAAACCACTATGTTGTCAAGGGGAAAAGGAAATGAAACACAGTAAGGGAAGGGGATGCAGAAAGACAACAAGGTTAAGTACAGGACCTATCAATCACAAGCTAGCACTGGAGCATCCTGTGCATTGACAGCTCCTAAAGACATCAGCTTTTCTGAACCAAAGGTGAGAGAAACCAAGGAAGGATAAAAAAAAACAAAAGAGAAAAATAAATAGAGAGGGAAAGAGAGTTCTCAAATTCCAGGCACTTTGCTTCCAAAAAGACATAAAGCGGATATGGATGAATAATGTACTACAAAAACTGAGAAAGCAAAGAGCTTTTATGGCCAGATATCAAGCAACATATGTGGCAAATTGGTCACACATGAGGAAGTCCTTCAAAACTAACGCAGTTCTCAGATTTATTCCAGTAGTAAATTCTGACCCCTGCTATTTTTAGCTCTCTGCTGTTTGCTGTTCTAGCAACAATGTGCCCGTAGTTCTGGCAGCAATTCACACTGAAAATACTCCCTACATTAAGAATCATGTCAGAATTACTGAGCACAGTGGAAACATCATGCCTAATGCTGCCTTGTTACACTTGTGGCACTCTTGCTGTTTGTGTGGAGGGTTGGAGTGGACATATAGTGCACAGGCATATTCTTAAAGAAGAAATGCAAACCCCCTGCATTTCACACAGTCTGGAAAGCCTAGCAAAACCTAGTATGTGAGGATGTGGCATTTCTTTGATCTGACCACGCAACCAGAAAGTCTGACATGTTTGAGCCTGTGTTGTCTCCTGCCTTAATGAGGGAGATTGGTCCTGTACTCCACAGTCCCCTGGCTCTGAGCTTCTAAGTACCACTCTGCCTTTCCTCTTCTACTTCCCTTCTTCCATCCAAACCATCTCAGGGGATTAAAAGATGAAATCTCTCAGAGCTGTCATGCAAAGGGCACACGGACACTGCTAAAATGTTTTTATGCTAAATAAATAAAAATGTATTGTCAGCAGTGGATTTTTAATTTTTCTTTCCCTCGCAAATATTTTCAGAGTCACTTTCTGGTACATGAGTAGTCTACTAGAAGGATCCTGCTAAAGTCACTGCCTTTGGGAAGAGGTACTACACAGCACCCAACTGCAGCAAAGCTGAAGCCTGCCCTCAGCTATACGACCTCCACCTTGCATATCTGCCCATACAGTTTTGTGTATGACTCCCTCTCCACTGGTGTGTGAGACAAAATTAACTCCTCTTCCTTTACTATTAGGCCTTTCACATAGTTCTCTGCACTCTAGTCCATTCCTATGGGGCTTCATAAGAGAAAAATACGTGACCTCTTGTTACTGCAATAAATCCTTCTCAGCAGGTCTGACTTTAGCCTTTTAAAGCTCCTCTATCTGATCATGTCATCAAGCCTCTTCCTTATCAGTCTGTTTCATACAACAACGCACCTCTTCCCAGGCTCACTTCTGCGCCCGGCCACTTAGAGCCTTCCTTTCCTCTTTTGAGTTGTGCCAATGACCAGGAAGGGAAGCTGGCAAGTGAGCATGCAACCACCACAAAGCAGGAAGAAAGCAACAATGGAGATGAAATCCACCCATCCAGCTAAGTTACAAAACCATATTGTTAACCATCCTGCCTCCCTGACCCCATTTAAGTTTCCTCAGGAGGAAAGAACAAACTGTTTCCATCCCTGGTGGGGAAGGAAGAGAGAAATATCATTGTTGCTCTGACACTTGGGAAGTACTCACATACAATGGTAATGAGTATTAATACAAGATCCTAGGCAGGCAGATTAAGATGTTCTTCAAAAATTGTTCCACTGTAAGAGAGTGATATGCTAGCCCACCAATGAGCTCTGATCAGGGGCACAAGAGTAGTTAGATGGGCTGAAGGAAGAAGCATGTAATTCATATGTTAAAGTTTCACTGCCAGCATTGAGAGCTTTACTCCTTCCATTCATCCAGTCATTCAATTTATTTCTTAAAATTTCATGCAATGAAGAAGGCTTGCATGCTTGTGCTAGCTTGTGACACCCTAAAAAACAAAACTGCAAAGGCTTTTCTGACATGCCAGCCTGTGAGAGCACTGACATGTGAGAAAGTGTTCAGTCTATAGATGCTCTTTCTGAGTTTCTATGCAGATTTCACTCACTATCTTTGAGAATTTAAACAGATAATGTCTGGCAGTTCAAATCAGGCATCCAGACCTTTTTTGCCTTTTTTCTGTGTCTGTGTGTGTGTGTGCGGGTGATGATGATGATTTTAAGTCTTTGTTTAGTATTTTTATCAATTAGCAAACAAACTTGGGAGCTATAGTTGGAGCTAAAGAAGTTAATGGATTTCTGTTGAGGTCTCTAAGTCTGCATATTAGGATAGAAGTAGAAGACAATGAACTTATTTATTTATAATCTACTACAATGGAGGTAGTGTTTAAAATATGACAATGAAGCCACAGAGTGCATCAGTTTTCATTTTTGTATATGAAGACACCTACAAATTCTAAGCAGAAGATGTGCTAGCATCTGTAAGACAAATAAAGGCTTCCAACAGGGTGTTTTTCTTCCTAGTTTCCTTTTATGAAACCCTTATCAGTAGTCCTGCCAACCAGTCAACCAGTCCCAGAAAATCCCTCCAAGAAATCCACCACAAACAGAAGAAAGAAAAAAAAAAAGTATTCTGATATTTTCACTGCCAGGTAGAACACACCACCCAAATTTGAACAATACACAATAAATGGTGCTAGGTATAGCAGATATTTTTTTTAAATCCTCTATTTATAACACTACTGGCAAGGGATTCTGGTGTCTTGGTTTTTTATATAAAGCTGGCAGTATTATTTTTAACTAAAATTTCAAATAATAATCCTAGACAAAATCAAATGGGGACTGTGGATGAAAAAGCAACAACAGAATTTTCTAGGGGTTTGACTTGTGTATTTTCAAATGCTCTACACTTTTCTAAGTGATACTGGACTCAACTATGAGAAATTCACAGGACCTGGACCCATATTTTTTATAGAAAATTTATTCAGTTGCTCCTTTTGACAATATTATCTTGTTGAGAACACACAACTTATATTCTTCTGGTAAGAGAACTGCCACTTTTTGGCTGCAGATAATCCTAGAAGTTTACAATATTTTGCTTTCTTTTCTTACATACTGAGGGGCAGAAAACGATCTTGCAGTATCATCTGCTTTTACAGCTACTTACATCTGTAAGATACCAGACATATTTGTAGAGTCTGTCCTTCACCTTCTCTTCTCTATATTATATCTCACAGAAAATTGTCAAGGAATATATTTCAAGTTATTTATCAGTTATGGCCTTTGCATAAACATGATGGTTACAGGCCAGTTGTGCACACTTGTAGTAGATTTTGTTGATGAAAAAACAAGTTACTGTATTGATCATCACTAGGTGACCCTTCTTAACACTTCTGTTAAGTCCAGAGGAATAGTTTTCTATGACGAATAAGAAAAGAGATTTATTTAAAGCAATCCTTATTATTAGAGGATCAAAGCTGACTCTTCTAAATAGCATCTATTAACTATCTTTCCTCTTTACTGACTTACAAAAATAAGAGCCTCCAGAATGTTCTAAACCCTCTTCTAAAGATGTTACTTTGCCAGTATTTTCCTTACTCTGCTTGCTGGCCACAGTACTATTGAGTTTGAATCTGTTTTTTCATGGTGTTCCCAGGAACAGAGCAAGAGGGTTTATGCCAATCTGTCTTTTCCTGATCTCTCTTTCCAGGCAGTCTGGCCAAGCAACACAGAAGAGATGGCACCATATCTTTATGTTTGTGCCCATATACCCAGGACAATCATCTTTAGGGTCTGCTTTAGTTTTCAGAGCTTTGCTGGCATTCCTGTAAGTGAAATTACTCTGGCTAGTATATACACCTATTATGTGTGATGCCTAAAGTTCTAAAATGTGCTCATTTACTAAACTGACAGTGTAAATGGCTTCCAAAGAAACAAACAAACAAACAAAAAAAAAAAAAACAAAAACAAAAAAGGAAACTGAACAGCTATTTTGGTGTTTCATCTTTGTTCACAGTTTGCAAATAAAAGCCTAGAGTCGTTGCTACTATAAAAGCAAACAGACTGTTGAGTAAATATTTTGTGTTTTCCACTTTCTTTTTCAGTGCGTATTCTTGATTACTAAGTAGTATCAGTTGTGTGGGCACAAATATTACCTATTGGTGAAGCACTTAGTCTTGATGGCATTATCTTTTTGCCCTTCCCTCTTTCCTATTTTTTTCTCTCCACTTAAGCAGCTTTTCTCCTCTGAAGATCACCAGATAGCAATCCACTCACATAAGCACAGTCAAAAGATGCCCTAGATAAAAGATTTGGGTTATGATTCATGTGCAATGAACATACTATTGAGGGCATTCTTCACTGAGACCATTGTATTGCATATTCATTTGCAAGACAGGTATATGATGAATATGACAATTGTCAGAATCATACCGAAAGAGGTTTCTTATTTACCCATCATTCAAAACAAAAAAGTCTATAAAAAAATTAACATCAAAGTTAGAAAACTCAGAATTGTGAATATATTGGTTTGTTGGGTGCTGCTCCAGAAAGGCTAAGAAATGATTGGGAGAAGTACAATATTCATTACTGAACTTCACTGGTAAAACCATAGCACCATATTATTAACAATCTCTCAAGAGCCAGAGAAGAAGAGGAGTTGAGCCAGAACATGGAAATGAGGAGGTCTAGGTCTGGGTCTGAAAGCAAGCTGGGAAAGAAACAGTACTGCTTAACAAATGAAAGACAACCAGCATGGTTCATATGAAAAGGGACATGGATGGGCCAGACATATTTTGAACAGCTGAATTGCAAAATGGGTGAGATGTGAACAAATGAATCTTCTGGTCATGGCCACATTGGCTCCAATGTCCATTCAGCTTTAATATGGTCTGTGGTGGAGAACAGCAAGTTACAGGTACTGCTTCAGTCTCTCTGGCACAAGAGCCAAACTACTGACAGGAAGGGCAGGAAGCAGGTAATTATTTATTATTATTTCATTCACATGTACAAATGGTTTGCCAGTGCAATGCAGGAGAGGAAATGTAATGGTGACATTTCAGCCAGGCACTCTAAGTAAGGGTTAATCTAAGTCTGCATTCAGTCACATAACTTATTAAAACACAGTACAAGACACATGATTATTAAAGTGTTTATTGAGTCTGCATTAGAACTGCAGGAATTATTTATGTAAGAAATAGAAGTCTTATAGATCTAGACTATAAAGTACCAATTGGGTAAGAGAATATATGTATTTAAATTAAAGATTGCAACTATAATTTTGGACTTTCTTTTTCATTAAAAAGGCAAAATAACATCTTTGCTCTGCAAATAAATTCTTATAAATCAAGAATCGGTCCAAGTGATTCCATAAATCACCTTGGGATGACATGCTGTAGCAATAACCAGAAACTAAGGGAATGTCACAGAGACAGAAAAGTCACTAGAGTTTTAACTCACAAGCAGAATTTTAACAAGGAGATTGTAAAATTCATCAGTACCTCTTTCTAGACTACAGACAGCTAATTGGATCTGTGGTACAGTTTTTCAGGGCTTGCATTATTATTATTATTATTACTATTACTACTATTATACAATTACACTGTGATATGAAACTACAATGTTTTCAAAATATAATAACAAGGATGTAAAATATATATTGATGAAGATGTACTAGTAAGCCTTCAACATTTAATTACTGACACTTCATTTAAAAATCTCTACAGTCCAAAGAGGCACAGAGTTAATGGCACAGACTGATGGCTAAAAGTACAACCTCAAACCCGAGGATTTTTAAACTAGACTAAGCACAGAAGTTAATGATTTCTCCAAATTTTTTTTGAATCATGTCTCAAGAATACACAGCTCATTGTCCCTTTCCCTTTTAAAGGCATCTAGATTTCACAGCATGCTAGCCATGGCTCCTACTTGTAGAAGCAGAACATCCAGAAGTAAGATAAGAAGTAATACTCAGAAAACTTCAAGGACAGTTTAGACAGTAAAAGTGTGATGAAAATAAAGATGTTTAGGTATTAGGTTTTTTTTAACAGAAACCATGTTATGGTACTCAACATAGAGTAGATTGAAGAACAGCACAATAATTATGAAACTATTATATGAAATAGTAGTGCAAGATTTTTTGACAATTTTAATAGAAATTAGTAGTCCATGATTGAAAAAAAACCATAAATATAGATATTTCATAGAGTCATAAAAAGGATTGGGTTGGAAGGTTTCAACCCCCTATAAAAGGCAGAAGCAACTTTCACTAGACCAGGTTGCTCACAGCCCCATCCAGCCTGGCCTTGGACACTTCCAGGGATTGGGCATCCACAACCTCTCCAAATGGTGCCTTCAGCACATCACCACCCTCACAGGGAACTTCTTCATCATACCTAATCTAAATCTGCCCTCTTTCAGTTTAAAGCCATTCTCCCTTGTCTTATCACTACATACCCTTGTAAAGAGTCCCTCTCCAGCTCTCTTGCAGGCCCACTTTGGCTACTGAAAGTCTGCAATAAGGTCAGAACCTTCTCTTCTCAGGCTGAAAAACCTCAATGCTCTCAGTCTTTCCTCAGCCTTTCCTATTTAAACTTATCACAGAAGCACCAGGTTGGAAGAGACTTTCAAGATCACTGAGTCCAACCTCATGCCCTAACACCACCATGGCACTGAATGCCACATCCAATCTTTTTTTCTCAGCCTTTCCCTTCCTGTTTAAAAGAGATCAAGCCGTAACATTGTGGGAATTGCATTTGAGAAAGAAGTAATGCCAAAAAAAGTCTAGACACTAAAAATTTATGAATACTGAACTAAACATTATCAATTACCCCACACAAGGCTATGTATAGTGATGATAGTAACAGAAATATTTAAGAGTATTCTAAAATGAGAACTTAGAAAGGGACTATGACAGGTATAAAACTTTACTTGAAATTTGGTACTTGATTTCAGAAAAGAAGCCCATCCAAACTCTGATCAACCAAGGCCAGCTAATGAAAAGTGAAAATATTAAGCTCTGAAAATACACAATTGTTCAGACATGTAACATGTATTTTTATGCTTTTATATTGTATCTATTTCATTAGCTGTATTCCAACATAATAAGCTTTGCAGTGCTTTTTTTTGATTATGTAAGCTCCTTCAGATCCCCAGCAGCATCATTTAAATTTAACCATTTTTTGTCACTAAAGAGAATTTGGCCTAATTTATATTGGTAGTTGATTATAATTAACACAACACAGCATAGTTAACATGACATTGGCAGTGATGTTAGTCCCAAAGATTTACTCAAAAACAGAACACAATTCATGAATGACAGATAGGATTTTCTAAGACATTTGTCGTGTTTTATTGTTTTTCTGTTGTGAATCACTTCACTTAAAATATGCAAGATGTCTAATGGAAGAACAACTTTACAGGCAAAAATATAACCAGACTGGGGAGAGAGTTGTGACGTACTCTGTAAGACACAGTGCATGTTCCCAGTATGAGGAACAACTTGGGGACACAACATGATAGAGGAGAGAAGAGGGCACCAAAGGAGAGATGAAGCAAGAGAGCTTGCAAAAACTGAACATTAACTGAAGGCACCATTTGGAGCGACTTCAAAGCAAGTCTATGAGACTCTGCAGACATCACCATCTGTCACATACTTCTAAAGATTTGAACTCTCAAGGGGCTACTTCCTGCAAGACATGTACATCTTCACAGAAGAGATTAGAGATACATCATGAACTATCTCATCCTGACTATTTATCATGATAAACCTGCCAAGTGCATTAAATTTGCATAAAAGGATGTGGTCACCTTTAATAAGCCACCTATTTCTCGATTTCTCAGTGACAAAAACTGAATTGAAACACATTTAGCAGGAGTGCTGCAACTAATCATTGAGCAGGCAATCTTTCACAGAACTGCCACACTATGATCTAGCTCCAAGACTTTGTAAATGTGCTTTTTCATTCATAGTGTAAGTTTAAGTTGCTAGGTATTACAACATAGTGCACCTCTCTAAACGAATGAGAAATGCCAATTTAAACTTGTAAAACAATAAATCTCTCTTACAATGTCACTTAAAAGGAAAAATCCACAGCACTGGTATTTTGAATGATAATCAGAGGAGGAATCATCTGTATTCATTGCAGTTCCCTGTATCAGCAATGTAGGTTCTTGGTGGAACTTCCACAAATTTCAGTTTTTTTAAAGTTTTTCTGCTGACATATCTAACAATTTCATGTGTACTTGTGACAAGACCCAAAGGGAAATCCTGAAGGGTATTCAAAACTTTGCAACCTAGTTAACATATGTTGATAAATAATATATTAGCTTTCCATGAGTTACTACTTCAGTATAGTTTTTTAGATATATCCTAAGCAAGTTTAAAACGTAGCTCATCAAGGTAAGACTACAAGTAAATTAATTGTGTCATCTTTGCTAGAGGTTATTATCCAGTCTTGAACTTTCATGTCAGGTCACAAGAAATTTCAAAATGTCCTTTTAAAGACACTATATGCTACACCAGGAAACCCTCTAGCTCTTATTGTTCTCTTTGGGTTAGTAATGTCTATAAAAGTGGTATTTAAACATTTGCCTGTTCATGGTCACTCAGACTAGTATATTTGCTGGAAAGTCACTTCTGAAAACCTTTCCCTTCCTAAAGCTAACACTATTTACTGTACCATTCTCCCATTTCCCTGAATCCAAAAGTAAAGAAGAGAAAATTCTGGTAAAACTCACTAAGGGAAGCACCTTGAATGCACCTGTTCTCTGAAAGCATTCATCCTTTTTCCTTCCTCTTCCCCAAAGTGACATGGTTTCACATTAATTCTTTCTAGATGTTGTGTTCAGAGTCTTCAGTGAAATCAGCAAGTCACAGACAAAATCCCAAATATCTTTTACAAGAGTATTTCTGCAGCACGGAAGGGACTTGTCCTCAGCAGAGGGATCAAGCCATGGTACTGCACTCTTCTTTCCACCAGCCACTATGAATAGGACTTACAGTCTTCCTCCAAAATGCCAGTAATACTCTAGTTTGTCAACCTGGATTACAAGATCTCCCACTTCTAGCGATTGGTCCTGGTGAGAATAGGATACATCTCCTTACTGGTGGCTGACTGGAGCCCTTCCTGCAGCTCTGGCTGTGGGTGCTGAGGATTCCAGACGCTGCACATGCAGCCGTGTGGAGCCTGTGGCCGGCAGCGCTGCCCTACTGCAGGCTGCCCTCTGCCAGCACCTCATTAACGTCAGCAGCCCACACCATTCTGCAGCTTAGGAACCAAATGTACTGGCTGAAGGAAGAGAAACGCAGAAGGGTGTATTTAGGAAGCATCAAGAGTCTGCGGGCACAGATGTTTTAGCCCCAACACAAGAGTTGCCTCCTTCAGGCAGAGATGCTGCCTTCGAGGTGCAGGGGCGTCCTGTGGAAAACCTGACTGCATTCCCACTCAGGCCTTTGCTTAACTAACCTCTGAAAGAGCCCAGTAGCTGCATTGCCTGTTGTACATAGGTCAGCCTCCACATATTTACAGTCTGCTAGGCACTGTGGTGACAGAGCATCTCAGAGGCTGCAACCCCCTATCCTGCACCCCGCTCTCTCCACACACTCCAGAGGAGCACAGGAGAGCAGAACAGATTTAGCAGAGTCTGTGGAAACAGCCTGGGCCCCTGCTCTAATAGCCTCCTTCCCAGTGCAAAGGCAAGCTAATAACCAAACACAGAGTCCTTTGATGAGGGTGTGGACAGGGGTGTATTTGACAGCAAGAAAACTTTGTGCGATCACCTACCACTGAAGATGCAGCAAGGTTGCACCTCCAGTGCATAGCATATAGACAGGAGATAAATGCAAGGGTGAAGCATTTTCTGCAAGAAGCCATGAGAAAACTGAAGAATATTATCTTTGGGAAGAACTTGGTAAAGTCTTTCCATCACCACAATAAATAGACAAACGCATGTTCACCACAGTCATCGCCTTCCTAGCGATTCCTGTGCAATTACATGGTGGGGGTCCCAGCTTTCCAGCCCAAATCACTTCTCCTTCCAACTGTTTGTATTGTGAGAGCTTTCTTTAATGGATTCATGCTCAAAGCCTAAAAGCCAAGCAGCCATACACACTTCGATATTTGAAAGCATAAATAAAAATCTTAATAGATTCCAGATGTTTCATTTCCCCCAGCCCTTGTCAGTGATTGAGTTGGTGCTGATGTAGATGATTTTTTAAGATCAGTGGTCAGTTTGATGCTGAAAAAGGTTTAGATGTCTGGGAATTTCAAATGCAATTCCTAGAAATAAATAAATCATTAAGTACAACTGTGAATGCAAGCGGCTGTTATTTTGTAAACTTATTTTATGGCCTGAAATGCACCCACAGGTTTTAAATACCACTGAGTGTGAAACAGACAGTAACATTTTGTCAAGATATATAAAACCTTGTAGATATAATTATTTCAATCTCATTTTCTTAGCAAAAGAACTCAAGAGTTCATACAAATAACAAACTGAAGGAATCCATACTTTATATGGTGCTGGTGATATTGAAGCTAATGAAGAACTTGCTATTCATTTGAGCAGAGCTCAGATTTGCTAGCTGCATCCATTTTTCACTTATCAAATCAGCAAGTTACCATTTACCATACTAAGTAAATAAAGCACTATACAGAAAGCATGTCTACAAAAACAAGCTGCTGGGCCCAGTATGTCACATCATGCTGCCACACACAAGTTTGCAAGTGCAGCGAGCAGCTCTGTTCTCTCATTCTTACTTTTAATAGGAGAACTCCTTCGTCTCCTAAATGGAAACAAACGGGGTGGTGAGGGAAGTGGGGTGGGGAGGAGAGGGAGGTTGAAGCTCATATTTAGCTTGTACAGATCCATGATGTGTGCACTTGACGTCATAAAAATGCTGTAAGTCTGCCAGGTCAGCAGCCACAAACCCCAAATGCTGCCAGTTGCAGACTGAGCAGACACTAAAAGGCTATGAATTTTATTTTATCATCTTTCACCTTCCCGGTAAAGCAGTAGAAGCTACCAGCTGCCGGAGAAGAACATTGGAAAATATTAACTATAGATATCCAGGGTTTGGTTTTGAGCAGTATTAGAATAACCTCAATGACAAATCTTGCAAAATTTGTTTTTTATTAATACAGCTAACAGTGTAGGCTTTGTAGTCCACTTCCAAGGAGTGCCAATAAGCTCAGCTAAATTATGTACTTTGTACAGCCTGCCAGATCTACCTACAGTTCTGCTAATTTATGGGCCATACATTTCTCTCCAGCTAAATTTCTGATTGAGAAAAACTTCACTCAGTTTCTGGTTTTTGTTTTGCTATACAATACTCCTTAAAAACAAGTGCTGCTTGTCTTTAATCATGTTTCCTATTCTACCTTTCACATTTTGTGAAATTTTAAATGCAACCATAATATAAGCCCCTGAACACGCAGTTTTATCACAGAGCCAGCTATGGCCAACACTGAAAAGCTGAATGTTTCTAGTCTTTTTGGAAAATCCATTAGAACATGCAGGTTCCACAAAAACAAGTTTTTGCTGTACCAGCTTCTGCACCTTGTTCCAGCACCTTCATATACAGGACCAAATGCTCATTTTGTTGACTTAAACAAGGAATCTTTCCATGGGATGATGAGCTGCAGTGACAATCAAACTGAAGCAAACCTAGGAAGCTTGTAATAGAGAAAAAGAATACATTTTTAATTTTTTTTTTTATCACAACAGCACCACTGGCCTACAAATTATGTTATTTGCAATTGTGCATCTGTGTGCCATCAATCTCCAAGGAAGGGAAAGACTGCTGGGCTGAGCTCTCAATTTATGTTTCTCAGTTGACTCTTATAATCACACACAGTGTTCTCAACCTTAGTGCAGCTATTCTGGTAACAAAATTTGCACACCAGGTGGGTTTAACCAAGTTCCCATAGTCCTAATAGTTTCATATACTTCCTTACAATAATCTTGAAAATTATATAGGCAATTGTGTCTCTAAAAAGCCACCTTCAGCAAAATTGGGAGAGTTCTTTCCTCTCAACAGGAAAAAAAATTAATAAAGTAGCTAGTATATGCCCATAAAAGTGGTGAGAAAAAATGCTATTTAAAAAATTCACCCTTTTTTGATGCTGCCTTTAAATGTGGCATTAAACAAAGCTAAGGGAATTCTGGGGTCCACAGGTGATGAAAGGTGCCAAAATAGCATGGGCACAGAGCAGGATCCAGTGACAAGGATCCCTTGGTCCTGCCACACTGCAATCCGGATAAGGCATTAATATTCATACTCTAGACTGCGATTAGAGAGGAGACTGGAGCTCTGTGCAAGGGTGGGCCTAACCCAGCAGAGGTGCAGCGAACTGCTTCGCTGCCTTATTGAAATTCAGTCCATCTAATTGATACTGCAGAAGGCAGTAGCACAATGAAACAGAGCAGAGATCACTTCAGTAGTTTTATCAATCTATGCTCTCCTGCTCCTAACCAATATATAACCCCACACAGGACTTCACTCCTTCCAACTTCAAGCAGTCCTAGGAATGATTTAAGTTTCTATAATATGGTAACCATTAAGATATTTCTATTAGATCATCATTCAGAAATGTATCAAGACTGTGACTACCTTCAATTGTATAACACCAAAAACGTATTGGTTTTGCTTAAGGTAGCCCAGCTTCTTTCAAAATTACAATTTAAACAGCACCTTTTCCTCAGACCCAGAATAAAATACCTCTAACTACTTCATTTATTTGTGAGCAAATGCAGGTAATACCTGTTAAAAAGCAAAATCCATTAGACTCTGGGTAGTTTTGGTACTGTAAGTAGTCTCCAAAAGGCAACAGATGTGGGGACGGGGGAGGGGGAAGTTGATTTTGTCTTTTTAATATTCAAAGTGGGTCTGTTCTCACTGGCTAATTAAATCAGTAGAGTGCAAACAATAAAAGAAAAAAAATAAGTGTTGCCTTTCTTCCCTAGAACAACCTCCCTGATTCATCTCTACTTACTACAAGAACGTAATTTATTACCAGACTTTATAATATTCCCTCCCCAAATCATCATGAAATAAGATACATATTCTACAGCACAAGTTCCCATCAAAAAGAAGACGCTTGTCCTGTGGAATTTAAGATAAGATGTTTTTTCCACTATTAAGAAAATATGAGCTTAGAATGAGCTTCTTTGGTTGACGTGAAACTACTGAAGAATCACATTTAAAAAGCCATAGATTTAATAACAATATTAGATGTACAAATCAATCAGCAGAATGCTGCCTTAAATATATTTGTAGTTGCTTGGCAAAGCCAGTAGATTTGCATGGGTGTGCTGAATTACTTGAGAAGTAACAAAATGTGTTAATAACTTTAAACAGCCGTCTTCCAAGAACTTAAGATTATTATGGTACTTTCATCAGACAATACTTTGTAGTGCATAAATACATGTAATATCATTTAAAACATTTTTATTTATGACATAAAAATGTCAATGGTATATTTGAAAGTATTTTAAATACTACTATCAACTTTTAGCCTTTAGTCAGTTACAATACTCAGCACAATAATAAAAACAGGCTGCAGATACAGATCACATCTGCACTGTTCTAGGACTGTACAAGTACAGAGAAGGTAGCCCCAGTCCCAAGAACCTTACACTAAAGGTGCACATCATGAAGACAAGGTAGTATGAGCATCGCTAACCACCTAATTTTATGAGCATAAAGCTCAGCAAAGGATCAATATACCTGTGCATGAAATAAAGCAGATTGCACACCTGAGTCCTAGGCTGTTACCTCTTCCCACACCATCAAGTTAAATGCCATTTTGGGCATGTATGTCTGTGTATTATGTTTATGTGACGGCATTGTGGACCTGAAGATAAGGGACAATAAAGGGATGCAAACCCTTCGCATCATAAGGGTGCATTCAGCAATAAGGTGGTATTTGGCACCAGAAAGCAACTTTTTCAGCCCAGTTGTTGCCTAGTTTTTGAAAGCATCAAAACCAATAAAAATGTTATGGGACATAATGCATGAGCTTACAGGTGACTCCTCTCAGATGCTCAGGATCATTGCGGGAGAAAACATGGACATGCTTGTTTGAAGATGTACCAAGTGACAATCAAGACACTATTGTCAGGTACTGTGAGCTGCTGAGCATTTATAGATGCACCGTTCTTTCTCAGCTCCATGCAGTATTGGCCTAATTTTAAGTTTACTGATAATTTCTCAGCAAAATACAACTTCATTGTGGTTAATGAACTATCCACAGCTGAAACACTATTTAACCCCAGATTCACGGCTTACTTGCTCATTGCCAAATGCTAACTATAACTTAGTTGAAGATACTGTTTAGCTACCATTTAAAACATACTCAGTATCAAAAAGTACTCTGCACGCTTCAAGAATTTTTTTGATTAACCAAATTAGTGGTCGCAAACAAATAAAATATTTACTCCCCACTGCATCCAAAACCAGTGTTTCTTTATGTGATATGACTGATGAGCAAACGCCACAGCCGTGGAGATGATAGCAGCAGGTCAGACTTAGCAAAATGATGCCCCAGCTTATGCCACTTAGCAGTAAAATACATACTATAAAGACACAAACAGAAATGAGCCCACTAACACCTAATTTAACTGTATCTTGAAAGCACAGTCTAGTAACCCCGCAAAGAGATTTCTGTTAATATTTGAATGAAAGGACATTTGTCAATACCCATTAACCTCTGGCTTTTCCCTGCTAGTTTTCTAAAAGATGCTTATGTTGCTTCACAAGCCACAAGGTGTCACAGTGGCTCAAGTGGTAGGATTCTTGTCAGTCTAGACACGCAGGTTGTGGCTTCAGGTTACATACCAGAGCTAACACCGCTCTGTACGAGGAAGTCTGTGCTACACTGCATATTTAGAAGTGCAGCCCTTTGGATGCAACAATCAGTCAAGGTGCAACTCAGTTGCCTCAGGATGTTTTTTATATGGGCATTAAATAATCTTACAGCACTGTCAGGGAAGAGAAGTACTTGGTGTGCTGACATCTTGACCAATCTTTTTACTTTGCGTTATTAATCCTGCCAGTGTTAGAAGTACTGAAAAGAGTTGAGCTAATCATTCATATCAAATAAAAAAATTCATGAATTCCACTTTGCTCTACCAAAGGTTTCTAGGAATTAGTAACCATTTATTTGAAAGCACTAATTATTCAAATTTAAGATATATTTTTGCTCATATTTCACAACAAGCAGTGTGCTTTAGGCATGTGATATTCTGCTAAGACTATATGCTGGAGTTGGTCATATATTGTGCGTTACTCTTTTGCATCCTTGACTGGATGAGCACAGATGGGGCTAGAGCTTAAAATGCCAGGAAGTTTAGAAAATTTTTACCATTTTTCTAATGTAACTGCACACTAAGCAACATTCCGTTCCATGAAAAAATTATGCACATACATCATATTTACTGACTTGTAATTTTCCCATTGCAACCAGCCATTGTTATTAATTTGCTTTATATTCATACACCAGTCAGTCCTCACTGCAAAGCAATCAGAGGTTCTTCTCTGGTGTATTTAATTTCTAAGTATCATGGTTCTATCTGGGAAGAAAACCCAAAACAGGAAACACTGCCTCTCAGCTTAGCCCATGTAAAATAAGCAAATTCTTTCAAGAATGGTTAACAAATTGAAACTTGCATTCTGCAATTATTTGTAAGAATAAAATTCCATTGATCAAACATTCACAGAAACGCATGAAGAGCATGAACATAGCCAAAGCAAATTCACTGCTAAACTGAAGTGAATTGTCACGGAAATTTTTCATGTAGTATTTGTTGCACTCAGGTAATGAACATTTACCCAGTGTGTTGGCTTTTCATGTCCCATTATTCATGCCAACACATTCATTAAAATGGGCCTATGCTATTTAACATAATCAGCAGTGTGCATAGGTGTGGCCTTCAAAGAGTTATTACCACAGTTTACAGGCATGCTGTTCATAAATACAAGCAGAACCCCAGTCAGTGAAAAATGCCAAGCTTCCCAAAAAACATATGGTAATTTTTGCTGTGTAAAATGGATAGATGCTCTATACAATGCATAATTGCATCACATTATATCTGAACTTCTAATTGCTTAAAATGATGCTTCAAATCACATCATCAACATTATTACCTAATTACCCTAAGGGTTAACTGATACTCCAGTGATTAAGTCTAGGTAGAAGTGACAGAGCTATTGTATTGCCTTCATCCACTACAGCAAAAGGTACGGTTGCAAACACACATCTCAAATCCACATACTGCAAATGTTTTCAACATCTTGGTATGGAGAAAAAAGGTGGAGAAATAGATGCCAAATGGAAGGAGGGCCCTCTTGCAACATGCTGAACAACAAGAATTATTTCCACTTGCTCTAAAAGAACTATTTTATACCACTTCTTTTCCTTTCACATCATTGTGATGCAAAATAGAGTAACATGGTAACATTTTTGGTACTTAAACTGGCTACAAGAATTATGGAAGATGGTGAGTGACAGTAATCTGAAAAGGCAAGTTACTATCAGAATGTGGAGGAGTGAAAAAGACAGCTGTAGGCCTTTCTCCACTGTCAAATGACCCATGCACGGGACACTTGTAAACGGCAGGAAAAAAACATAGCATTCTAGTGTGAAGCATTTTGTATTCCCCTTTTCCACTTATAAAATGCTATCCTGGTTGCAAATCTGGAGGCAAAGCAGGTGTCGTGCCTGCCTTGCCACCCTCACCTTGGAGCATGTGTAGTCCATAGAAGATGGTTAGGAATGCTGGTGCTGATGACTGCCTTCCTAAGGGATGAAGTATGCTGAAGGTGCTTCAGCATAAGAAGAAGTAAAATGAAAAAGTTTCATTCTATTTACTTTGCTGTTTTTTGAAGAGAGCATTTTCCTCTCTTCAAGTAACTACTGTATTTAAAGATTTAGAATATTGCTTTTTGTATAATGTAGTCATTAATTTCTCAGAAATCTCTTTGTAACCTGCTCTAGGACAGATGGCAGCTATTTGTCTGATAAAATCTTCTGCTAATGGCTGAGGCAAAACTACACAACTGGAATAAAAAATCACAACCAGGTACATAAAATACTTCAAATGTACAATGTGCTTAAAGTCATAATTTTCTCAATTTACTACTTTAGAAAATAACCTAATAAAAATGTAGTTAGGAAAAAACTAAATGTTTGAAAGTCCAAAAGGAAAGTAAAAATAGTCCACTGCACATGTAAGACTGCACAAAATAAGATTCAAAGAGGGTGAGTTGTTTCTTCCAGGTATTTCATTTTTCAGGATTCAATATATTCTCAATTGATGCAATAATATTGAGTGTGCTTTAATCAGGGGGTTCCAAATATGATCACTTTTATACACACATAACGTTTCCTTTGAAAGCAACAGATAAAGGCATCCAGCTAGGCACTGCAGTTCTTTTGGATGTTCTAGTCTGCAGCTAGCAGTTGGGTAAAATGCATGGGATCTAGACAGATACTGAATCTGCTTTATGTAAGTAATATCTCAAAACTGTACTCAGCGATTAGATTTCCCCCTCTCCTTTTTAAACACACATACAAACAATGCTCCTTCTCAGCTAACTAGGCTTGGCAAGCTTAGAATTGGGGAAAATGGATATCAACAGGTACTGCAGATCACATGTGACAGATTTACTGCAACATTCCAATTCATTAGGTGCTCCAAAGGGTGCAACAACCTAACTATTTGGCTTGCAGGTGACTGGACAGTAGATTTTAAGTACATTTAGAAACCTACGCAAAGCTATGGCTTTACTTCATCAGTTTTGAGTTTGCCATTCTGCTCTCTCACAAGTATCTGTGAATATTGGCAACAGAAAGACCTTAGGGAAAAGTTCTAGTGTGATACTTATATTTTGGCTGTAGTTATCAGAGTTCTTCAGAAAGAAGTAGTCTGCTGTGTTCAAGTCTCATGCTTCAACCCAAACCATTCAATGAGTCTGTGACTGAAGTCTGTATGCTGAGGATGGGAACAGCCCCAGACCAGAAGCTTCAACATGGACATGCCTTCTTGACAATGCTGTAGAAACATCAAGGTGGTGCCAAGGCGACCTAAGTCTCATGGACTGTTGCTGTAAAATTCATGGGCTTTGCAAAGACTCCACAGTACCATCAACTCTTGAACCCTGAAGAGGTGATAGGTTTAGAAACTCACCAAGTCCTGCTTCATGTTTAGTTCTGAAAAGGTCTCACTTTTAGTTTTCACTAACCTTCTATGGCACGAAAGTTGGAATTGTTACCAGAGGCATCAGCTGTTTCCATACTGAGGTTGAAGTTCTGCAGGTGGGTCTTGCTGATTCCCTGTTACCTCAGAAGCAGCAGGTGGACTATTCAGCTTAATCAATGATTTACAGGCTTTAGTTTAGTAGGGCATGGCTGTCAACGTGACGTGATAGAAACAGTATTCTCACCATAAAGTGCTTTGTCTCTTAAATTCTGACAGCAACCAAACACAGAAAAGAACATGCCAAAGAAAAGAAAGATGCAGGTCTAGGGAGAAGATTTTAGCCAGGGGTTCCGGGATGTTTCTTTCGCTACTCATTTTTTTCTAATAAATAAGGCCATTGAGACCTGGCCAACAGGTCCTGCCCTACCACAGTCTTTTTGGAGACTAATTATAAGCCTCTTCAAGGCAACCTTGCTCCTGCCACGATCACCCCTCTCGGGCATCAAGCAGCCCAGCAACAACTTTTGGAAAAGAGCACCTGGAAAAACTGGGGATCTATCCTGACCTGTTTACACAGAACAGTGCAGGAAAGAAAGCTCTTCTTGTGGAGGAAACAACTGAACAAAGTATCAGCACAGCTGAAATGCCTGTTTATAGTAGATATGCAACTTCTGGCAATGAAATTAAAAAAATACCATTTGAAGTAAGAAGTCCAGCTAAAAAATATTGCAAAGAGTTTAGCAACCTTACCTCTTTTTAAACAAAGAAAATGTATATACCAAACCCAAATTATTTTCTTTTTTATCTGATCTTGCAATCTTACTGCAGGCGAAACTCCAGCTTAAATAAGAGCACAGGACTGGGTCCTTGTTATGATTTCTATTTTGCTCTTTCTCACTAACCAACAGCTTCTATTTTTGAGACTGGATCTGCATAGTAAATCTTGTTTACATCAGGAAAAGATGAAGTTTAAGGGTTTTTCTAAGTGGATTTATGGCTTAAAGAATAAAGAATGAAAAAGAGAAGAGTAGAAAAGGTTTCTTTATAGAAAATTATCTAGTAAGCATCAGAATGATTGCAGGCAAGACCCACTCTTACACTTTTGCAGTGACTTTTTCTCCACCCTCACCAGCCCCTACCCCCAAAAGCGTCATGCGTGCAGCTTGCATTCTATTATATGACTTTTTTTTTGGAGGGGGGTGGGCAGGAGCAGCAAGATATCCCTGATCGTAAGCTAAGGATCAACATGTAAAGGAAGTGGAGTCTTTTTTTCTCCCATGGCCTCATAAGAATTGTTAGTTTGTAACAATTTTAATTGAAAACAGCTGCAACTGATTTTTTTTTTAATGGATAAAAAACATGTATGAAATAAAAGACGTATTTTGAAGTAAAAAGGACCTTGAATCCATTCTGAAGGCAGTGTCTGCCTAAAGGCATTTGAGGGTTTTAACACTGACCTTTTAGTTTCAGCAAAGCATGGTTCCTAAGTACTCTCAAAATACTTTACTCATGTTCCTAGAATTGCTAAGTATTAGTGTATTTGTGGGTAAGAGAATATTTCCTCAAAATTACTTTGAGACAGAAGTTTATGTGTTTTCCCCTCAACAAAACAAACTCATTGGATAAACTCAGACTTATGTACACAATATGAGAGATCTGTTTGCCATACTAAGTTGCTAGGCGAACAAATGTGATGTCACAACACAGATTTTTATGACTAATCTATTAAAAATGCATCAGGAAGAAGAAGATTATTTCATCAGATAGCAATGTGAGGAAGAAAAATAAGAGACTTTCACTAAACTGCAGAAAATTTGTTTTGCTTTGATTTGCTTTAAATATTTGGTTGCATATGAATGTCTGTGTAAGCTTCCAGTTCATTTAGTAGCTTTTAAATAATCGTAACACCCTCTCCTTTATTTTCCTTTTCATTTTCTTTATATATTTTTCCATCATGAAATCTGGGAAATTCACTATACAGTTTAATAGGAGTTTAATATCGTTTGATTAAGCTGATTGTCTTTAAAACAAATATGCTACTAATCAAGGTCTCTAGTCACCCTTAAAACACTGCTCTCTTAGCCAGAGGGAAAACTGTGTGTTGCATCCAATGGTGATGTAAAGCATAATCTCTTGTAGTGACAGAAGGAGATACAGGTGAATTTAATATATTTTGATACACGAAAGTTCTAACAATACAAGGGACTAAATAAACAAGAGAAAGACTTGATACATTTCTTTCATTACTGACAATAAAGCAATGCCTCAAACTTTAAACTGTCAGCAACTTTAAGTGATCTATTCACAGCACACCGTAATGTTACTGAATAATTATATACAAGATATAATCACCTTTTTTCTTTTAAGTATGAGCAATTTCAAAGTATTAAAAATTAGAACAGAAAAGGATTTACAACTTCAAAGAGAGAAAAAGGTGCTTTTTTAAACATCAAGTTATTTGAAAAACAGAGACATTTACCTATGTTGTGTATTGCTACCTAGAACTTCAGAAACTGCTGATTATGCCACAACAGGATTCCTTTCTTGAAATGTTAAACTAACACAGATATAAAAATATTAAGATAAACTGAGTATGAGTGATGGGAATGAAATTCTGAAAACCACACACAGAGCAAGGAAACAGCTGCATTTTGTTTAACCAGAAGTTAATCAACTATGAGAGAAGTAAGCAAGATTTATCTTTATATCTGCCAGAGATTATTAAACATTTAAATATTCATTTTACTTCTTTAAATAGGGATTGTTGATGCATTACAAAATGGCACTGGATGTTCCCCAAGTATTATTAAGAAAGCATGTATTAATTTAGAAAAAAGTATTACTGCATTAGATTTCTATGAACAACTTTTAAGGAAGGTAAGGTTTTCCTGTACACTGTTTAGTAACTCAGACTCCCTAATTTACTTTAGATCACATAAGAATTAGCTAGGTGGTGGACTTTTGCCAGTACTTACATCATAAAACCACCCCCTGCCTGGGTGTGATTGGAATTCTTAGCCTAAGACTGACCCCGAATTTAAAAAGGCAGTTGTAGGTTCTGTCTGAGGAGCCCATAAAGTTATAAGAAGTTTGGAGAGCAAAAGTTTGCACACCTAGCACAGGGTAAAGCTGCTAATTCTTTACTTTCATGACTTCCATTTCTTCCTAAAGAAAACAAGAACAACAAAGATAGCTATGCTGCATCTAAATGACCTTTCTTTATCACTCTGTACTTTGTCTGCTTAATACACTGAGCACATCCT
The DNA here is from genome assembly GCA_013396875.1 of Vireo altiloquus. Taxonomy (NCBI): domain Eukaryota; kingdom Metazoa; phylum Chordata; class Aves; order Passeriformes; family Vireonidae; genus Vireo; species Vireo altiloquus. Next base: position 882,774 of record VZRF01009392.1, read on the forward strand.
TCACACTGACTGTTATTCCCTTCCACCCAATGCTGAGAGAAACCGCAGTAGAAGCAGGGATTTCTCAGGAAGGGTCCCCGAGCCCTGAGCCATTTTGGGGACACTACTACCTCCCCCAACATACCATCAACCCTGATTCTGGAAGAGCAGGAATAGAAATCACATTTACTGGTGGATTCCCCAATGGTGTTTCCACCAGCCCATTGGTTTTTGGGTAGTTTTTTTTTTTAAATAATTTCTCACCTACCTGCAAGCTTTGGAGAACTGTTAAAGGAATTCACTACAAAGGGAAGGGAAAGGAGAAAACAGATAGAAATGACATACAGATACTTCTTCCATAGGCTCTCCATCCATCCTCTGTACAACTTTATTAAATTATGTATGTTTTGCTCTGCCTTGGAACTTCCACCACTGCAAGGGACAGTAGAGAACCTGGCTCTACAGGGTTACTAAGAACATTTTTATTTTTTATGAAACCAGGAAAATCCCAAAGGCTTTCCATGGATATATTTGGGATAACAGCTGTAGTTTCCCTTTTTTTTCATGCATCCCCATTTGCCACTGTCTCTATGCCCAAGTTGGGTCCATGTGGAATCTGCCAGCTTGCTACCCCCAGTCTTTTGGAGAGTTTCTTTGTAATTCCTTTTGCCTTAAGCTGCTTTGCCTGTGCTCACCTACCCCCTGGGGCTCACAGAGCACAAGCAGCCTCCTTCAGAGACCAGTGCCTACATTATTCCAAAGAGTGCCTGAAGAGAAAGTTCACGCAGTAAGCCTGTATCACCCAGAGCACAAGCACATTCCTTCCATGACATACAGGGCTCTGGATTCAAAAAATTTAGGGCTAGTTATAGAAAGAAGCCTTCACTTACCAATCCCAAACATGCTTGGAAGTGCACAAAATTGATGTGAAACGTCTACTTCTGGCCTGCTCAAGAAGCCAGAATTATTCTTTACAGACCGTCCACACCTAGCCACTCTAGTGTCCCCGGCAGCTAGTTTAATTTTGTTTGTTTATTAAAAAAATGTTTTAATTGAAGGATGAATGAGATGAAGTTAGCTAGAAAACACATTTCAATGAACTGCAATGCTTACAACACAGAGCTCATAAACTGAAAAAACAGAGAACCCAAATGTGAACACTGAACAATCACAAAGCAAAAGAATTTTTATTCTGAGCAAATAAAAGAAATTCTGGAGCATAAGGCCTTCATTAACTAAACACAGTCTGTCAAAGTAAAATGCTGCTGAAACCTAGCAAGGCACTCCTAGCAAGGAAGAGTGGGTTACTGCTCTTTGCCCACATCAATCCATCAGAATTTGCGCAGCAAAAATTGCAATTAAAGGCGCTGAAGTCAAATTCAGCACATCCCAGCAACGAAGGAGGGGGAAGTTGTTTCAAAAGTCCCTCAAAAACTTTTCTAGCATAACATCCGCAAAGAAACTACAATCAAGAACTGCTCGATTATTAAAAGTACAACTAAAATAATATGCAAAAAGGCTAAGTTAGCACTGACAGCTTTTAGAGCAGGTTGTATATAAAACCCTGAAGAAATCACCCAGTTATATATATTTGCTCTTTTCACTTCAAAAAGTCTATAAATTATTACATTAATATGTACAGGAATGCAGAGAAGAGAGTTGCAAGGCACTAACAAATAATCAACAGCAAACAAACCCCATGAACCCCCTCATTCTAAATGGCAGCAACCCCCTGCAACCAACAACTTGGGGCAAAACTGACAAACACTTGCCATGATTTTGGTAGCAAAGAACTGCTTGGAGTTTTTAGCCAGCACAAAGTGTACTCCCAATTACTCCCCAGCAAGGTTTCAAGGCTGGCAGTGGTAACAGCGATGGAGCAGCAGTTACCCCGTGGCGGTGCCCAATCAGAAAGCAGGTCACATCTCGTTAGCTGTATCATATACATTAAACGTCACAGATTCTCCATGGCTTAGCTGACAATTCAGGCATGTGTGGTTTATTTTATGATAACCTCATGTTAGCTTAAAGAATCACAATACAACAAACAGATCAACCTGAGATCCTTCATCACGCTTTGTGGCATGAACCTGGCAGATATTTGCCACTATATAAAGCTGTTTACTAGAAAAGATTCGTACTTTTAAAAAGTCTTTTCAGGGCACCACTAATAAACTACTATGAAAAATTGCAGCACCAAGAATGTTTGCTGCACAAACACAGACACATGGACAGAAATGCAGCCTGATTCACTTTCACTTCAGCAGACTTGAAAAGTGTGCTTTATTTAACCATGTAAATAACAAGATGCAGCCCCCACTGTCTTTATTTCTTTAAATGACAAAAGCATTTCCCCCTCCCATTCAGTATATTCTTTGAGTGGCTGATCTGGATTTTGAAGCCAGGGCGTATAAACCACTAACACATTACACAAAGCATAACCAACAGTGAATGTAGTTTACATTACAGGGTACTTTTGACAGCTACATGATAAAGTAGTGAACTGACCATCTCTCTTGCTAAAAGCAACAGCATTCTAAATGTAAACACAAATTTCTCTTGTCGGTTGTCCCAAACATGTGTTCTTTAAGAGTAGCCTAGGAATAAGTTTTAAAACTCCGCTCCTCTTTTCAGTTATCATCCATTTTTCATTTTAATGAGTTTACAAAACAAAACCAGAGAAATGTTCGTCTTTCCCCCTAAACCTGCAACATTCCTGAATTAATTTTGTGCAAAAGCCAAAGCAATACTTCGCAATATTATAGCTGCAAATGCTAGCAGGACAGATCCTGAGCAAACAACACACTAAGGCAAAGAAATTTCCTGAGACCAGCGTTATAATCAATCCTGAAGTGCTGTACTGTAATTTCATGATTTCAGCCTAAGCTAGTATTTCCTCAAAGAGTTGCTCTGCGTGGAAACATAATGAGGGACTACCCAATTAAACTACTAAATTAATTAGGGTTCATGCCTGCATATACTGTACTGTCTAGTGGGACGCTTCAGCTGGAATTCGGGCTGAAACCTACCACGGTCCATGCACAGGAAAACAAGGCTGGGGGACTTACCTCCGTCCGCGACTGCAGCCTCTTGTTCATTTCATATATTCGGTACTCTGGTTGCACCATGTATGGTGTGTGTCTCCTATAAAATGGGCCAAAAGGAGAAGAATAGAAAGGGTCATGTGGTGTGCTGGACATCTTGCCTGCTTGCAGAGATTCAAGCTACACAGAGTATCATCAACATCCATACAGAGCACATGGGCTGTGTGTTCTTCACAGTACAAAGTAGCGGCGCGCACACACACACACAGGAGGCTGGATAGCTTCAGGCACCGCCGCTCGGTTTTAAAGCAGCAGTTTCTGGAGGGGTCATTTCCTGTCCGCGCTGCCGACTAGTTCAGAAATGCCATCCCCCCTCCCCGCCTGGCAGCGGTGCGGGTTGGGG